>CM065124.1:790460-842960 GCA_033026305.1 Cirrhinus molitorella | reverse complement strand
CAAAAATGCCCACTAAAATTAAATCATAAAATGTAAAGAAATAATTGCATAATAAAAATAATAAAAATAAGAAACTGAAAGCAAATGAAATTATATAAATGTAAATAAAAGAAAATATATAAACATAAATTTTAAAATAAAACTGAATACTTACCGCAATAAATTAAATCATATAAATGTAAATATTGACTTTTTTTTTTTTTAAATAACCCGATTAATCGTGAACAAATAAATGTGTTGATAAATTATTAAAATAGTAACGGAACACACCTAACAATACATATTCATAAACAGCAATATTTACCTCCTGATATTCAGACTAAACATTTAAATACATGTAAAAACAGACGCTTGAATTGATTGAAGTGATTCAGTGAAGCGTGAGTCATTGTTGGTTCAGCTGTGAGTGTGTTTAGGGTGTTTAGTGTGAGTTTGAGAGCAGAAGTGGATGTTTTTCCTCACCAAAGTGAAGTCACACACATAGATTCAGTCTTCAAACAGCCAGCGACGGAGCGTCCCGCGCCACAGACGCCTTTTCATCACGAATTCCTTCACAAAAACACAACAATGGCAGCCGGCAAACAGAGGATGATGGGAGATTTGAATGGATAACGAACACACACACACACACACACACACACACACACACACACACACACATAAACACAGTCAAACACACACTCAGAGCGTCTGTCAGTAAATATTTGATGGCATTTTCTAGATTCTGTGTGTTTCTGCTTCAGTTTGACTGTTTGTTTCCTTTCGAGTGTTTGACTCTCTGTGTGACAAACAGAAGAGCTTACTCTGATATTACTCTGAGCTTACTCTTATTTTTTTATTATTTAATTTGTTTTTAGTTGGAGTTTTTCTAAAATGATGCAATTATTTTAGTTCAGTTTTTTAATCATTTATTTAAATGTTTTAAAAAGTATTTGTTTTTTATGTGTTTATTATGAAATTATTTTATTTTTAGATTTTATAATTTCATTTTTGAATTATTTATTCATTTTATTTATTTTTTATTATTTAATTTGTTTTTAGTTGGAGTTTTGTTTTAGTCGTTTTTCTAAAATGATGCCATTATTTTAGTTCAGTGGATTTAAATGTTTTAAAAATTATTATTTATTATTTATTTTTTTTTATTATGAAATTATTTTATTTTTAGATTTTATAATTTCATTTTTTAATTATTTTTTATTATTTAATTTGTTTTTAGTTGGAGTTTTGTTTTAGTTGTTTTTCTAAAATTACGTAATTATTTTAGTTCAGTGTTTTTATCATTTATCATTTGTTTTTTTATGTGTTTATTATGAAATTATTTCATTTTAGTAGGCATTTTTTAATTATTTATTAATTTTTTTTTTTTTTTTTTATTTGTTTTTAGATATTTTTATTTTGATTATATTAATTTAAAAATAAATAATTTAAATTTAAACTACACACACACATAAACACAGTCAAACACACACTCAGAGCGTCTGTCAGTAAATATTTGATGGCATTTTCGAGATTCTGTGTGTTTCTGCTTCAGTTTGACTTTGTTTCCTTTTGAGTGTTTGACTCTCTGTGTGACAAACAGAAGAGCTTACTCTGGTGTGTGTGTGTGTGTGTGTGTGTGTGCAGCTGTGTCCGCAGTACTGGCCTGAGAACGGTGTTCATCGTCACGGACCGCTGCAGGTGGAGTTTGTGTCGGCTGATCTGGAGGAGGACATCATCAGCAGGATATTCCGCATCTACAACGCTGCACGGGTGTGGAAACACAATATTTACCTCAGATTTAATATTTCACTCATTTAGCCACACATTTACTTGTTCATGGTTAAATGGGTTAATTTAAATTTTATTTATTGTATTTATTAATTTTTTTTGTTAATATTTACATTTATATGATTTAATTTATTGTAGTAAGTGTACAATTTTAATAGTTTTATTTTTTAAATTAATATTTATATATTTATTTTATTTACATTTATATCATGTCATTTGTTTTTAGTGTCTTATTTTAATTATTTTTATTATGAAATTATTATTTTTTTAATTATTTATTCATTTAAAATTAATTAATTAATTTAAAATTAATACATTTTATTAATTGATTCGTCGACTAAATATGAGTTATGAGCGATATGAGTTGATGATATTTATTTAAATTATATACTTTGTGGTTTTATTTTAGTAAGCTTTTTTATTATTTATTCATTTTAATTTTACATTTGTAATTATTTTTGTTTTGAATATTTAAATTTTCAAATTATTTTTTTTTTTATAGTTTTTATGATTAAATTATTTATTTTAATTTTATGATTTAATTTTAGTATGTTTTTTTATTATTTATTCATTTAAATTTTTTATTACTTAATTTGTTTTTAGTTAGAGTTTTATTTTGATTATATTAATTTTAAAATTAAATTAAGTTATATACTTTAAGATTACATTGTAGTAAGCTTTTTTATTATTTATTCATTTTATTTTTACATTTGTATTATTTAATTTGTTTTTAGCTGGAGTTTTGTTTTGATCGTTTCTTTAAATGATGCAGTTATTTTAGTTTAATTATTTTAGGTGTTTTTATCATTTATTTAAATGTTTTTGTTTTGATTATTTATATATATATATTTTTTGTATTATTTATTTTGTTTTTAGATAGTTCTATTTAGATTATTAATTATTATTTTTTAATTATTAATTATTAATATTAATTAATTATTAATTATTTAAATGTTATACTTTCTGATTTTTAGTAAGCTTTTGTATTATTTACTCTTTTTAATTTTACATTTGTATTATTTAATTTCTTTTTAGTTGGTGTTTTTCTAAAATGATGCAATTATTTTAGTTCAGTGGTTTTATCATGTGTTTAAATGTTTTAAAAATTATTTGTTTTTTATGTTTATTATGAAATTATTTTATTTTTATATTTTACCATTTCATTTTAGTAGGCGTTTTTGAATTATTCATTTTAAATTTGTATTATTTATTTTGTTTTTAGATAGTTCTATTTCAATTATATTCATTTTAAATATGAACTATTTAAATGTTATACTTTCTGATTTTATTTTAGTAAGCTTTCGTATTATTTACTCTTTTTAATTTTACACTTGTATTATTTAATTTCTTTTTAGTTGGTCTTTTGTTTTGACTGTTTTTCTAAAACGAGCTGTTTTTAGCATTTAATTTATTTTAATTTTAAGTATTTGCTTTTTATATTTTTATTATGAAATTATTTTATTTTTATATTTTATGATTTCATTTTAGTAGACATTTTTTAATTATTTATTAATTAGATTTTTTTATTATTTAATTAAATGTTTTACAAATTATTTGTTTTTTTATGTGTTTATTATGAAATTATTTATTTTTTTATATTTTACGATTTCATTTTAGTAGGCATTTTTTAATTATTTATTAATTGTATTTTTTATTATTTAATTAGTTTTCAGTTAGAGTTTTATATTCATTTTGTTTATATTCATTTTATACTTTATTATTTTATTTTAGTACGTTTTTGTATTTATCATTTTTACACTTGTATTATTTAATTTCTTTTTAGTTGGTGTTTTGTTTTAGCCGTTTTTCTGAAATGATGGTTCAGTGGTTTTATCATTTATTTAAATGTTTTAAAAAGTATGTTTATTATGAAATTATTTTTATATTTTATTTTAGTGATTTCATTAATTTTACATTTTTATTATTTAATTTGTTTTTAGTTGGAGTTTATTAATTTTGTTTATATTCATGTTATTAAAAAAAAAAAGTATTATTTAATTTTTATACTTTATGATTTTATTTTAGTAAGCTTTTGTATTATTTTATTATTTTAATTTTACACTTTTTTACGATTTTATTTTAGTAGGCATTTTTTAATTATTTATTACTTTTATTTTAGTTTTTTTATTATTTTTTTTATTATTGTTTTAGTCGTTTTTCTAAAAAGGTGCAATTATTTTAGTTCAGTGGTTTTATCATTTGTTATTATTTTTATTATGAAATTATTTTATTTTTATATTTTACAATTTCATTTTAGTAGGCATTTTTGAATTATTTATTCATTTCAATTTTTTATTATTTTATTTGTTTTTAGATATTTTTATTTTGATTATATTAATTTTAAAAATAATTTAAATTTAAACTACATACACACATAAACACACTCAGAGCGTCTGTCAGTAAATATTTTATTAAATTATTTTATTATGAAATTATCTTATTTTTATATTTTACCATTTCATTTTACGAGCTGTTTTTATCATTTAATTTATTTTAATTACTTATATTTTAAAATTATTTGTTTATATATATATATATATATTATGATTTAATTAATTCATAACTTTCAATTCACGACCCCCAGTTTGGAAAACTCTGATCCAGTTGATAAAATCCTTTATGAACAAAAGATTCATTTCTGGGGTTTTTTGGATCTTGATGAACTCAGAAGATCAGATGATTCAGATTGAATCAGTGACAAAACTCATCTGTAAACGGCTCAGCAGCGTCTCTAGTGGCTGAAACATTTCTGCTGTAGTGTTATAAACACACAATCTCACATAATCTCTTTAAAGTGTCAGAGTCCTCACCTGTGACATCAGCTGAACCTGATGCAGAATGACCCAGTGACCCAGACCACATGACCTCTCTGTGACCCCGAGCCTGACCTCAGCCACACTCTGATCCTGGCCAATGTCTGTGTGTGTGTGTTTCAGCCGCAGGACGGGTATCGGATGGTGCAGCAGTTCCAGTTCCTGGGCTGGCCGATGTACCGCGACACCCCCGTCTCCAAACGCTCCTTCCTCAAACTCATCCATCAGGTGGACAAATGGCAGGAGGAGTACGACGGAGGAGAGGGACGCACCGTAGTACACTGCCTGTGAGCATCTCACATAAAAACAAATTAAATAATAAAAAATTAAAATGAATAAGTAATTCAAAAATGCCTACTAAAATGAAATCATAAAATTAAAAATAATAATTTTAAAATATAAATATTCAAAATAAAATAAAAAAAATTTAAATAAAAATAATAAAATAAGTAATAAAAAAGCTTACTAAAATAAAATCATAAAGTATTTAAAATGAATATCATCAAAATAAAATTCAAAAATAAAATAAATAATTAAAAAATGCCTACTAAAATGAAATCATAAAATTAAAAATAATAATTTTAAAATATAAATATTCAAAATAAAATAAAAAAAATGTAAATAAAAATAATAAAATAAGTAATAAAAAAGCTTACTAAAATAAAATCATAAAGTATTTAAAATGAATATCATCAAAATAAAATTCAAAAATAAAATAAATAATTAAAAAATGCCTACTAAAATGAAATCATAAAATTAAAAATAATAATTTTAAAATATAAATATTCAAAATAAAATAAAAAATGTAAATAAAAATAATAAAATAAGTAATAAAAAAGCTTACTAAAATAAAATCATAAAGTATTTAAAATGAATATCATCAAAATAAAATTCAAAAATAAAATAAATTAAATAATTAAAAAATGCCTACTAAAATGAAATCATAAAATTAAAAATAATAATTTTAAAATATAAATATTCAAAATAAAATAAAAAAAAATGTAAATAAAAATAATAAAATAAGTAATAAAAAAGCTTACTAAAATAAAATCATAAAGTATTTAAAATGAATATCATCAAAATAAAAATCTAAAATAAAATAAATTAAATTAAATAATTAAAAAATGCCTACTAAAATGAAATCATAAAATTAAAAATAATAATTTTAAAATATAAATATTCAAAATAAAATAAAAAATGTAAATAAAAATAATAAAATAAGTAATAAAAAAGCTTACTAAAATAAAATCATAAAGTATTTAAAATGAATATCATCAAAATAAAATTCAAAAATAAAATAAATAATTAAAAAATGCCTACTAAAATGAAATCATAAAATTAAAAATAATAATTTTAAAATATAAATATTCAAAATAAAATAAAAAAAATGTAAATAAAAATAATAAAATAAGTAATAAAAAAGCTTACTAAAATAAAATCATAAAGTATTTAAAATGAATATCATCAAAATAAAAATCTAAAATAAAATAAATTAAATAATTAAAAAATGCCTACTAAAATGAAATCATAAAATTAAAAATAATAATTTTAAAATATAAATATTCAAAATAAAAAAAAAAAATGTAAATAAAAATAATAATAATAAAATAAGTAATAAAAAGCTTACTAAAATAAAATCATAAAGTATTTAAAATGAATATCATCAAAATAAAAATCTAAAATAAAATAAATTAAATAATTAAAAAATGCCTACTAAAATGAAATCATAAAATTAAAAATAATAATTTTAAAATATAAATATTCAAAATAAAATAAAAAATGTAAATAAAAATAATAAAATAAGTAATAAAAAAGCTTACTAAAATAAAATCATAAAGTATTTAAAATGAATATCATCAAAATAAAAATCTAAAATAAAATAAGTTAAATAATAAAAAATTAAATGAATAAATAATTCAAAAATGCCTACTAAAATGAAATCATAAAATTAAAAATAATCATTTTAAACTATAAATATTCAAAATTAAAATAAAAAATTAAAATACAAATAATAAAATTAATAAGTAATAAAAAAGCTTACTAAAATAAAATCATAAAGTATTTAAAATGAATATCATCAAAATAAAACTCAAAAATAAAATAAATTAAATAATAATAAAATTTAAATGAATAAAAAATTCAAAAATGCCTACTAAAATGAAATCATAAAATTTAAAATAATAATTTTAAGATATAAATATTCAAAATAAAAACAATTTAAATATATTAAATGATAAAACACCAAATTAAAATAACTACATAATCTTAGAAAAATGCTCAACTAAACACCAACTAAAAACAAATACAAATGTAAAATTAAAACGAATAAATAAATAATAAAAAAGCTTACTAAAATAAAATCATAAAGTATTTAAAATGAATATCATCAAAATAAAAAAAAAAAATAAAATAAATTAAATAATAAAAAATTTAAATGAATAAATAATGCAAAAATGCCTACTAAAATGAAACCATAAAATTAAAAATAATAATTTTAAAATATAAATATTCAAAATACAATACAAAAATAAAAATAATAAAATTAATAAGTAATAAAATGCTTACTAAAATAAAATCATAAAGTATTTAAAATGAATATCATCAAAATAAAACTCTAACTAAAAACAAATTAAATAATAAAATTTTTAAATTAATAATTCAAAAATGCCTTCTAAAATGAAATCATAAAATTAAAAATAATAATTTAAAAATTTAAATATTCAGAATAAAAACAATTTAAATATATTAAATGATAAAACACCAAATTGAAAATGTAAAATTAATAAATAAATAATAAAAAAGCTTACTAAAATAAAATCATAAAGAATTTAAAATGAATATCATCAAAATAAACTAAAAACTAACTGATCTAAAAATAAAAAAGAAATCATTTTAAAATATAAATATTCAGAATAAAAACAATTTAAATATATTAAATGATAAAACACCAAATTGAAAATGTAAAATTAATAAATAAATAATAAAAAAGCTTACTAAAATAAAATCATAAAGAATTTAAAATGAATATCATCAAAATAAACTAAAAACTAACTGATCTAAAAATAAAAAAGAAATCATTTTAAAATATAAATATTCAGAATAAAAACAATTTAAATATATTAAATGATAAAACACCAAATTGAAAATGTAAAATTAATAAATAAATAATAAAAAAGCTTACTAAAATAAAATCATAAAGAATTTAAAATGAATATCATCAAAATAAACTAAAAACTAACTGATCTAAAAATAAAAAAGAAATCATTTTAAAATATAAATATTCAGAATAAAAACAATTTAAATATATTAAATGATAAAACACCAAATTAAAATAGCTACATAATCTTAGAAAAACACTCAACAAAACACCAACTCAAAACAAATACAAATGTAAAATGAATAAATAATAAAAAAGCTTACTAAAAAAAAATCATAAAGGATATATCTTAAATACTTTAGGCACACAATTTTAGGCGTTTCTGTGATGGAGACTGTGGTTATCATGCTACATTTTCTAAATGATTGGTAATTTGGGTGCAGCACACACTCCTCACGCAATCCCATAATCCTCTCTGATCGCAGCAGGAAACGGGTCGATCATCATCTGAAGGCCTTTGATTGACTTGATGAAGGGATGTGAAGAGAAACACTCCCATCTAGAGGCCAAACGCACTCACTGCACTCACTACATCTGACCTCAGCTCAAAGAAATGCATTTGCACAGTTAATGTCTATATGAAATGTTCTATCACTATTATTAGTTTAAAACGAGTATATATTATAAAATGAGTTACATAAAAATGTTTGCAAACAAATATACTGTGATTTTTTTTATTAATGTTATTTATTTTGTTTATTTGCATTACATAAACGCTTTAAAGTGTTACCAAAATAATTTTCGAAGTTGTAAATAAAACCGTTATTGGAGTTTCTTTTACGAGAAAATTCTGTTTCCGTTTTTCTACTTCAAAATTTCACCTTTAATTCGACTTTTTATTTCATCGCAGTTAGAAACTAGATTCAAAACTTTAGGTTGGATTGAGAGACTAGCTTGAAAGCTTAAAGCAGCTGTAAAAGCTTGACGTTTTAAACTCTATATGGATAGGTTAGATGATGAGTATGTTGCTAGCATGATTAGCATGTAGTTAACATGTTTCTAACCATTTTTCTAACAAGTTATTAGAATGATTCATGTTTCTAGCTTGATCAGCCAGTTACTAGCATGTTGCTAGCATGATTAGCATGTTAATGGCATGTTGTTTAACATGATTTGCATGTTACTAGTATGTTGCTAGCGTCTTTCTAACATGATAAACATGTTACTAACATGGTTAGCATGCTGCTAGCAAGTTACTATCATTTTCTTAGCATGATTAGTGTGTTGTTAGCATTTTTCTATCATGATTAGCAAGGAACTAGCAAGGTGCTAGTCTGTTTCTAGCATGATTAGCATGTTGCTAGCTTGTTTCTAACATGATTAACATGTTTCTAGCATGACTTGCAGGTCACATGCATGTTGCTAACATGTTTCTAGCATGATTAGCATGTTACTAGTATGTTGCTAGCTTGTTTCTAACATGATTAGCATGTTTCTAACATGTTTCTGGCATGACTATCAAGTTACTAGCATGTTCTTAGCATGATTAGCGTGCTGTTAGCATGTTTCTATCATGAGTAGCAAGGAACTACCATGTTGCTAGTCTGTTTCTAGCATGTTACTAGCATGATTAACATATTAATAACATGTTGTTTATTATGACTAAGTTATTAGCATGATTAGCATGTTACTAGTAAGTTGCTAGCTTGTTACTAACATGATTAACATGTTACAAACATTAGCATGTTGCTAGCATGACTAGCAAGTTACTAGCATGTTCTTAGCATGATTAGCGTGCTGTTAGCATGTTTCTATCATGAGTAGCAAGGAACTACCATGTTGCTAGTCTGTTTCTAGCATGTTACTAGCATGATTAACATATTAATAACATGTTGTTTATTATGACTAAGTTATTAGCATGATTAGCATGTTACTAGTAAGTTGCTAGCTTGTTACTAACATGATTAACATGTTACAAACATTAGCATGTTGCTAGCATGACTAGCAAGTTACTAGCATGTTCTTAGCATGATTAGCGTTGTTAACATACTTTTGTTGTGATTAGCAAGGAACTAGCATGTTGCAAATCTGTTTCTAGCATGATTAGCATGTTGCTAGTATGTTTCTAGCATTATTAGCATGTTAATAACATGATTAGCATATTTTGCCAAAAATTATGTTAACATGTTTTAGCATGACTAGCAAGTTACTAACATGTTGCTAGCATGTTTCTGTCATTACTAGCGAGTTACTAGTATGTTCTTAGCATGATTAACGTGTTGTTAGCATTTTTCTATCATGATTAGCAAGGAACTAGTATGTTCCTATTGTGTTTCTAACATGATCAGCATGTTGCTACTATGTTTTTAGCATTATTAGCATGTTACTTGCATGATTAGCATGTTTTGCTAATATGATGTTAATATGTTTTAACATGACTTTCAAGTTACTAACAAGTTGCTAGCATGTTTCTAGCATTATTAACATGTTACTTGAATGATTGGCTTGTTACTAGCATGGTGCTAACATGTTTCTTGCACGATTAGCAGTGTACTAGCATGTTGCTAGCTTTGTTACTAGTGTGATTTCTGACATTATTAACATGTTACTAGCATGATTAGCATGTTTCTAACATGATTAGCATCTTACTAGCATGTTTTTAGCATTTTTAACGTTACTAGCATGGTTAGCATGTTTCGAGCATAGATAGAGTCAGAAATGATAGTCTCAGAAGAATAATAAGTGTAATATGCTAACAAAACGTTAATCATGCTAAGAAAATGTTAGTAACTTGCTAGTCATGACGGAAACATGTTAATCACGTTAGAAACAAGCTAGCAACCTATTAGCAACATGCTAATCATGCTAGAAACGTACCAGCAAAATGCTAATCATGCTAGAAACCTATTAGCAACATGCTAATCATGCTAGAAACGTACTAGCAACATGCTAATCATGCTAGAAACGTACTAGCAACATGCTAATCATGCTAGAAACCTATTAGCAACATGCTAATCATGCTAGAAACGCACTAGCTACATGCTAATCATGCTAGAAACCTATTAGCAACATGCTAATCATGCTAGAAACGTACTAGCAACATGCTAATCATGCTAGAAACGCACCAGCAACATGCTAATCATGCTAGAAACGTACTAGCAACATGCTAATCATGCTAGAAACGTACCAGCAACATGCTAATCATGCTAGAAATGTACCAGCAACATGCTAATCATGCTAGAAACGCACTAGCAACATGCTAATCATGCTAGAAACGTACCAGCAACATGCTAATCATGCTAGAAACCTATTAGCAACATGCTAATCATGCTAGAAACGTACCAGCAACATGCTAATCATGCTAGAAACGTACCAGCAACATGCTAATCATGCTAGAAACCTATTAGCAACATGCTAATCATGCTAGAAACGTACCAGCAACATGCTAATCATGCTAGAAACGTACCAGCAACATGCTAATCATGCTAGAAACGTACCAGCAACATGCTAATCATGCTAGAAACCTATTAGCAACATGCTAATCATGCTAGAAATGTACCAGCAACATGCTAATCATGCTAGAAACGCACTAGCAACATGCTAATCATGCTAGAAACGTACCAGCAACATGCTAATCATGCTAGAAACCTATTAGCAACATGCTAATCATGCTAGAAACGTACCAGCAACATGCTAATCATGCTAGAAACGCACTAGCAACATGCTAATCATGCTAGAAACGTACCAGCAACATGCTAATCATGCTAGAAACCTATTAGCAACATGCTAATCATGCTAGAAATGTACCAGCAACATGCTAATCATGCTAGAAACCTATTAGCAACATGGTAATCATGCTAGAAACGTACCAGCAACATGCTAATCATGCTAGAAACCTATTAGCAACATGCTAATCATGCTAGAAACCTATTAGCAACATGCTAATCATGCTAGAAACGCACTAGCTACATGCTAATCATGCTAGAAACCTATTTGCAACATGCTAATCATGCTAGAAACGTACCAGCAACATGCTAATCATGCTAGAAACCTATTAGCAACATGCTAATCATGCTAGAAACGTACCAGCAACATGCTAATCATGCTAGAAACGCACTAGCAACATGCTAATCATGCTAGAAACGTACCAGCAACATGCTAATCATGCTAGAAACGTACCAGCAACATGCTAGTTTAGGATTTCAGCAGGTAGTCTTTTTCAATCTAACCTAATTATGTTTCGCTGTAAATTCTGCATTTTGTTTTTCAGTTTGTGTTCTGTTTTTTTGAAAATTGATCAGCACTGTGTTTCTGGATGATCACTGGATCTGTTGTATTGATTAGATTGTTGGTTGTGTTCAGGAACGGCGGCGGTCGCAGCGGGACGTTCTGCGCCATCAGTATCGTGAGTGAAATGCTGCGTCATCAGCGCTCCGTCGATGTGTTTCACGCCGTCAAAACCCTGCGCAACAACAAACCCAACATGGTGGATCTGCTGGTACTCACTCCTCACACCTCACTGACACACAACACAGATGAACTAAACAATAGAAATATCTCAGTTCAGTCTGAAACCTTCATTGTTCCGATATTATTGTTAACTAAAATATTAAAACCATTTTTAAAAAAAAAGCATTTTTGTAACTTGAAAGGTTTTACTTGATTGAAATAAATACTATCTGAAATAAAATAAAATATGATTTTCAGCAAAATAATTACAACTACAACAAAAATGTAGAAAAACTGTATGGACATTTTAAAAGAAAGAAAGAAAAATCACCTAAACACACAACAAAATAAATGAATTACATTAAATAACTAAAGTACAAATGAATAAAAACTATGCAGACATTAAAAAAAAAAAAAAAAAGGAAATTGAATAAACACATAGAAAACAACTTTTTAATTAAAGACTAAAGTTAAAGTTAAAGACTAAAACTAAAATAAAAAGATAGTAATTATTATATATAATACAAATAAACATAAAATGCTATTTAGAAATATTTGTAAAAACTAGAAAAATAATGAAGATAATAAAAATGACAAAGGTGCATGAAAAAAAAAATCATACAGTTTCAACTAAATAACTTGACATACCAAACCCAAAACTAAAATAACAATGTATAAAACTATATAGACATTAAAAAATAAGGAACATGTCGTAAAAATGACAAAAATAACTAAGATTAAAACTGAAATAAAATTATAATTAAAAATAAAAATAAAATGCTATTAAGAAATCTTTCTAAAAACTAGAAAAAATTGTAAAAATGAATGACAAAGCACACAACAAAACTCCTACAAGTTTAATTAAATAACTTGATGTACCAAACTCACTAAAACTGAAATAAAAATGTATTAAAAAAAACATATAGACTTATTAAAAAAAGTAATAAAAATGGCAAAAACACACACAAAACAACATTTTAATTCAAGCTGATGTATCAAAATAACTAAGACTAAAACTGAAATAAAATGCTACTTTTTATTTTTAATATTTCTAAAAAAAAAAAAAAAAACTATAAAAAAATAATAAAAATGACAAAGGCACATATCAAAATTCATACAATGTTAATTAAATAACATACCAAACTCACTAAAACTGAAATAAAAATGTATATAGACACAAAAAGAAGGAAAATATAATAAAATTGACAAAAACACACACAAAAATTTAATTAAAGTTGATGTATCAAAATAACTAAGACTAAAACTGAAGTCAAATAAAAAAAAAAATAATAAAATAAAATGCAACTTAGAAATATTGGGGAAAAAAAAGAAAAAAAATAAGAAAAAAAATAAAAATGACAAAGGCACACAACAAAATTCCTGCAAGTTTAACAAAATAACTTGACGTACCCAACTTAATTGAAATAAACTAAAAATGACATACTTTAAAAAGAAATACAAAAAAAATATATATAATATAAAAATATATATAATAATAATTATTATTAATATATAAATTATTAAAATGAAATTATATATATATATATATATTAGCAAAAACTATAATAGTATCTCAGTGCTACTAAAAAAACTGATTCATAATGTTCAGGGGAAATTTCTATTTATTTATTTATTTATTTATTTTTTCAGCTCCAAGGGATGCACTTCTTAATTCCATAGTATGTGGTTTTCTAAATGCTGAATGGCTGTGATGATTATTTTCTAATTGTTGTCTTGTGTGTGTTTCTGCAGGATCAGTACAAGTTCTGCTATGAAGTGGCATTGGAGTATCTGAACTCAGGCTAACAGACTGACGCTCCACATCTGTGTGTGTGTGTGTGTGTGTGTGTGTGTGTGTGTGTGTACAGTCAGCTTGTATATCTTTACAATGAATCTCCATCTGTCCGGATGCATCAAGACTGTGAAGAGCAGATTCTGCCTCTGTTTCCCGCTGACATTCGTTTTCCCCGACTCTTCGTGGGACGCTTCATTATACGAGCGAAGTCTGCCATTCGCTGAAGGAATTCGCATACTATAATGAGCCTCATTGCATATTAATGAGGCGTGTCTGTGATTGGCTGAAACGCTCCTGCTGTATAAACCCCTTTGGTTGGAGAATGAGACACAAGTGTATTTTGGTGTAAATTGTGTAACATACGAAATCTCATCATCTTCATCATCGCGATCCAAAGCTCGTCATCGCTCTCCACGCGTCTGTTGCTTTGCTTTTAGCGTGTTTTTAATATTGTTTGTTTATACTGTAAATATTGGAGGTGTGCTGTGATATTTATTCAGGACAATCATCTTGTACTGGTTCTTGAGTTCATATTGTACATGATCAAATATACTGAATGGATCAACCAACGTCTGCCTGCTCATAAATCACTATAAGCTTTCATTTATAGATATTATGTCTATTTATTACTCAGAGTTCTTTTATATCTGTTGAACTGTTTGACTCACACAGGTCTATAAAGTGAAATCAGTAACACTTTATGTATAATGCATTATATCTTTTCATAAATAACTGTAACCAAAGATAAAATGCATTATAATATCTAAAGGTGTGTTTGTTAGAATTAATAATAAATTGCATTAATTAATGCATTGAAATACTTATATATACTATATATATATATATATATGTATGTACTTATTTCCTTTTTATTACTTTATGGTCCTATTAGATAATGCACAGCTTTTTTGCTTTCCAGTAGAAATATCTAAACATTTTCAAATATACATTTACTTGAGATGCAAACTAATATTAAGCTTAATTCCTGAAATAAATGAAAAAAAAAAATATATATATATATAAATTATATATTTATTTATGTAATTATTTAAGTATATATTTATTTAATTACTTATGTAATCATTTATTATATATTTACTTATTTAAATATATATATATATATATATATTCATTCAATTAATTATGTAATTATTTAATTATATATTTAAATATAAATTTACTCATTTAATTATTTAATTATATATTTATGTATTTATTTATATTTTTTATTAAACTATGTATTTATCTATTTATTTATGCATTTATTTATTGCCTCCACATTTCATTTTGAGGTTTGTGGTTGTCAGCATGTCACTCAACAGTAGTAATAATTAAATTAATAAATAAAGACATATATAATTAAACAAATAAATATATAAATAATTAAATTAATAAATAATTAAATAAAGATATAACTAATTAAATAATTACATAAATATATAATTTATACATTTATTTGTGCTTTCAATAATTAAATTATGTATGTAACGATTTATTTATATATTTCAACATTCATTTAATGATTTAATTTTGAGTAAATTGGCCCTCCATAAGACAATTTCTTTTTGAATTAAAGTTATTTTTCTAACACAACTGGCAATAAAAAAAAATGTGTTTAGATATTTGTGCTGGAAAATTAGACAAAAATACTGAGTATTTTATTTTATTTTATTTTATTTTATTTTATTTTATTTTATTTTATTTTATTTTATTTTGCTTTGATCAATTAAATAACTTGTGTTAATAAATGGAACTTTATAGTAAAGTGCCACCCAAAACATTATAACACAAGACTTTACTCAAAGACATTCATCAGATGATTCAAAGACATGTTTTTAAGTTCAGCAGTGTGAAACTGGGAGTAATAAAAGGGTTCAGAGTTGACTCTCGTGTGACTTTAAATAAAGCATCATATATGAATCGTATGAACTGCTCTTATGACGCTTTATTTAACACTAAACATCACATGTAAACCGAGCCGAAGTTCCGAATCGTTCCGATCGGAGCGCTTTGAAACAGTGAATCATATTGAGACGCAAAAGTTTTCAGGTCACTACAAGAATGATGAATGGCTCTTTTAATCTGATCTGGTTTTTGCTAGTGAATCACAAATGAAAAGAAGTTACGAGTTTGAATCAACTGGTGTGGTTCCAGCGTAAATGAATCACTCAATTGATTCGGTTCATCTGTTCCTGTTTTTAATTGATTCCAAAACACTTCACAACAGGCACATAACCGCAACAACCTTAAAAACAATAAAGGACTATATATATATATATATATATATATATATATATATATATATATATATATATAATACAAGATACAAAAAACACTCATGTTTAGATCATTTTATGTCAGTATCTGTTAAAAAGCTCTCACTGATTTGCATCACAAGCATCAATCATATAAAAGTCAGCGTCAAATTCTGTATTTTTGCTCAGATATTTCAGATATTTTCTATATGAGTTTGTGCATTCAGTTAATGATTCATTTTACCATGCCTTTCCCTTGGATGTTCATTCATAGATGCAGAAAGTGCTGTATGAGTTTTAATTGCATGAACACAGCTTTATTAGTGTTTTCTAACTAGTGCTGAAGCAGTAAAGCACCACCAGAGGGAGACACACATGCAGAAGGTGATTGGGTTCCTTTAGATGTTTACACTTGTTCATAAAGCAAAGGCTTTTATGCATTACAATATTGCGTTACTCCCTTTAAAAAACAACTAATTACGTTACTTAGTTACTTTTATGCATTATAATATTGCATTACTCCCTTAAAAAAGTAACTAATTATGTTACTTAGCTACTTTTTATGGAAAGGAATGCGTTACAATATTGTGTTACTCCCTAAAAAAGTAACTAATTACGTTACGTAGTTACTTTATATGGCAAGTAATGCGTTACAATGTTGCATTACTCCCTTAAAAAAAGTAACTAATTACTTTACTTAGTTAATTTTATGCATTACAATATTGCATTACTCCCTTAAAAAAGTAACTAATTACGTTACTTAATTAATTTTATGCGTTATAATATTGCATTACTCCCTAAAAACGTAACTAATTACGTTACTTAGCTACTTTTTATGGAAAGGAATGCGTTACAATGTTGCATTACTTCCTTAAAAAAGTTACTAATTACGTTACTTAGTTACTTTATATAGAAAGTAATGTGTTACAATTCTTCTGCGTTACTTTTTCATTACAATTTTAATCTGGGCAGGGCTTGCTTGTTTGTTTTTAATATAAAAAGTTAGATTTTTAGCAAATCGCTTGAAATGAAAAAAAGTTATGAGTTTGAATCAACTAAGGCGATTCCAGCATAAATGACCCACTCAACTGATTTAGTCCATCTGTTTCTGTTTTTAATTGATGCCAAAACACTTCACAACAAGCACAAAACCACAACAACCGTAAAAACAATAAAGGACAAAATATAAAAAAAAAATAATAATAATAAAACAACATAGGAAGTCAAATAAATAAACTAAAAAACAAATGTTTGCATCAGAATTTCATCATATAAAAATCAGCATCTGCAGCAGAGATATTTCAGACGTGCATTCAGTTAATGATTCATTTTACCATGCATTTCCTTTGGATGTTCATTCATAGATGCAGAAAGTGCTGTATGAGTTTTAATTGCATGAATACAGCTTTATTAGTGTTTTCTAACTAGTGCTGAAGCAGTAAAGCACCACCAGAGGGAGACACACATGTAGAAGGTGATTGGGTTCCTTTAGATGTTTACACTTGTTCATAAAGCAAAGGCTTTTAATCAAAATGGCTTACGCAATCTTGTTTTCTGTTTTCACACGCTCAGTTATTTGGTTGTTTTTAGTTGTTTTATTATTTAATAAGTTGTGCTGAAATGGAGGAAGTCATTGCAAGTTTGACTTTAGTTCATATCTAAGAGTTTTTGAGGCGTTTCTCAAATCTCCAGATGTTTGCATGTCAGGTTTTTTTTTAAACTGTAGGTCCAAATTCTCTCTAGTGAGTTTAAATCCAGAACTGTACTCATTGAGACATTAGTTTAGTCTCAAACACACACTGTTGCACTGATTGCTCCATCATTAATGACAATTACAAAGAAACTCAAAGAGAGCCCATCTGCGCTGGTGGAGATTGTGCTGTTTGATTTGTGTTTGTGCTCATTAAGACAGACTGTAATGAGGGAAGCGAGTGTGAGTTTGTAATCAGAGCTTGAGTTTGACATTCCACAGGGTTAACGCTAGTTAAATATAACCCACATCAGCGGACGAGCCAAAACGAGCCCTGAACGGCCCACAGCGGCTGTGATGACACACCACTCAAAAACACTCATCTCGATGAAGTGTCTGAAAATATATGCATATGTAAAACTTTCAAATCAGTTGAATACAATGGTTTATTGAGAAAGTTGAATTTTTTTTTTACTAAAAGAGTTAGTAGATATTGGCCATCTTCTAAACTTCTAAAGTCAAGTCATGTTTGTTTATAAAGCACTTTATGTAATACAGATTGTTCCAAACACAGCTTCACATTAATAAAATTAACCCTTTAATTGTCACCCGCCAAATTATGTAGGAAAAGTAATACATTAATTTATGAAAAGAGTGCACCTCAAAAATCTCCTTCATAACAGGAGTTCAGACCTTTGTCACAAAAAGACTTTCTTCGTTGCCTTTTTCTCTGTCACGCTTTAGAAATCATAAGAAATTATGAATCACTTGAAATCTTAAAATTTTAAAATTCATCCTTTGAAAACCATTTTAAAATCAGACATTGCACTATGATGGAAAATATACATAAATATCATATAATGGTTAAAAATAATGTTCTGAAATTTATTTAAAATAAAGTATAAAGCAGTAGACGACAAGTGTTATTATAAAAAATTATACGAATATTTAAAATATTAATAGAATTTAATAAATAAATATATGTAAAGTTTTCAATTCAGTTGAATACTATAGTTTATTGAGAAATTTGTCATATGAAAGGATGAAAGTTTCCAGATTCTAAATTTAAAAAGACAAAGAGAGACAGAGAGAGAGAGAGTTACTTTCTAACTTTGTTTTTTAACCCAAAATATAACATTACTTTAATGTTTTGTCCCAACATTTATATAACTTTAAAAAGTTAGTAGATATTGGCCATCTTCTATACTTTTAAAGTCAAACCATGTTTGTTTATAAAGCGCTTTATGTAATACAGATTGTTCCAAACGCAGCTTCACATTGATAAAATAAAAAATAATGTTCTGAAATTAATTTAAAATAAAGTATAAAGCAGTAGACGACAAGTGACATTATTAAAAAGGCAGATTATAAGAATATTTACCAGTATTGTTTGTGCGTATTTCCTAAAAGTATATATTTTTAAAATATTAATAGATTTTAATAAATAAATATATGTACATTTTTCAATTCAGTTGAATACAATAGTTTATTGAGAAATTTGTCATATGAAAGGATGGTAGTTTCCAGATTCTAAATTTACGAAGACAAAGAGAGAGAGTTACTTTCTAACTTTGTTTTTTAACCCAAAATATAACATTACTGTAATGTTTTGTCCCAACATTTATATAACTTAAAAAAGTTAGTAGATATTGGCCATCTTCTAAACTTCTAAAGTCAAACCATGTTTGTTTATAAAGCGCTTTATGTAATACAGATTGTTCCAAACGCAGCTTCACATTGATAAAATAAAAAATAATGTTCTGAAATTAATTTAAAATAAAGTATAAAGCAGTAGACGACAAGTGACATTATTAAAAAGGCAGATTATAAGAATATTTACCAGTATTGTTTGTGCGTATTTCCTAAAAGTATATATTTTTAAAATATTAATAGATTTTAATAAATAAATATATGTACATTTTTCAATTCAGTTGAATACAATAGTTTATTGAGAAATTTGTCATATGAAAGGATGGTAGTTTCCAGATTCTAAATTTACGAAGACAAAGAGAGAGAGTTACTTTCTAACTTTGTTTTTTAACCCAAAATATAACATTACTTTAATGTTTTGTCCCAACATTTATATAACTTAAAAAAGTTAGTAGATATTGGCCATCTTCTAAACTTCTAAAGTCAAACCATGTTTGTTTATAAAGCGCTTTATGTAATACAGATTGTTCCAAACGCAGCTTCACATTAATAAAATAAAAAATAATGTTCCAAAATTAATTTAAAATAAATTATAAAGCAGTAGAGGACAAGTGACATTATTAAAAAATTATTACCAGTATTGTTTGTGCGTATTTCTTAAAAGTATATATATTTTTTAAATATTAATAGATTTGAATAAATAAATATGCATATGTAAATCTTTCAATTCAGTTGAATACAATAGTTTATTCGAAAATTTGTTTTGGACTTCATATGCCACTTCTGCCCTCTTTACTTTCTAACTTTGGTTTTTAACCCAAAATATAACATTACTTTAATGTTTTGTCCCTACATTTATATAACTTAAAAAAGTTAGTAGATATTGGCCATCTTCTAAACTTCTAAAGTCAAGTCATGTTTGTTTATAAAGCGCTTTATGTAATACAGATTGTTCCAAACACAGCTTCACATTAATAAAATTAACCCTTTAATTGTCACCCGCCAAATTATGTAGGAAAAGTAATACATTAATTTATGAAAAGAGTGCACCTCAAAAATCTCCTTCATAACAGGAGTTCAGACCTTTGTCACAAAAAGACTTTCTTCGTTGCCTTTTTCTCTGTCACGCTTTAGAAATCATAAGCAATTATGAATCGCTTGAAATCTTAAAATCTCAAAATTCATCCTTTGAAAACCATTTTAAAATCAGACATTGCACTATGATGGAAAATATACATAAATATCATATAATGGTTAAAAATAATGTTCTGAAATTTATTTAAAATAAAGTATAAAGCAGTAGACGACAAGTGACATTATTAAAAAGGCAAATTATACGAATATTTAAAATATTAATAGAATTTAATAAATAAACATATGTAAAGTTTTCAATTCAGTTGAATACTATAGTTTATTGAGAAATTTGTCATATGAAAGGATGAAAGTTTCCAGATTCTAAATTTAAAAAGACAAAGAGAGACAGAGAGAGAGAGAGAGAGTTACTTTCTAACTTTGTTTTTTAACCCAAAATATAACATTACTTTAATGTTTTGTCCCAACATTTATATAACTTTAAAAAGTTAGTAGATATTGGCCATCTTCTATACTTTTAAAGTCAAACCATGTTTGTTTATAAAGCGCTTTATGTAATACAGATTGTTCCAAACGCAGCTTCACATTGATAAAATAAAAAATAATGTTCTGAAATTAATTTAAAATAAAGTATAAAGCAGTAGACGACAAGTGACATTATTAAAAAGGCAGATTATAAGAATATTTACCAGTATTGTTTGTGCGTATTTCCTAAAAGTATATATTTTTAAAATATTAATAGATTTTAATAAATAAATATATGTACATTTTTCAATTCAGTTGAATACAATAGTTTATTGAGAAATTTGTCATATGAAAGGATGGTAGTTTCCAGATTCTAAATTTACAAAGACAAAGAGAGACAGAGAGAGAGAGAGAGAGAGAGAGAGTTACTTTCTAACTTTGTTTTTTAACCCAAAATATAACATTACTGTAATGTTTTGTCCCAACATTTATATAACTTAAAAAAGTTAGTAGATATTGGCCATCTTCTAAACTTCTAAAGTCAAACCATGTTTGTTTATAAAGCGTTTTATGTAATACAGATTGTTCCAAACGCAGCTTCACATTAATAAAATAAAAAATAATGTTCCAAAATTAATTTAAAATAAATTATAAAGCAGTAGAGGACAAGTGACATTATTAAAAAATTATTACCAGTATTGTTTGTGCGTATTTCTTAAAAGTATATATATTTTTTAAATATTAATAGATTTTAATAAATAAATATGCATATGTAAATCTTTCAATTCAGTTGAATACAATAGTTTATTCGAAAATTTGTTTTGGACTTCATATGCCACTTCTGCCCTCTTTACTTTCTAACTTTGGTTTTTAACCCAAAATATAACATTACTTTAATGTTTTGTCCCAACATTTATATAACTTAAAAAAGTTAGTAGATATTGGCCATCTTCTAAACTTCTAAAGTCAAGTCATGTTTGTTTATAAAGCATTTTATGTAATACAGATTGTTCCAAATGTAGCTTCACATTAATAAAATTAAAAATAATGTTCTAAAATTAATTTAAAATAAATTATAAAGCAGTAGAAGACAAGTGACATTATTGATATAGTATTGTTTGTGCGTATTTCCCACCAATAATGTTATTTGTAATATATTTTTAAAATATGAATAGATTTTAATAAATAAATAGGTCTACTGTAAGATTGCAAATGTATTTTCTTGTATTTTTGAAATCTATTTTAGTATATGAAGGTTGAAACACAATATATTTTTTAGTTTTGAAAAGATATACTTAATTAAGCTGCACCGTTTACAACATATTTTCAGCATATATGTGATCCTGAAGCACAAAGCATGGGTATATTTGTAGCAATAGTTAACAATACATTGTATGGGACAAAATTATCTATTTTTCCTTTATGCCAAAAATCATTAGGATATCAAGATCATGTTCCATGAAGATATTCAAAACTTAAATTTTTATTAGTAAAATGCATTGCGAAGAACTTAATTTGGACAATTTTAAAGGTGATTTTCTCAATATTTATATTTGTTTAAAAAAAATAAAAATAAATAAATATTCATCATGATTAATCACGTCCAAAATAAAAGTTCATGTTTACATGCTATATAATTGTGTATTGTGTATATTTATTATGTATATATAAATACACATGCATGCATGTATATATTAAGGAAAAATATTTTAGATTTATATCTAAAATATCTTTATTTACTTATAATCTAAATTGTATACAGGTATAAATATATATATATATATATATATATATATATATATACATATAAATATTTTGTTTTAATATATACATGCATGTGTGTGTGTTTATATGTACATAATAAATATATAAATATATATATATATATATATATATATTTTTTTTTTTTTTTTTTTTTTTTTTTTTTTTTTTTCACTCTCATATTGCATATTTTCAAACAGTTGTATCTTGGCCAATCTTAACAAACCATGCATCAATATAAGCTATTTAATCAGCTTTCAGAATCTCAGTTTTTTTTTTTTTTTTTTAATGGACCCTTATGACTGGTTTGTTCAGGGTCACATTTATTTTAGTAGCCTATATGAAGGTTGAAACTCAGTATATCTTCAGATAATTATAATTGCATGCAAACGTAGTTAATCGCTTTAACAGTTTTCAGTAATTATACGTGTATTACATACATAATTTCAATAATAACCCTCTGGCCCTCTTCATTTAGGAGTCACACTTACCTTCTTCGTGGTCAAAAGTGACTGAAGCCTTAAAATGTTTTTTTTTTTTTTCCAGGAAAATCAATGCAATACATTTTTGTTCAATAATATTTTTCGACTATTATTAAGAATTTTGAGGAGATTTTACGATAATATGTGATATTTATGCAATTTTAATAAGCTATTTTTTTGCCATTTGAATTAATATATATTTTTGTATTTAATTATTTATATATTATTTTTCAACAAATGGAACATTTCATATTAAAATAGAGTAAAAGCATTTAAAATGCATTTTTTTTTTTTTTTTGATCTGAGGATTGTGCCAATGGTGACATTAAAATTTTTTAAACTTGCGTAATGTCATGTGTAGCTCCCTATATAGATATATACAGAGGCTTTTGGATTTTTGGATTCCCATTGTTTTTTTAGACAGTTTCTTCATTTTATTAGGTTTTGCACTTCGAAAAATAAATTTAGACATTCCAAAGACTACTTAAAAAAAATAATAAATAAAAAATAATATATATATAGGTGTGGGAAGTTGTCGTATTTCCCTCTGCGCGCGGCCGATTCGAGAAGAGTGCCGCTGGAGGCCGGCTGGCGCGTTCACGTCTCTGCGCATGCGCGGTGCATCGAGGGGAGGGAGGTAAACAAGATGGCGGCAGCCTTGAAGCAGCAGCAGCTGTGAAGAACAGATGCGAGAAAATAGACGAACGAAGAGTCGAACAGAAGCGGAAAAGCGAGT
Source organism: Cirrhinus molitorella (assembly GCA_033026305.1). Classification (NCBI taxonomy): domain Eukaryota; kingdom Metazoa; phylum Chordata; class Actinopteri; order Cypriniformes; family Cyprinidae; genus Cirrhinus; species Cirrhinus molitorella. Next base: position 818,908 of record CM065124.1, on the reverse strand, counting down.
TTTCGTCCGTCGTTGAGCCGTGCTGATGATTGCAGCCTCAGGTCAGTGAGTTTGACGCGCTTTTTCTCTGTCAGCGATGAGTGTTAGCCGCCGCTAACCGCCGCCGATCAAACACGCTCATTTCCATCGACACAAACAGTCCGTTTAGCACATAAACTCACTCTCACACACCTTAAATCACATATATGAGCTTCTGACGATGTTTGAGGGTTTGTGTCGAGCTGTGGGCTTTGATCGATTACCCCCGTGACGTGATCAGATGATCGGATCGATAATCGAACATCTCACTTTAGTGTCCGGTGTTTAATTCTCCTCATTTGAGCTCATCCGCTGGATATAAGAGTTTAGATTGTGTGTTTATGTATCTTTGGATTAATATTATCACCCAATCAAAGCATTACTGCGCTATCAGACGGTAATACTGTGGTATTTTATGATTATCACGGTCAGATGTCAAACTGTTTACATAATACTTTGACAAATGCTATGATAGCATATCTAGTTGTTAGTGAAATGTAATAAAATGATGAAATTTATTAGAGGATGTGCTTTTAAAATGGACAGTTCTCTCAGTATTTGTTAAATGAATAACTAGAACCAACAGTCATACATTTCCTCATTCATCCAAACAATGTTATTAATGAAATGATTGGTAATTAAAGAGTTTCTTTGTAAAAGTCTCTTTGTAATCAATTACAAAAAGACTTTAAAAGTCTCTTTGTAATTGATTTGAATTTTTTAAAACCAATAAATGTTGTATTTATACGTTTAGTTAATAATTATATATTTATTTGCATGTTTTGTTCTCTAAAATGTATTCGTTTGAATCTTTCTGTGCAATTATGATTGATATATATATATATATATATATATATATATATATATCTATCTCTAAATAAATGTTTATTTTTATTTATTTATATATATATATATATATATATATATATATATATATATATATATATATATATATATATATATAAATTATTTATTTATTTATAAATAAATAAATAAAATAATAATAAATGTATATTTATTATATATAATATATTTATTATTATTATTATTATTATTATTATTATTATTTTATATATATATTAATGTATTTATGTGTGTGTATATATATAAAATAAACTAGAATAGGTTAACTAGAATAGAATCAACTATCATACATATCCTCACATTCATCCCAACAATGTTTGAAATTATTAGTCATTATTTTTAACAGATCACCCATTCATATGAGTGAATGTCATTGCGTTAGATTGCTGAATGTCAAAGCAGGAGTCATTTACTAAATCTGACAGACACCGAATCAATAGATGTAGTGTTGGAGATGAAAACAGACTGTGTTTTGTTAGTTTGTGGTTAGTAGATGTCATTTTATACACCTGTCAAGTCATGTACATTTTATTTATAAAGCTCTTTAGTTTCAAAGCAGCTTTAACAGAAAATTATGTTGACTAATGTCAATGTTTAGATGGTATGGGTCCAAAATTATAACATTTCTAAAATAAAATGATATATTTTATGTACTTTTTTGATCTAGATCCGATAATAATTATTTCTGGATGTTCTTAAGAAGACTGAGACTTAAACTGGCTCATTAAAAACAACAATAATGGCTGGTATATTACATTTAGAAAGAATTAGGTCTATACTAAAGAACACAATTTTATTTAAAAAAAAAGTTTTTTTTGTCTTTTTGTAATTGATTGAATTTTTTTTAAACCAATACATATTGTGTTTGCATTAAAAAAAGTGTGGTTAGTCCAAACAAAAAAAACAGAAAACCTAAAAAGATTTGTTATATAGTTAAGCTCCAAAACAATTAGTCGCGATTAATCGATTGAAAATAAAAGTTTTTTGCATACATGTATATATTAAATTAGATTTATATGTAAAAAAAAAAATGTATATATAATTTAAAAATGATAGAAATGTTTACATACAATACATGCAAATATTTTTTAAAATGTATACATGTGTGTATTTATATACATAATAAATATACACAGAACACACACATAGTATGCAAACATAAACTTTTTATTTTGGATCGATTAATAATGACTAATCTTTGCAGCTCTAATTTTGTTAAAAAATTCTGGCTTCCTTTTATACCTTTTCTTCAAACTGGTGATTTTATATTTTAATTATTATAATTTGAATTAATGTTAATTATGTGTTTAATTAAATTACATTTATTTTTTGTTTAAAAAATTAAATGTTTTATATATATATATATATATATATATATATATATATATATATATATATATATATTTTTTTTTTTTTTTTTATTATTTATTTATTTATTATTAATTAATTAAATCTATAATTAAATCATTATATAAATAAATAATTAAATGAATACATAATCAAATAAATATATATTAATACTATACTTAATTAAATTAATAAATAATTAAGTAACTATACTTAATTAAATAAATATATAATTAAATAACGGGATAAACAAATAAATATATAATTAATTACATAAATAATTAAATAAATATATAATTTATACAATTATTTGTGCTTTCAATAATTAAAGTATGTATTTAACAGTTTATTTATATGTTGTTTATTGTGCAATTAAATGATAGTTTACATCCACTAAAAAAATCACCAAATCACCAAAACACCATTTAATTCAACATAGTGAGGTTTCAGACATGATAAAGAGTATGGAGGGCCGAATTACTCAAAATTAAATTAAAATTATTGGTTAAATACAGAATTAAATTATTGAAAGCACAAATAAATGTATAAATTATATATTTATTTAATTATGTAATTATTTAATTATTTAATTATTTATGTAATTATTATATATTTAAGTATATATGTATTTAATTGTTTATTAATTTAATTATTTTTTTTAATTATATATTTAAGTATACATTTATTTAATTATGTAATTATTTATTATATATTTAAGTAAATATGTTTTACTATATATTTAAATATGCATTTATTAATTCAATTGTGTATTTATGTATTTATTGCCTCCACATTTCATTTTGAGGTTTATGTAATAATTAAATTACATAAATAATTAAATCATTAAATAAATGTTGAAATGTATAAATAAATTGTTAAATACAGAATTTAATTATTGAAAGAATAAGAATAAATGTATAAATTATTTATTTAATTGAGTAATTATTTAATTATATATTTGTTTATGTAATTATTATATTTAAGTATATATGTTTAATTATATATTTATTCATTTATTTTTTTAATTATATATTTAAGTATGCATTTATTAATTTAATTTATTTATATATTTATGCATTTAATTGTGCAATTATTTAATTATATATTTATTTAATTATTTATGTAATTATTATATAAGTATATATGTATTTTATTATATATTTAATTATTAATTAATTAATGTATTTCTTTATTGCCTCCACATTTCATTTTGAGGTTTATGTAATTAAATTACATAATTAAAATAATAAATATATAATTAAATATATACTTAAGTAAATATATAATGAAATAATTACATAAATATATAATTTATACATTTATTTGTTTATTTGATTTCAGTAGTTAAATGATGTATTTAACGATTCATTTATATATTTCAACATTTATTTAACGATTTAATTTTGATTCATTTGGCCCTCCATAAAGAGAAGTGAAAAGCTCCTGCAGCTTTGACTCATGAGTGTATGGATGAAAATAACGAGGCCCGTTTGGCCACTTCATAAGCACCTTTGATTAATCTCACATCTTATTTCTCATAGGTATTTTGGTCATGGATTTCCCGTAATGCTGGAGTGAAATCGCTAATCCTCACCGAAGAGAGCGTTTCACGTGCTTCTGGAAAGGATGCGAGTTTAGTTTTTGTGTTTCTGCAGAGATGTCCAGAGCTCCAGCGGTTCCCAGCGTTGGCTAATCGAGCCTCGGGACTAAACCCCAGCAGATTGTCACAGACTCGTTAGACGCGGTTTGTTTTGGGTTATTGTTTGGATCCGTTCTTTTCGTTCTCCGGTTCACCGAGCCGCCGTCGAGCGATGCTCCTTCTGCAGTTTAATAAGCGTTTATCGGTTCTGATGTCCTACTGAAGCGCTCTTCCGTTCGCTGTACCGCTTTGGAATACCGATATTCCCATCCAGCGATCGGGAAAAAGGAGGAAGATGAGTGTAGGTGGCGAACTCCAGCATCTGGACTATCTGACGGAGAACGAGCTCATGGGGATGGACACCTTCATCCACCGCATCGACTCCACAGAGGTCATCTACCAGCCCCGACGCAAGCGCGCCAAGCTCATCGGGAAATACCTGATGGGCGATCTGCTCGGGGAGGGATCCTACGGGAAAGTCAAGGAGATGCTGGACTCGGAGACTCTGTGCCGCAGAGCTGTTAAGATCCTGAAGAAGAAGAAGCTGAGGAGGATTCCCAACGGAGAGGCCAATGTGAAAAAGTAAGAGCCGCTTGCTTCCTTTCCCTTCGAATTTTAACGTCAACTCGATTTTTATTTATACTGATGGCTAAATGTTTATACTTTTAATCTTTTTATTTAGAATTTTGTTTATAGTTCATTTTTATTTATACAATGTAAATGTTATTGATGGAAATCTTTTTTTTTTATTTATAAACGGTTGTTATAAAAATGTTTAATTAATAAAAAAAAAGTCTTTTATTTATAAAAATATTTTTAATATATATTTATATATTTTATTTTATTACAATTATATTTTAAGATTCTATTTTATATTTAATTATACAACATATATTTATTATTATTATTATTATTATTATTATTTTTTTTATTACAATAATATTTTAAGATTGTGTTTTATATTTAATTATACAACAATTAATATTCTGTTTTACACTTTGAGAAAATACTAATTTAAGAAAACATTCCCAACGGAGAGGCCAATGTGAAAAAGTAAGAGCCGCTTGCTTCCTTACCCTTTGAATTTTAACGTCAGTGTGGCATCGAAATGAACTCGTTTTTTTTTTTTATATATCTATATACACACTTAAGACAACAAACAAGACAAAAAATCGAAGTAAGAAAAACAAAGAGACAAAAACAAACCTTTTTTAAAATATTTTTTTGTTCTTTAGTATAGACCTAATTCTTTCTAAATGTTTTTTAAAATGATTTTAAATGCTTTTACTCTATTTTAATATGAAATGTTCCATTTGTTGAAAAATAATATATAAATAATTAAATACAAAAATATATATTAATTCCAAAGGGAAAAAAATAGCTCCTTAAAATTTTATAAATATTGCATAGTATTGTAAAATCTCCTCAAAATTCTAAATGATAATCAAAAAATATTTATACTTTTAATCTTTTTATTTAGGATTTTGTTCGTTTTTATTTATAAAATGTAAATGTTATTGATGGAGATCTTATTTTTATTTATAAACGGTTGTTATAAAAATGTTTAATTAATAAAAAATATTTTTTATAAATAAAATACTTTTTTTTATTTATATTTTATTTATTGTATACATTTATATATTTTATCTTATTACAAGTATATTTTAAGTTTCTATTTTTTATTTAATTATACAACAATTAATATTCTGTTTTACACTTTGAGAAAATACAAATTTAGGAAAACATTTGGCCCCTTGGTTCCTTACCCTTTGAATTTTAACGTCAGTGTGGCATCGAAATGAGCTCGATTTTTATTTAATGTTTATACTTTTTATTTAGAATTTTGTTTATAGCTCATTTTTATTTATTAAATGTAAATGTTATTGATTGATCCTTTTTTATTTATAAACAGTTGTTATAAAAATGTTTAATTAATAAGTCTATTTTGTTTATAAAAATACTTTTATATTTTATTTAGGAAAATATAAATTTAAGAAATATTTATAAAAATGTTATTTTTATTTGGAAAATTATAAAAAAAAAAAAAAGTTTAATATTCCACTTATTTTTTTATTATTTTATAAATGTTTTTATTTATAAAAGTACTTTTTTTAAAAATAAGTATAATTTTTATTTTATTACAATTATATTTTAAGATTCTATTTTATATTTAATTATACAACAATTAATATTCTGTTTTACACTTTGAGAAAATACACATTTATAAAAAATGTTTTTATTTGAAGAAATTCTGAACAATATTTTAAAATTATGTATTTTTATTATTTTTTATTTATAACGTACTTCTTAATATAATTTCATTTTGTATTAAAATTATTACAATTACATTTTAAGATTATATTTTTTTAATTATACAACATTTAATACTCTTACACTAAGAAAATATCAATTTAAGAACATTTTATTTATAAAAATTATGAAAATTTTTTTTTTAAATTTGTTTTTATTTGAAAGTACTTTAAAAATATTTGTTATTATTTTAGAAATATTTTTATTTATAACAAGTACTTTGTAACAAGTAAAATATTACATTTGTATTTTATATTAAAATTATTGCAATTATATTTCAATATTCTATTTTATACTTGACTATACAACATTTAACACTCTGTTTTACACTTTATTTAACAAACGTTTTGATATTCTTATAAGAAAAGAAATAAACGCCTTTCTCAGTCTTCTCAATAGATAAACTAGTCATTTAAAGCTGGTTAAGCTGTGAGAAAGTCCTGCTACAGTTTTTTATTGTTCTTCCTCAGTGAATGTTCTGTTTCTCTCATAAATATCACGTCACACGACGGAAGTGAAATGATTTGTGGAAGTCCATGTTGACTTTAACTTCACTTTAGAAAAGTCTCTGTGATCTTCAGTGTTTTCTGACACTCGTCATGTTCGCTTTTGCACTGTGAAATATCTCCATCTCCTGCTCTCTCGCGGTTTAATCACACAGAGCAGTTAAATTAATTAAAATAACGTGCAGCGCAGCCGCGGGCTTCTGCTTTAAATAGACGAGAGCTTCTGGACCGGCTTCAAACCCCTCGCGTGCCAGGACACGTGTGTTTGGTCTCCTCGTCTCGCTTGAAACTAACGTTAGAAGATTAAGTCCTCGTGTGTGGACCGGCTCTGTGCCAAAACCGGTGACACACTACATAGACGGCACCCTTATAAGGCAGGATCCTCCTCTAGACTCTAGTTAACACACCTTTACTGCATTTATTCACCACTGTAGAAGTTTACAGACTGTGACGACTTCTGCTTCTGAGAAGCGCAGCGCTGTGAAAAGAGTCTGTTGTTTTCTTTGTGAAGAACGTATGTGATGCTGCCTTAGAGGAAGGTGCTTATAAAGAGAAATAATTTTATTACAATTATATTTTAAAATTCTGTTTTGAAAAAATTATACAAAATATTTTTAAAATTATTTATTTTAGAAATATTTTTCATTTATAACAAGTACTTTTTTAAATGTATAATTTTTACAATTATTACAATTATATTATTCTGTTTTATATTTAGTTATACAACATTTAATACTTTGGTTTACACTTTAAGTGCAAAATTATTACACTTAATTTAAGAAAAACAATTTTTGTATTTATAAAAAAATATTTTTATTTGAAAAAATTATGGAAAATATTTAAATTATATTTTATTATTTTAGAAATATTTTTTATTTATAACAAGTACATATATACTTTTTTAATTACAATTATATTTTAAGATTTTATTTTATATTTAATTGTACAGCATTTAATACTCTGCTTTACACTTTAAGAAAATATTAGTTAAAGAGAACTTTATGTAAAAATATTTATTTGAAAAAAATATGAAAAATATTTTAAAATGATATTTACTTTTTATTATTTTAGAAACATTTTTATTAATAACGACTTAATATATTATTATTTTTATTTTATATTAAAATTATTACAATTATATTTTAAGATTCTATCTTATTTAATTATACAATATTTAATACTCTGGTTTGCACTTTAAGAAAATATTAATTTAAGAAAACATTTTTTTATTTATCAATATTATTTTTATTTGAGGAAAAAAAATGAAAAATATTTTAAAATATTTACTTTTTTATTATTTAAGAAATATTTTTTTTTAATTTATAATGACTTAATATATTATTCTTTTTATTTTATATTAAAATTATTAAAATTATATTTTAAGTTTTTATCTTATATTTAATTATACAATATTTAATACTCTGGTTTACACTTTATTTAAGAAAATATTCATTTTAATTATGTTTTTATTTATAAATGTTATTTTAATTTGAGAAAAATATGAAAAATATTTTAAAATATTTACTTTTTTATTATTTAAGAAATATTTTTATTAATAACGACTTAATATATTATTATTCTTATTTTATATTAAAATTATTACAATTATATTTTAAGATTCTATCATATATTTAATTATACAGTATTTAATACTAAAGTGGTTTACACTTTATTTAAATATATAAATTAAAAAAATATTAATTTAAGAAAACATGTTATTTGTATTTGGAAAAAATATGAAAATTATTTTAAAATATTTACTTTTTTATTATTTAAGAAATATTTTTATTAATAACGACTTAATATATTATTATTCTTATTTTATATTAAAATTATTACAATTATATTTTAAGATTCTATCATATATTTAATTATACAGTATTTAATACTAAAGTGGTTTACACTTTATTTAAATATATAAATTAAAAAAATATTAATTTAAGAAAACATGTTATTTGTATTTGAAAAAATATGAAAAATATTTTAAAATATTTACTTTTTTTATTATTTAAGAAATATTTTTATTAATAACCACTTAATATATTATTATTCTTATTTTATATTAAAATTATTACAATTATATTTTAAGATTCTATCATATATTTAATTATACAGTATTTAATACTAAAGTGGTTTACACTTTATTTAAATATATAAATTAAAAAAATATTAATTTAAGAAAACATGTTATTTGTATTTGAAAAAAATATGAAAAATATTTTAAAATATTTACTTTTTTATTATTTAAGAAATATTTTTATTAATAACGACTTAATATATTATTATTCTTATTTTATATTAAAATTATTACAATTATATTTTAAGATTCTATCATATATTTAATTATACAGTATTTAATACTAAAGTGGTTTACACTTTATTTAAATATATAAATTAAAAAAATATTAATTTAAGAAAACATGTTATTTGTATTTGAAAAAAATATGAAAAATATTTTAAAATATTTACTTTTTTATTATTTAAGACATGTTTATTTATAACGACTTAATATGTTATTATTTTTATTTTATATTAAAATTATTTCAATTATTTAAGATTCTATTTTATATTTAATTATACAATATTTAATACTAAAGTGGTATTAAAATATTAATTTTGTCACAACTTTCAACAGTTGGCAGGTTGTGTCTCATTTAATGAGCTTTACTAGAGTGAGGTATTCTAAGCTGTAGTGCATTGGGCTGTGTGTTTGTGTCCTTATACGGCCGCTGCGTTCGTTGACAGCAGGTCTGGTCGCGTTACGTAACGCGTGCATCATTCCCATGGTCACGCAGGAGCAAAGCCAGACCCTGAGCGGGGAACGAGGTCAGTGGAGTACAGGAAACAGGAAGTGCTCGAGAGGAGCACAGGTGACATTGAGCATTAGAGAATGAAGCTCTGTTTGGACACTAGTGAGGGTTCTAGTGTGCTTCGTGTGAGATGAGACGATGCCAGACTGTAAGGCAGCACTGTGTCTGAATGCTTTGGAAGAAGGGAATCCCAGAATGCATGCTGCATTAAATAAATAAATAACTGATAACACTACAGTAGGGTTCCTTTTGTTAACTACATTAGTTAGCAAGACCTCACAATGAAAAATACTTCTAAAGCACTTATTAATTGTAGTAAATGTTAGTTATATGTTTAGTATTTGCTAAAATATAGCATTAGTAGCACAGGTGTGTTTGTAGAAATGGCCAAAAATACATTGTATGGGTCAAAATTATCCATTTTTATGCCAAAAATCATTTGGATATTAATTAAAGATCATGTTGCATGAATATATTTTGTATATTTCCTACCCTAAATATATAAAAACTTCATTTTTGATTAGTAATCTAAGCTAAGAACTTTAAAGGTGATTTTCCTTAATATTTGGCCACTGATTTTTTTTTTTATTATTATTTTAGAAACACACCTTTATTGCATTTATTCACCACTATAGAAGTTTACAGACTATGACGACTTCTGCTTCTGAGAACTTATTTTTTATAAAAAGTTATTTTTATTTGAAAAAAAATATTATTAAAAAAATATTTACTTTTTATTATTTAGGAAATACTTTTATTTATAACGACTTAATATATTATTCTTTTTATTTGATATTAAAATTATATTTTAAGTTTCTATCTTATATTTAATTATACAATACTGTAAATATATAAAAACTTCATTTTTGATTAGTAATCTAAGCTAAGAACTTTATTTAGAAAACTTTAAGGGTGATTTTTTTCTTAATATTTGGCCACTATAGAAGTTTACAAACAATGACTTCTGCTTCTGAGAACTTTTTTTTATTTTTGTTTTTTAAAGTTATTTTTATTTGAAAAAAAAATCTGAAAAATATTTTAAAATGATATTTACTTTTTATTACTTGGGAAATATTTTTATTAATAACGACTTAATATATTATTCTTTTTATTTTATATTAAAATTATTACAATTATATTTTAAGTTTCTATCTTATATTTAATTATACATTAATGTAAATATATCAACTTCATTTTTGATTAGTAATCTAAGCTAAGAACTTATCCAGATCTTTAAAGTTTGATTTTTCTTAATATTTGGATTTTATCTATTTATTTATTTATTTTTTGCCCCCTCAGATTCCAGATTTTTAAATGGTTGTATCTCGGCCAAATATTGTCCGATCCTAACAAACCATACGTCAATGGAAAGATTATTTATTCAGTTGATGTATAAATCTCAGTTAAAAAAAAAATGGTGGTCCAGGGTCACAGATGGACAAGTCAAATGAGACATTGATAATATGATCAATTCATGAAAAATATTGATTGGAAGCTTTGTTTCTTTACTATAATTGAGATACTCTTTTAGTTTGTATTTATATTTTGAATCCACTTATATTTTACATACATTTTTGTATAGTCAAACCAAAATTTGTTCAGACATCTTTAACATTTCTCACATTATCACAGTTTATTTGCTATAGTTTTTGATAATGGTAATAAAATATAAGATCTCTGAGTTCAACTGTTGTCAGAGCAAATTCATCTTGATAATGTCAGATAACTTTGATAGAAGGTATATGTAATAAAACATGGTCAGGTCAAAGTGTTTTTGTGCCCAATTTTTATCAGTTTTATTGGTAGTCCACTGTATGAAGAATTGTTGGGCATAATGTCACCGTTTACCTTGTTTTTGTTATCCTCACTTGCATAAATGAACTATAGTATGGAAACCTGTTTCTGCCACTAAATAAAAAAATAAAAAGGTAATTACAACTTTTAATCTAATAATTCTGACTTTTTTCACAATTGCGAGTTTATATTATGCAATGCTGACTTAACTCACAATTACAAGTTAGTTTATATATCACAATTGTGAGAAAAAAAAATTCAGAATTGTGAGAAGTTGCAATAACCTTTTTATTTATTTATTTATTTATTTATTTTTTATTCAGTGGCAGAAACTGGCTTCCATACGATAGTGTCCTAAAATTATATCTGGTGTCTGAATATTTGTATTTTTTTTTTTTTTTGGCTGTATGTATTTTATTATTTTTTTATTTAATTTAATTTATTTTTTTTTTTTTAGTTGGTACATCAGGTTAAACTAAATTACAATAAAAATGCTGCATTAGCATTTTTTTAATAATAAAAATAAAAATCTATATATTTTTAGATCATATTTATTTTATTGCTAAATAAAATAATTACTTAATATTTTTTATGTTTTAGTTTTAGTAAACCATGTTGACCCTAATTAGAAGTCAGTCTAACTGAAAATTCAATGCTGCAAGCAAAAAAGCAATTATTGTTTCATGCTCAGTCTTTTGTCACTTCAAAAATACTACAGACTGTAAATAAAATATAAAAGTATAAATTAAACTCAAAAATGAAAAAGGAGGACTTTGCTCTTTGTTCCATTCACATGTATCACAAATTCAAGTCAATAAATGCAATCTTCTTTTATTCATATAAAGTGCTCACTTTATTTTTTATTTTTTTTTATTCAGTGGCAGAAATGGGCTTCCATACGATAGTGTCCTGCACCCCCTAGTAAAAAAAAAAATCTAAAACTATATCTGGTGTCTGAAAAATTTTCTTTTGACTGTTTGTTTATTTATTTATTTTTTTACATCAGGTTAAACTAAATAAAAAAAAAATGCTGCATTAGCATATTTTTTTTTTTTTTTTTTTTTTAAATAAAAACAAAAAATATAAGTGTAAATTAAACTCAAAAATGAAAAAAGGAGGATCTTGCGCTTCATTCCATTCACATGTATCACAATTTCAAGTTAATAATAGAATAAGATTTACAATCTTCTTTTATTCTTATGAAGTGCAAAAAAGTCACTTTTTTTATTTTATTTTTTTTATTCAGTGGCAGAAATGGGCTTCCATACAATAGTGTCCTTGCCCCACTAGTAAAAAAAAATAAATAAATAAATAAAAATCAAATTATATCTGGTGTCTGAAAAATTGTTCTTTTGACTAATGTATTTTTTTTTTTTTTACATCAGGTTAAACTAAATTAAAATAAAATTGCTGTGTTAGCATTTTTTAATAATAAAAACAAAAAATATAAAAGTGTAAATTAAACTCAAATGAAAAAAGGAGGATCTTCTCCATATAAAGTGCAAAAAAGCACTCAGTGCATATTAAAATCAACATTTTTAAATGCACAAAAAATTGCTTGGTGCATATAAAGAAAACATTTTGATATGCACATTTTAGATGGTCAACACAATTAAAATCCTGCTCAAACTTTTGTTGATTTTAATATAGCTAGTACCTTGGTATGTAATCATTTCATTTGGATACACAAAAAAACAAATTTCAAGGTGAGTTTTTGCTCTTTGATGGATTCTATTTTTAGATTAAACTCAGAAATTAAAAATCCTGCTTGGTATTTAACACACATTGATCTGTGTGTGTTTTTTTTATTTAGTGGCAGAAATGGGCTTCCATACTACAGTGTCCTGCAACCACTAGTAAAAAAAAATCAAAAATTATATTTGGTGTCTGAATTATTTATTTTTTATTTATTTATTTTTTTGACTGCATGTATTTATTTATTTTTTTTTACATCAGGTTAATATAATAAAAATAAAAATGCTGCATTAGCATTTTTTTAAATAAAAACAAAAAATATAAAAGTCTAAATTAAACTCAAAAATGCAAAAAAAAAAAAAAAAAAAAAAAGAAGGAAATTTTTTTTTGCTCTTTGATGGATTCTATTTTTAGATTAACTCAGAAATTAAAATTCGAAGTGAAAATCCTGCTTGGTATTTAACACACATTGATCTGTGTGTGTGTTTTTTTTATTTAGTGGCAGAAATGGGCTTCCATACTACAGTGTCCTGCAACCACTAGTAAAAAAAAAAAAAAAAAAAAAAAAATTATATTTGGTGTCTGATTATTTTTTTTTTTTTTATTTTATTTATTTTTTTTTTGACATCAGGTTAATAAAATAAAAATGCTGCATTAGCATTTTTTAAAATAAAAACAAAAAACAAAAGTCTGAATTAAACTCAAAAATGCAAAAAAAAAAAAGAAGGGAACATTTTTTTTGCTCTTTGATGGATTCTATTTTTAGATTAAACTCAGAAATTAAAATCTGAAGTGAAAATCCTGCTTGGTATTTAACACATTGATCTGTGTGTGTGTGTGTGTGTGTGTGTGTGTGTTGCGGTCAGTCAGATAAACGCGTCCCGCAGCACATGCGCATGCACTAGTGTGTGTTTGCATCAGCCTGCAGCTATTTTGGTCGTTTAGAAACGCGGCCCGTCTCTGTTCTCAGAGCTCTGCTGATCTCTACACATCTCTCTCACGCTTTTAGTGTCTATTTGAATAATTTGAGGGTTTCTCTTGAATGTTCACTATGCAAATCTCCATCAATCTGTTGTCGCACAACCTCCTAAAACCTAAAATAGCCCTTAAATATCTCATTTAGTGTGTTAACCGTTGATCAATTAGTATTTCCATCGTGTGTTACTCTGATGAGCTCATAAGTTGCTGATTTGAGCAGATGGGAGATGTGTGTGTGTTTAATGGATGTTTTGTTGTTCTGCAGGGAGATTCAGCTGCTGAGACGACTACAGCACAAAAACGTCATCCAGCTGGTGGATGTGCTGTACAACGAGGAGAAGCAGAAGATATATCCTTTACACCAGACCAACTGTTTGTGTGTTTGTGTACATGCATGGAAATGACTAAACATGCGCTACTGCGTCAGCATTTCAGCCTCCGCTTTACTCTCGCTGTCTTAAAGGGATAGTTCAGCCGAAAGGAAAATGCTCGATTTTGGCAAAAATCGCAATCATGATGATTTAACGCGATTATGAGTGGGGCCGGAATATATAGGCTATTTGATTATTTCAGCCTGTTTTTTTTGGCTGGGAATCGGCCAATTTTCACGTAATAGTTCAGATGCGGCCGGGCATCAGGCCTGTTTTAGGCTTCTCCTTATTTTTATATTTTAGACTTCCATCAATTACGGTGATTAAAAAATCGCAGAGCTAGTGAGACTTCGCTTTCACTTTGGAGAGCGGCTCAGACAGCGTTTAGTGTCTCATCAGCCTTCAATGCAGCTTCACATTCAAGCAATAGACTGAAACTATGATTATTAAATATAAATACTTATAATTTTACAGGACAATAGTATGTAATATTATAACATAAGATATATAATTTAATGTGTGTATATATATATAATATAATATAATGTGTGTATATATATATATATATATAAGCACATTAAATTATATATTTAAGAAAACCATTAAAAATCTTACTGATCCCAAACATACATACATACACTGTCTCTTCTGCTCATCAAGGCTGCATTTATTTGATCAAAAATACAGAAAAAAACAGTAATATTGCAAAATGTTATTACAATATAAAATAATGTTTTTTACTTCAATACACTTCAAAATATAATTTATTCCTTTGATGCAAAGCTGAATTTTCATCAGCTGTTACTCCAGTCTTAAGTGTCACATGATCCTTCAGAAATCATTCTAATATACTGATTTATTATTATTATTATTATTATTATTATCAATGTTGTGCTGCCAAATGTTTTTCAGGATTGTTTGAAGAATAACAAGTTAAAAAAGCATTTATTCAAAATACAACAATGTAAATCTATGCGGTCATGTTTTGTTTTTTATTAATTTAACATATCCTTGGTGAATAAAAGTATTAATCTAAAAAAAAAGAAAAAGAAAGAATAATTTACTGACCCCAAACTTTTGAACGGTAGTGTATATATATCTCCAATTCAACTGTACACTGCAAAAATACTTTTCTTACCGTCTTGTCTTGTTTCCAGCCAAAATATCTAAAAAAAGAAATAAAACAAATCTTAAATCAAGAAGGATTTTCTAGACAAGTAAATAATTATTTTCTTGTTTTCAGAAAAAAAGCTAAATTTATTGAGTTTTTGCTTAGAACAAGCAAAATAATCTGACAATGCGGTAAGCAGTTTTTTTTTTTTTATTTCAAACAGAAAACAAGATTATTTTGATTATTTATTAAAAGCACTTAATTTTGACTTGTTTTCGGAAAAAAAAGACAATTTTTACTTGTCTAGAAAATCCTTCTTGATTTAAAATTTTTTAGATATTTTGACTAGAAACGAGACAAAAAATCAAAGCAAGAAATGCATTTTTATCAGTGTACTAATAAGCAAACCTTACTTTACATTAACATTTGTGCTTTTATTTCTCATTCCTGAAGTGTTTCTTTCTTTTCCTACAGTTCCTGACAGACGTCAATTTAATTTTCCTTTAGTTTTAGCCTTATTCACTTCAGTTCATTTGTGAAAGGGCTTTTGCATTGGCTAAGAATCAACTTTTTTATATTAATAACCAACAAGCAAGTCCTGCCCAGATTTAAAAAGTAACGCAAAAGTAACGTAACACATTACTTAACATAAAAAGTAACTAAGTAACGTAATTAGTGAGTAATGCAATATTGTAATGCATTGCTTAACCAGCACTGGTTGTAATCTAACCTAATGTTTACATTTGATTTTATGTCAGATAATAAAGATGCTTTTTATTGGTTTATCTGCCAATAATAACCCTGTTGCATGTGTGTAATGCTGAATCTGAGTGATTGGCCGTTCCTTAACCGCTGATGCACGTATATGGTGATGGAGTATTGTGTCTGTGGAATGCAGGAAATGTTGGACAGCGTTCCAGAGAAGAGATTTCCAGTATTTCAAGCTCACGGGTGAGACGCTCAGATAAAACACAAATGCAAACACACGTCACTGGAGCCGAAGACTAAGAGACGCCAGCGCACCTGAGGCTCTTCTGGGCCGTTATCAGCCGCTCTGATGGGTTGTAAAATTTCCACGATGGTCTATTTTTAGCCTCTTGATATTGGTTGTTATTTCCCACAGATGTCTCATGTCATTTCATTTGTGTATGATTTGTTTATGCCATCTAGACATAGACACAGAGTCGGTTTTAACTGAGGTTAGCTGACCTTACAAAGCAATGGCCTAGATTAGACCTAAAGTTTTGAGTCTTTGAGTCAGATTTTGAGGAACTTGCTTTAATGTGTTATTAATAACTAGTAAGTTATGTGTTTTTATTTATTTTGAGTTATTTGATATGCAGGTTTTTCACACTTACAGTTGCAGTCAAAAGTTTACCTTTCAGAATCTGCAAAAAGTGAATTATTTTAGCAAAATAACAGCGATCCTATAAAACGCATGTTGTTTTTTTAGTACTGACCCGAGTAAGATATTTCACGTGAAAGACATATAGTCCACAAGAAAATATAAGTTGAATTTGTAAATAGTTTACATCCCCTTGATTCTTAATACTGTGTTGTTCCTGAATGATCCACAGCTGTGTTTTTTGTTTAGTGATAGTTGTTCATGAGTCTCTTGTTTGTCCTGAACAGTTCAACTGTCTGCTGTTCTTCAGAAAAATCCTTCAGCTCCCACAAATTCTTTGGTTTTCCAGCATTTTTGTGTATTTGAACCCTTTCCAGCAATGACTGTATGATTTTGAGATCCATCTTTTCACACTGAGGACAACTGAGAGACTCATATGCAACTATTACAGAAGGTTCAAACACTCACTGATGCTCCAGAAGGAAAAACATGCATTAAGAGCCGGGGGGTGAAAACTTTTGAACAGAATGGAAATGTGTACTTTATTTCTTATTTTGCCTATATATCATATTTTTTTTCATTTAGCACTGCCCTTCAGAAGCTACAGAAGATACTTGCATGTTTCCAAGAAGACAAAATTTGTTAAATTTACCATAATCTTCAAATTTCAAAAGTTTTCACCCCCGGCTCTTAATGCATGTTTTTTCCTTCTGGAGCATCAGTGAGTGTTTGAACCTTCTGTAATAGTTGCATATGAGTCTCTCAGTTGTCCTCAGTGTGAAAAGATGGATCTCAAAATCATACAGTCATTGTTGGAAAGGGTTCAAATACACAAAAATGCTGGAAAACCAAAGAAGGATTTTTTTGAAGAACAGCAGACAGTTTAACTGTTCAGGACACACAAGAGACTCATGAACAACTATCACTAAACAAAAAACACAGCTGTGGGTCATTCAGGAACAACACAGTGTTAAGAATCAAGGGGATGTAAACTTTTGAACAGGGTCATTTTTATAAATTCAACTATTGTTTTCTCTTGTGGGCTATATGTGAATGTCTTTTATGTGAAATATCTTATTCAGGTCAGTAGTAAATAAAAAATAACATGCTTTTTGCTCTTATTTTGCTAAAAGAATTAACATTTTGCAGATTCTGCAAGGGGTGTGTAAACTTTTGACTTCAGCTGTAAATCACATGTTTGTGCTTTGTGTTGTTTTTCCCGTTTCTCAGGTACTTTTGCCAGCTTCTGGATGGTCTTGAATACTTGCACAGCCAGGGAATTGTACACAAAGATATTAAACCAGGGAATTTGCTGCTCACTACAGACGGGGCGTTGAAGATCTCTGACTTGGGTGTAGCGGAGGTGAGGCGCCTGTTTATCTTCTTATCAACAAGCTGAGCTCATTTAAATGATTAACCCTGTAGATCCTGATGTATAAAATCATAGTCAAGAAGAATATATTTGGGATGCGATCTGGGAAAACCTGTCTGATGAGAAGTAACTATAACTAAGTAACAAAATAAATGATTGGAGAATCAACTAAAGCCAAGCTGCTTCAGTGTTCATCTGAAAATATTACTAGAGTTATTCTGACATTTATTTGATCAAATTCAGTCAAGATTTGACTGCAAAAAGACCAGCTGAAGGTGGATGTTTGTACAATTAGACTAAAAGACCTTTAAATAGATTAAAAAGCTTGAAACTGTCGATCAGATGACACAAGACATGGAGTAGATTGAGCAGAGTTTGATCATGTTGATCATTTAGAGCAGTTTCTATACAGAACTCAAGCTTAGATGGAATTACTGGAATATCGTGGAATTTTAAGGTCTATTCCAGTCTTTGAAATTCAAGGAATTTAATATTAGTTTTATTTAAGTCATGGAATATCAGGGATTTTTTTGTTGCTTTAAATTTTAGTTTCCATTTATCAAAATGTAATTTTTCTATACTGTTTGTTTTTCTTTCGCATTGTTTTATACGTTTTTCCTATTTTTATGGTTAGGCTATTTCAGCTTTGGCTACAAAATGACCACTTCAAGGACTGAGTGCGAAGAGTAGATGATAGAAAAGCAAAAACTAAATGTCAAGAAATAAAAAAAAAAAAAAAAACTGAGATGAACTTGATTACAAAACAGAAAATGCATCAGTGTTTAACCCCTGAAATCATAAAAAACAAATTAATTTCTGTAGAAATAGTACAGAAAAAGCCGGTTTAAGCCACTAACTAAAAATTAAATGAGGTTATTGTGACTTATCTCAATTCTGACTTATTTTCTCAAAATTGCGTGATACAAACTCGCAATTCTAAGAAATAAAGTCAGAATTGTGAGAAAAAGTTGCAATTGTGAGTTATAAAGTCAGAATTGCATGATATAAACTCAATTCTGAGAAATAAAGTCAGAATTGTGAGATAAAAAGTCGCAAATGTGAGTTTTAAAGTCAAAATTGCATGATACAAACTCGTAATTCTGACCTTTTTTTCAGAATATTAAGATAAAAAGTCGCAATTGCGAGTTATAAAGTCAGAATTGCATGATATAAACTCAATTCTGAGAAATAAAGTCAGCATTGTAAGATAAAAAGTCGCAAATGTGAGTTTTAAAGTCAAAATTGCATGATACAAACTCGTAATTCTGACCTTTTTTTTCAGAATTGTGAGAAAAAGTTGCAATTTTGAGAAATAAAGTCAGAATTGTGAGATACAAAGTCGCAATTGCGAGTTATAAAGTCAGAATTGCATGATATAAACTCACAAATCTGTGAACATATCAGTATTTTTCCTCCTCAGAAATGTTTATCTCACAATTCTGAGAGAAAAGGTCAAAATTGCAAGATACAAACTCGCAATTGCAACTTGATTACAAACAAAAAATCCTTGAGTGTTTAACCCCTGAAATAATCCATAATCATAAAAACCATAACTTAATTTCTGTAGAAATGGTACAGAAAAAGCCTGTTTCTGCCACTAAATAAAAAAGAAAAAAGAATATTGCAACTTATCTCACAATTCTGACTTATTTTCTCACAATTGCGTTATACAAACTCGCAATTTTGAGAAATAAAGTCAGAATTGTAAGATAAAAAGTCGCAAATGTGAGTTATAAAGTCAGAATTGCATGATACAAACTCAATTCTGAGAAATAAAGTCAGAATTGTAAGATAAAAAGTCCTAATGTGAATTATAAAGTCAGAATTGTAAGATAAAAAGTCGCAATTGCGAGTTATAAAGTCAGAATTGCATGATATAAACTCACAATTCTGTGACAAAGTCAGAATTGTGAGATAAAAAGGCGCAATTTTGAGAAATAAAGTCAGAATTGTAAGATAAAAAGTCGCAATTTTGAGAAATAAAGTCAGAATTGTAAGATAAAAAGTTGCAAATGTGAATTATAAAGTCAGAATTCTGAAATAAAAAGTTATAAAGTCAAAATTGCATGATATAAACTCGCAATTCTGTGAACATATCAGTATTTTTTCTCCTCAAAAATGTTTATCTCACAATTCTGAGAAAAAAAAAGTCAAAATGGCAAGATACGAACTCACAGTCGCAAGAAAAAGTCAGAATTGTGAGTTTTGTCTTTATGTAGTGGCAGAAATGGGCTTTCATAGTTTTGTACTAAAAGCGTCTGGGAACAAGTAAATAAAGCTTGCAGATGGATGGATCCGTTCATTATATGTCATGGAAATTCAGGTTTTTAGTCAGTGAAAGTCAGGGAATTTGACCTTTCTGACCTTTGGATTCTGAACTTCTGACCTTTGACCCCCAGGCGCTGCACCCGTTTGCGGAGGACGACACGTGTCGGACGAGTCAGGGGTCGCCAGCGTTCCAGCCGCCAGAGATCGCCAACGGCCTGGACACGTTTTCAGGGTTCAAGGTGGACATCTGGTCTGCTGGGGTCACACTGTGAGTTTCTTCTTCATGCTGGTGAATGTAAACACTGTCTGCTGGAGCTGCTGGGCGGAGTCAGACTCAGGCTCAGCCAATAGAGCGCATTGGCACCGCCCACTTTTTTAAGCAGCCTTGGTTCTGGAAGTGTTTTAGGGATTTAGAAAAAAACTTTAAGCAGTTATGAGCCATGAAGAAAACCATTAGTTATGAGGAGAATTATGATACAGATTTTTTAAGAAAAAAAAAAACATTTAAACTTTTTTACATTTGAAAAAAATCTGACCAAAAGACAAAGATACAACTTAGTAAATGAGCTTTAATGAGGAAAATAGTTTTTTTTTTTTTTTTTTTTTATCTAAATGAACAGATATGAAATGGAGAAAATTGAAAAGCACTGGCATATAATTTTACAATTAAAAAACACGTCTCTTCTGCTCACCAAGCCTGAATTTATTTGTTCCAAAGTACAGAAAAACAGTCAAATTTTGAAATATTTGTACTATTTAAAATAAGAGTTTTGAATGTATTTTAAAGTGTAAGTTATTCCTGTGATTTCAAAGCTGAATCCTTCAGAAATCATTCTGATATTGTGATTTGCTGCTTAAAAAACATTTATTATTACTATTATGTTGAAAATTGTTGAGAAGAATGTTTTTAGGTTTCTATGATGAATATAAAGTTTAAAAAAAAAACAGCAATTATCTGAAATGGAAGTCTTTTGTAACATTATAAATGTCTTTATCATCACTTTTGATCAACTTAAAGCATCATTGCTAAATAAAAATATTAATGTCCAAAATGTCTTCTCCAAAATAAATAAATAAAACTGTTTCCAAGCTTTTGATATGGTTACAAATGCTTTTTGTTTCAGATAAATGCTTTAATGCTTTTTAAAGGAGACTTTTCTGCTCATCAAAGCTGCGTTTATTTGATTAAAAATACAGAAAAAACTGTAATATTGTGAAATGTTAATGCAATTTAAAATAGTGGTTTTCTCTTTTAATATACTTTCAAATATAATTTATTTCTGCGATGCAAAGCTGAATTTTCAGCATCACTACTGCAGTCTTCAGTGTCACATGGTCCTTCAGAAATCACTCTAATATACTGATTTGCTGCTTAAAAAAACATTTATTATTACTATTATGTTGAAAACAGCAGAGTAGGATGGTTTTAGGCTTCTGTGATGAATATAACGTTAAAAAAAACAGCATTTATCTGAAATGGAAGTAACATTATTAATGTCTTTTTCATCACTTTTGATCAATTTAAAGCATTCTTGCTAAATGAAAGTATTAATTTTGTTCATTTCTTTGCCAAAATAAATAGATAAAACTGATTCATGGATAGTATATAATGTTACAAATGCTTTTTATTTCAGATAAATGCTTCAATGCTTTTTAAAGGAGACTTTTCTGCTCATCAAGGCTGCGTTTATTTGATTAAAAATACAGAAAAAAGAAATAATATTGTGAAATATTAATGCTATTTAAAATGGTGGTTTTCTCTTTTAATATACTTTTAAATATAATTTATTTCTGTGATGCAAAGCTGAATTTTCAGCATCATTACTGCAGTCTTCAGTGTCACATGATTCTTCAGAAATGATTTTAATATACTGATTTATTATGTGTTTTGTGCTGCCTAATATTTTTTTGGAACCTGTGATATTTTTTTCAGGATTTTTTGATCAATAAAACAGCATTTATTTAAAATATAAAATGTTTGTAACTATAAACACAAAGTTTTCAAAATTTGGGGTATTTTTTCAGTTTTTTTTTTTTTTCTTTCTGTCTTTAAAAAACAAAACAAAAAAAAAAAGAGTGCTTTTATTCAGCAAGGATGTGTTAAATTGATAAAAAGTGATGATAGACTTCTATAAAGATTTCTATTTTGAATAAATGCTGTTCTTTCTAACTTTTTATTCATCAAAGAATCCTAATAAGTATCACAGGTTCCAAAAAAATATTAAGCAGCACAACTGTTTCCAACATTGATAATAAAAGTAATAAATCAGTATATTATGATTTCTGAAGGATCATGTGACACTGAAGACTGGAGCAATGATGCTGAAAATGCAGCTTTGATCACAGAAATAAATTACATTTTAAAGTATATTAAAATAAAAACTCTTGTTTTGAATTACAATAATATTTCAGAATATTACTGTATTTTTCTGTATTTTTTTATCAAATAAATAGAACTTTATTCTATTTATTTGATTTGGAATATAAATAATATATAATTTTATGTATTTATTTTTTTACATTTTTCACATTTTTTTAAATAAGTTGAAATAAAGCAGACAGATTAATACCATCAATTAACACCCTCGAACATCACAACATGTCTTGTCTTTAAAGTTTTATGCAAAGAAAATGAATGTGATTTTTGCTTCCAGAACCTAAAATCTGATTCCTTGCTTTCTCCTGCTGTAAAACCGAACAGAGATTTGACTCTCTGTTGTTTGAGTGTGTTCTGATATGGTTTAACTCTCACACATGAAATCTGTCCGTCTGTCCTCACAGATACAACATAACCACGAGCCTGTACCCGTTTGAAGGGGACAACATCTATAAGCTATTTGAGAACATTGGGAAAGGAGACTACACTATTCCAGAGGAGTGCGGCCCGCTGCTCTCGGACCTGCTGAGAGGTGAGCGACGAAAATGTAGTCAAATTTATTTGTAGAAAGCATTTCCCAATGCACACGCTTTCAGAGCAGCTTCACAGAATTGAGTTTGGATGGAGAAATGGTTCGATAGAATAGGACAATATGTGTTTGACACACACCTATTTGAAAATCTGCAATCTGAGGGTGCAAAAAAATAAATATTGAGAATCACCTTTAAAGTTGTCCAAATGAAGTTCTTAGCAATGCATATTACTAATCAAAAATTAAGTTTTGATATATATATATATATATATATATATATATATATATATATATATAATATATATATATATTTAATATATATTTAATATCCTAATGATTTTCGGCATAAAAGAAAAATCAATTCATTAATACACTGCACCTCAAAAGTTTGGGATCAGTAAGACTTTTTAAAGAAGTCTCTTTTTAAAGATGCTGCATTTATTTGATCAAAAATATAGAAAAAAAACAGTAATATTGCTAAATGTTATTACAATATTAAACAATGGTTTTAATTTGTAATATACTTTACAATATAATTTATTCCTGTGATGCAAAGCTGAATTTTCATCAGCTGTTACTCTAGTTTTCAGTGTCTCTTCAGTGATTTTGCTTAATATATATATATATTTTTTCTTGATGAGTAAAAGGTTAAAAAGAACAACATTAATTCTAACAATATAAGTCTTTGTTATCACTTATCAATTTAACACATCCTTGGTAAATACATTTTATATATATATATTTATTTATGTATGTATTTATTTATTTATTTATTTATTTATTTATTTATTATTTATTCTCCACAGGTTCCAACAAAAAATTGATCATAAATCAGTATATTAGAATGATTTCTGAAGGATCATGTGACACTGAAGAAAAAAGCAAATACTTTTAACTTAAGATGGTTTTTTTTTAAATATGCTTATCAAGGCTACATATATTTGATCAAAAACACAGAACAAAAACTGTAATATTGCAAAATGTTATTACAATATAAAACAATGATTTTTATTTGAATATACTTTACAATATAATTTATTCCTGTGATGCAAAGCTGAATTTTCATCAGCTGTTACTCCAGTTTTCAGTGTCTCTTCAGTGATTTTGCTTAATATATATATATATATATATATATATATATATATATATATATATATATAATTTTTTTTTTTTTTTTTTTTTTTTCCAGGATTCTTGATGAGTAAAAGGTTAAAAAGAACAACATTAATTCTAACAATATAAGTCTTTGTTATCACTTGTTATCAATTTAACACATCCTTAAAACTTTCAGAGTCTGAAATCTAAAAACAATCAGAGAGACAGAGACTTAATAACGTAATTTTGAATATTTTGACTGTTAGCATAACACTTTACAGTAAAGAAACCTTGACCTGAGCTGAACTATATATATAATATTTTTATTTATTTATTTTCCACAGGTTCCAACAAAATATTGATAATAAATCAGTATATTAGAATGATTTCTGAAGGATCATGTGACACTGAAGAGTAATGATTCTGAAAATTCAGCTTTGCATCACAAGAATAAATGATAATTTAAAGTATATTAAAATAAAAAAAATGTAATTTTGAATTGCGATAATATTTCATAATATTTTTTTTCTGTATTTTTTTTTTTTAGAAAAAAATGGAACTTTAATGTGCATTAATTCTGCTGCTAAACAGATTTTTTTTTTTTTTAAATAAGTTGAAATAAAGCAGAAAGATGTGTTGAACAAAAGCAAATACCTTTAACTTAAAATGTTTTTTTTTAAGAAGTCTTTTTTTAAATGTGCTCATCAAGGCTGCTTATGTTTGATCAAAAACAGAAAAAACTGTAATATTGCAAAATGTTATTTACAAGATAAAACAATGATTTTTATTTGAATATACTTTACAATATCATTTATTCCTGTGATGCAAAGCTGCATTTTCATCAGCTGTTACTCCAGTTTTCTTGAAAACACTCCTGCTTAATATTTTTTTGAGTAAAAGGTTGAAAAGAACAGCATTTATTCTAAAAATATGTATTTTCTATCACTTTTTATCAATTTAACACATCTGTGGTGAATACAAGTATTAATTTTCTTTTTTAAATAAAATAAAGAATAAAAATCCAAACTTTTAGATGAACACCGTTTTTTTTTGTTTTTTGTTTTTTTCATCTTTTGTTAAAGAATCCTAGAAAAAAATTAGGTTCCAACAAAATATTGCTGATAAATCAGTATATTAGAACGATTTCTGAAAGATCAAGTGACACTGAAGAGTAGAGGAATGATGCTGAAAATTCAGCTTTGCATCACAGAAATAAATCACATTTTAAAATATATTCACAATTTAAAAGTTATTTTAAATTGAAATAATATTTCACAATATTACATTTTTTTTCTGTATTTTTAATCAAATAAATGCAGCCTTGATAAGCATAAGTGTCTTTAAAAACATTAAAAATCTTACTGATCCCAAACTTTTGAGCGTCAGTGTATATAGTATAGTAATAATTTAAAGTCAGGATATATCTGTGATTAAATGCATCCTGAGTTCAAGTCATGCGCATTAAATTTAAAACCGAGCCCATTTATTTAATGAAATGCCCTTTACCTTATTGTGCAGGATCAGCATTGTTTATAATGGCTGTGCTGTAGTTCATATTTTTGTCCTTTAGATGGCGCCGTGACATTAATGTTCAGCACTGATGCTGGATCAGCCTGAGTTTGAAAGCTTTATTTATTTTTGATTTAATTTAAAATTGTAGTTATTAAACTAAGTTGAAGTTAACTAATTAAAATGAGAAATGTTGCTGTTTTCTTTTTATATATTTGTTGTTTATTTTTTTTATTATTTAAAATATTATTTTAGTTTTTTTTTAGTTATTAAAATAAATAAAATTAATAAACTAAACTAACTAAACTTTAACATTTTAGTTATAAAATTAGAAATGTTGCTATGTTTTCGTTTTTATATATTTTAGTGGATTAATTTATTTTTATTTTACATTTTAGTTATTAAACTAAAGTTAACTAATTAACATTAGAAATGTTGCTGTTTTCTTTTTTATATATTTTAGTTTACTTATTTTTTTATTTTATCAAGTTTTAGTTATTAAACTAAAGTTAACTAATTAAAATTAGAAATGTTGCTATGTTTTCTTTTTTATATATTTTAGTTTTTTTATTTAAAATATTATTTGTGTTATTTTAGTTATAAAATTAGAAATGTTGCTGTTTTTTTATATATTTAGTGTATTATTTATTTTATTTTAAATTGTAGTTATTAAACTAAATAAAAGTAATTAACTAAATAAATGAGAAATGTTGCCGTTTTCTTTTATATATTTTAGTTTTTTTTTAGTTAATAAACTAAATGAAGGTTAATAACTTAAATATGAGAAATGTTTTTCTTTTTATATATTAATTTTTTACATTTTATTAATGTTAGTTATTAAACTAAATAAAAGTAGTAAAAATGAGAAATGTTGCCGTTTTATTTTTTATATAATTTATTTTTCATTTTTCATTTTGTATATTGCGTGTACTTTAGCAAAAAAAATTAATTAACTGGTTAGATGTTGCTATATTTTATATTTTATTTAGTTATTTTTTTATTTTATTTAAAATTTTTGTTATTAAACTAAATTGAAGTTAACTAATTAAAAGAATAAGAAATGTTGCTATGTTTTCTTTTTTAAATATTTTAGTTTTTTTTTTTAATTTAATTTTATTTTAGATTATAGTTATAAACCTTAAAAGTAAATGATTAAATAAAAAATTGAAATGTTGCTGTTTTCCTTTTTATATATTTTAGTTTATTTATTTTTTAGTCTATTTAAAATATTATTTTAGCGTTATTTTAGTTAAACTAAATACAGTTGAGATGTTGCTGTTTTCTTTTTTATGCATTTAGTTTATTCTTTTATTTTAAATTGTAGTTATTAAACTAAATAAAAGTAACTAAATAAAATTGAGCAATTAATTATTATTAAAAGTTAATAACTAAATAAAATATTTTTATTTTTTTTATTTTAGTTATTAAACTAAATAAAAGTAATAAAAATGAGAAATGTTGCGGTTTTATTTTTTTTCATTTTAGTTTTCAATTTTAATTTTTAAAAATGAAAGTTTAGACTGTTAGATATATGCTTTTATTAAAAATATATATATATATATATATTATAAACTATTTTATAAACTATTTTATAAAAATATATATATATATATATATATATATATATATATATATATATATATATATATATATATATATATATATATATATATATATATATATATAATAAACATTTGTGGGTGTGTATCTCTTTTAGGATGATAATTTTTTAACATTTTATCAATGGTCTACAGATGAAAAATAGCCTTTTTGGCTCCTTCTGCTTTCATGTTTGATTATTATTATGAAATGAAAAATATTCGTATGCATTTAAAGTCAGTGGTTGCTATTGATCGTGTGGCTTTGTGTTGCTCCTCCGCTGATGAAGCAAACCTCCCTCTTTGTTCCTTCATCTGAGGTGTTTTCTTTGGCAGGGATGCTGGAATATGATCCTGTGAAGAGGTTTTCAATACAGCGCATCAGACAGCACAAGTGAGTCCATCAGTGCACAATTCAAAGCACCCAATGCACGTGAATCGCAGCGATTCCTCGCGACAGACGGGTCAGATATCGTTCATTTTGCTGCATTATTCTTTTCAAAAAAAGCATTGGGTTACCAGAATGGTTAGATTCAGGAACCAGAGTCAGGAAGCAGGAGCGCTGAGGGTGGGAGGAAGAGGAAGTGGGAGAGATGAGCTAGAAATAAACCTGGCCTGGATTTGAGATCTTCATCCAGCAGCCGATGAGGAAACTGATGCGGTTTCCATGGAAACTGGATGCGCTAATGATGTTTGAGCTCACCTGAGATCAGCGTTTTACAGTGATTTCTGGAGGATCTTGTGATGCTCAAGACTGGAGGAATGGTGCTGAAAATATAGCTGCGCATCACTGCAATCAATTACAGTTGAACAGATATTCACATAGAAATAGTTTAATTTGTAATAATATTTCAGCATTTTTACTGTGATCAAATAAATGCAGCCTTGGTGAGCATTTTAGATTTTCAG
>CM065124.1:700460-785460 GCA_033026305.1 Cirrhinus molitorella | reverse complement strand
AATACAAATGAGAAATGTTTTTCTTTTTATTGCACTTAAAGTTTATTTATTAAACTAAATAAAATTAAGTTTTCTATTTTATATATTTTTTTGTTAATTTATTGATTTATTTTTTATTTATTTTAAATTGTAGATATTCACATAGAAAACGGTTATTTTAATTTTTTGTTTTTTGTTAATTTAAGGCAAATGTTGATTTAGTTTTAGTCATAGTCTTTTGACTAAAATGCCATTTAGTCATATTTTAGTCATCTGAATTGTTTTTAGTTTTAGTCTAGTTTTAGTTGACGAAATATCATAAGATTTTAGTCGACTAAATCTACAATAAATGTAGTCTGCTAACACTTGGCTTTAGTTACAGTGCAATGCATTTATTAAGAATTCCTCTAAAATGTCCAAACTCATTCTATAGGTTTGATATTAAGGTTTAATCATGATAAACACAATTTAACTGCGGTGATGCACAACATGCCTTAATATTAAAATGAAATAAAACCACTTTTCATAAAGAACATGGTCTTCTTTTGAATGTAATCCCAATGGTTATATCGGCTAATGATGCATTCTTTATAGTCACTTGTTTACCATATTCTTCATTCTTTCAAACAGACATGTTTATTTCTATAAATTAATTTAGATTCATCTTTAGGCTACGTAAGTGCTTCAGTCAAGAGCAGTGAGTGGTTTCTGTCTTTCTTTTGTTGCTTGATGAACATCAGTGACTCAATAGACACTAAATGCGGCTGCTGTCCCTTTAAAACCCAATGCAATGGATGCAATGCACTGATGCACTTTCTCTCAACTGTTTATGTTCATTTAAGATGTAATCAGCTGTGTTTACATGAATACTCATCAAAACGGACAATTCCAGATCATTTTGTGTGTATTTCTCAGTTGCAAAGTGAAAGTGTGAGGTGTGTTTTCTGTGTGTTTGCTTCAGTGTCTGCATCAGAAAACAAGACCCAATTGAGTTCTCTCTTGCGTCGTCAAATTTATCCATATGTCTGCACTTCTCCCACATATTGACATTTCTGAGTGTTTTATTAGACGTGCAGCAAGTGTATTTCAGCTTGTGTTTGTACGCATCTAACCTCCTACTGCGCAACAGATTTTTCTGAATTAATCTCTTTCCAAATCCTCCCTAACTTTTCCGTCTCGTTTTTATTCGTTGACGAAAATGCCAGTAGATTTTTGTCATAGTTTTTGTCATTCAAGAAGAATTTTAGTTTATCGTTTCGTTTTCGTCTGTGAAAAAAATGTTGTTGGCGAAGTTAATGACGAAAATTAGCCGACAATGAAATTAACACTGGTATAAGGAGCCTAAAGTACTTGAATTTGACTTTTTGAACTTTAAGGCCTGGAAAAACCTTGAAAATAGCAATATTCCTGAAGAGGTAACTTAAAAAGTGCTTGAATTATTGAAAGACAGTGTGTGTATGTGTGTGTATATTAAGCTTTTTAAATATCTAATTAAAACAATAGAATAAGAACAAGTTAAATAAGAAGTATAAGTTGCCAATCAAACTAATTAAACACGTTTAATGAGGCTCAGAGGTGGCATGAGTGCAATTCATGTTGAGATTGTTTTAAATGTAACATTTTGAATGCAAAAATATGAAATGATTTAAATCACTGAAAAGGTACTTTTAAAAACGTCAAATCTGCCAGTAGGTGGCGGCAAATCACTGATTTAATTACTGAATCGTATCATTCATTTGATTCATTCGAACGGCTAATTCATTCAGAAATAACGCAAGTGACTGTCTTTATCAGTGGAAAATGTAATCATTGACTTTCGTTTAAAAAACGCACATTCTTTCATAAACTCGTGTGTGTGCGGGATGCGGGAAAATAAAATGATTAGCGGGACTCCCGCAAAATAGAAATATCTAAAAACAAATACATTTTTATTCATCTATTGCACAAAAGCAGCAAGAACAACTAATATATCATAAAAATGATCAAGCGCAAGGCAAGATTAAGTTACTGTTTCAGCTATTAAAATGGTTACATTTTGAATGCAATGCCAAAGCGATTGTATTTCGTTTTGTTTTTTTAAGTTAATTTAGAAAAACGTTTGGAGCATTTATTTTATTCGCTAAATATACGTTTTTGGGTTTTTTTTTAAGTAAGGAACAGCGGCCAGCGGAAGATTGTTCATATAGTCTGTTTGATCAGTTTACCTTCTCAAATCATCAGGACTTACCTAAAATAAAATCTATAGATAGGCTATAAAACAGTTCAAGTAGCTATAAAACAATGTTAGGTTAAATGTTAAACAGATAAACATGTGCTATTGGCACATATCTGATGTTTTTTTGCGGAGAGGGGAAGCTGAAGCCGACACGCAATCATTCGCGTTTTTTCAGCAGAAACAATTTAAAATGATCCGTCGTTTTTGCTTACAAAGGTAAGAGTAATAGATCATTCAGAAATGTTAAGGGTGTACTTTTATTTGCGTGCACTCATGATTTCAACAAAATGCTACAAACAGTGGTTTTATAAAAAAGAAAACAAAAGCGCTTTCTGCCCTCTCCTAATTAAATAGCAGCGCTTCACAAAATAAAATATCAAAACTCAGCGCACACATCCCTCACAAACATGATAAATATATAAATATAAAGCTTTAAATTATTACTTAACGAAATAAAACAAATCGAGAAAAAATCTTTCATTATGTAATTCGTAAAGATGCATTTCTCTCTGGTGCATCCAAACAGGAGATTGCGAGTCAGGGCCTTTGCGACACTCTTTCAGAATACACTAGTTTATTAATGAATCCTTCAAATAGCCTATATCCTTACTGTTTCTCCCGACACATTCATTGTAATTACTTTTGCCGGTGCTTTGTGACGAGATTTTGTGTGCGGTGTGGCCGTTCTTATCGTTATATGTTCTTCTTATAATGACATACGGGCTTATGCTCTGATTAAAAGGTGGTGTGTATTCAAGCCGGTGTACTTTAGTTAATTTTTATAACAGACACACTTTTTCTGGTTTTTGCGGGCGGGAACGGGACAAAACATGAATGTTGCGGGCGGGAGCTGGACCAGATTACATATATTTCTGCGAAAAATCCGTCCCGCGCAGGTCTCTAAATCATTATTCAGATCGCGGCTTTGTAGCCTGGATGGCGAATCGTTTGATTTAGATCAGGACTTTGGGGTGGGTTTGTGAATCATTGGAACTTTGCGTATCACGATTGATTCAGGTCAGAAGCGGGTTCTTGAATCATTCCGTGAATTGAATGATTCGTGATCCTGATCTGAAATGATGGTAGAGGTCTGCATTCCCGCGGTTCTCCCGCGAGACCCGACTAGATTTCTTGCGACGCGGGAATAAATTTCCAAATAAAACGCGGTAGCGGTGTGTGTTTGTGTTTGTAATTTGTTTGTGTTGTGTTGTGTTGTGTTGTGTTGTGTGTGTGTGTGTGTGTGTGTGTGTGTTGTGTTTGTGTGTTTATGCGTTTGTAATTTGTTTGTGTGTGTTATATATGGTGTGTGTGTGTTGTGGTGTGGTGTGTGTGTGTGTGTGTTGTGTTTGTGTGTTTATGCGTTTGTAATTTGTGTGTGTTATATATGGTGTGTGTGTGTGTTGTGGTGTGGTGTGGTGTGTGTGTGTTGTGGTGTGGTGTGTGTGTGTGTGTGTGTTGTGTTTGTGTGTTTATGCGTTTGTAATTTGTTTGTGTGTGTTGTGTGTTTATGTGTGTTTATGTGTTTGTAATTTGTTTGTGTGTGTTATGTGTGTTATATATGGTGTGTTGTGTTGTGTGGTGTGGTGTGGTGTGTGTGTGTGTGTGTGTGTGTGTTGTTTTTATGCGTTTGTAATTTGTTTGTGTGTGTTGTGTGTTTATGTGTTTGTAATTTGTTTGTGTGTGTTATGTGTGTTATATGTGTTGTGTTGTGGTGTGGTGTGGTGTGGTGTGTGTGTGTGTGTGTGTGTGTGTGTGTGTGTGTTGTTTTTGTGTTTATGCGTTTGTAATTTGTTTGTGTGTGTTGTGTGTTTATGTGTGTTTATGTGTTTGTAATTTGTTTGTGTGTGTTATGTGTGTTATATATGGTGTGTGTGTGTGTGTGTGTGCAATTTGTTTGTGTGTGATATATATGATGTTTGTGGGTTGTGTGTGTTTGTGTGTGTGTGTTATATATGGTGTGTGTGTGTGTGTGTGTGTGTGTGTGTGTGTGTTATATGTGTGTGTGTGCAATTTGTTTGTGTGTGATATATATGTTTGTGTGTTGTGTGTGTGTGTGTGTGTTATATATGGTGTGTGTGTGTGTGTGTGTGTGTGTGTGTGTGTGTGTGTGTGTGTGTGTTATATGGTGTGTGTGTGTGTGTGTGTGTGTGTGTGTGTGTGTGTGTGTGTTATATATGGTGTGTGTGTGTGTGTGTGTGTGTGTGCAATTTGTTTGTGTGTGATATATATGATGTTTGTGTGTGTGTGTGTGTGTGTGTGTGTGTGTGTGTGTGTGTGTGTGTGTGTGTTATATATGGTGTGTGTGTGTGTGTGTGTGTGTGTGTGTGTTATATGGTGTGTGTGTGTGTGTGTGTGTGTGTGTGTGTGTGTGTGGGTGTGTGTGTGTGTGTTATATGGTGTGTGTGTGTGTGTGTGTGTGTGTGTGTGTGTGTGTGCAATTTGTTTGTGTGTGATATATATGATGTTTGTGTGTGTGTGTGTGTGTGTGTGTGTTATATATGGTGTGTGTGTGTGTGTGTGTGTGTGTGTGTGTGTGTGTTATGTGTGTTATATTTATATATATATATATATATATATATATATATATATGTGTGTGTGTGTGTGTTCAGGGTGGGGTTGTTCTCATGCTGATGAGATGCCGCAGTGAATGCGATGACTCAGTCTCCATCACATCATCTCTCTCTCTCTCTCTCTCTCTCTCTCTCTCTCTCTCTCTCTCTCTCTCTCTCTCTCTCTCTCTCTCTCTCTCTCTCTCTCTCTGAGTGAGCGGGTGACTCAGACTCTTCTCTCTGCGTCTGTCTATATTTAGTGCTTTCATCTTCATCTTTGCTCGATTGGATGCAGTTGGATGGAAACCTGTTTACACTTTCATCTCACAACATGCGCAAATTGGAAATGCAAAGGCATCAAATCGCATTGAGTAACGAGAACGGCACATAATGAATCTAAAGCAGATCTCACTGATGTTTACAGCCGAATGAGATGAATAAGTTATATTGATGAAATCTCACATTTTTATAATCATATTTTCACTACCATTTTATGTTAGTACAATTACAGTGTATACATTTTTTAGTTTTTATAATATATTTTATAAATATATATTTTCACATTACAGTGAAATGTTTTCATAAAATATATTTTTACTAAGTACAATTAATGTTTTTTTGTTTGTTTTTATAAATGTATTATTTTACATTACTGAAAAATATTTTACTTAAATATTTTCACTATTTTGTAAGTCCAATTATATGTATATCATATTTTAAAAAATAAATAAATAAATAAATAAATAATAATAATAATAATAATAAATAATATATAATATTTATTTTAATATATAATATTTTGTTTAATACATGTACCTATTATTTTACATAATGGATAAATGAAATTAAAAAAAAATAAAAAAAATTTGAAAAATGAAACTTTTCATCAGTTTTTTCTCTTAAATTTTAGAATCTTGCAATTTAAGTTTTTTTTCATATATATATATATATATATATATATATATATATATATATATATATATATATATATATATATATATATATATATATATATATATATATAGGGATGCAGTATGATGTTTTCACTCAGAAATTGCTATTAATTTTCACAAAATTAAGAAATTGCAAGTAACACACAAAGTTAACAATAAAATTTTAAAATGGACTGAAATAGTAATTTTGTAAATCATAGTACAGTTATTTGTGACCCTGGACCACAAAACCAGTCATAAGGGCCAATAAATAAGCTTTCCACTGATGTATGGTTTGTTAGGATCGGACAATATTTACAAAACAAAACAAAAAAAATCTAAATGTTGTGAAAATTGCCTTTAAAGTTGTCCAAATGAAGCACTTCACAATGCATATTACTAATCAAAAATTAAGTTTTGATATGTTTACGGTGCAAAATGAGAATGTACATCTTTCAGTTCTGACTTTTTTCTTATTCTGAGTTTCTTGCAATTCTGACTTTTTTTGTTTTGTTTTGTTTTTTCTTACAAATCTGAATTTCTATCTTTCAGTTTTGACTTTCTTATAATTTTGAGTTTTTATCTCTCAATTCTGTTAAAAGTTTTTCTTGCAATTTAGACTTTCTCACAAAATGTTAATATTTAGCAATTCTGACTTTTGTTTGTTTCTTACAAATCTGCAAAAATGCATATTACTAATCAAAAATTAAGTTTTGATATATTTACGATGCAAAATGAGAATTTACATCTTTCAGTTCTGACTTTTTTTTTTCTTATTCTGAGTTTCTTGCGATTCTGATTTTTTTTTTTTGTTTTTTTTCTCTCTTAATGGTTAATATTTTGCAATTTTGACTTTTTTTGTTTATATCTTTCAGTTTTGACTTTTTTTTTTTTTTAGAATTGAGTTTTTATCTCTCAATTCTGACTTTTTTTCCTTACACTGGTTAATATTTTTGTTTGTTTGTTTTCTTACAAATCTGAATTTCTATCTTTCAGTTTTGACTTTTTTTGTTATAATTTTGAGTTTTTATTTCTCAATTCTTTTTTTTTTTTCCTCAAAATTCTGAGTTTGTTTTGCAATTGTTTTTTTTTTGTTTGTTTTTTTTACAACAATAATTTAGACCCATACAATGTATTGCTGTGCTACTTTTCCTCTTCATCTCATGATTAACAGACTCTCTCCTTTCAGGTTAATAATATTCGCAGTCATTTAGGAGTGAATTGACAGCGTTTTGTTTGTTCTCTGCAGGTTTATGTTGTTTCCCAGCAGTCAGTACTGAACGCTGTTCCCGACGCACATTTCTGCCATTGATGATGAACTCAAACACAGTGCCAGGACTTTATCTGGAACGGACTGACTTCACTTTGAGATTGCTGTTAAAGAGTGGAGACGTTTCCCACAATCCTCCTCCGCGCCTGAGGATCATCCTTTGGGTTTCTGACGCGTCCGACCCTCCGTTTAGTTTTAGACCGTCTTTTAATTTACAGTGGTGACCTGCAGGTAAACATGCAGATGGTTTCATGTAAAGAATGACACAGAGATTATAGACAAATATGCTGCAGATGATGATGATGATGATGATGATGATTATACCAATGTTAAAAACTAAACTGCATGCTGTGACGCATTGGGAGAGGACAGCGGACGGACAGGAAGTTTTTGGTTTTATTTTCCCCATTTGGTTTGTTTTTCCCGATTAAATATTTTTTAAGTATTATTTATATAAAACACATCCCAACTGAAGCTGAGCTCCTGGTCTTTATTTGCATGCGTTTGATACCAAAAAATGCTCTTTTGCTGCGGAAAACGCCTTCATGGTCGAGATTTTGGACGTTTATTTTTTTATTGCCGAAAAACAAATATAATTGCATCGTTTTATCTCTCAATTCGGACTTTTGTTTCTCAGAGTTGCAAGGAAAAAATTTATTTTGAGATGTGAACTCAGAATTATTTATTTATTTATTTTTTTTCCCTCACGTTCTATGAGTTTACATCTTGCTTTTTTTTTTGCCACAAAATAAAAAATAAAAAAGGTAATTGCAATATTTTATCTCACAATTGACCTTTTTTTTTCTTACAATTGTTTATATTTCGCAATTCTTACTTCATCCTCACAATTATTTATTTCTTCCAAACTTGCAGTTTTTTCCTCACAATTCTGAGTTTGTTCTGACTTTTTTTGTTTTTTTCTTACAAATCTGAATTTATATCTTGCAATTCTGACATTCTTTCTGAGTTTATTTCTCAGTTCTCAGCTTTTCTCCTCACAATTCTGAGTTTTTCTTGCAATTCTGACTTTTTTTTTCTCAATGGGTTAATATTTAGCAGTTCTGACTTTTTGTTTGTTTTTTTCTTACAAATCTGAATTTGTCTTGCAGTTCTGACTTTTTTCTTATGATTCTGAGTTGTTTTTTTTTCTCACAATGGTTAATATTTTCCAATTCTGACTTTTGTTTTTTTTTTCTTTTGAATTTCTATCTTTGTTTTGACTTTTTTCTTATTTTTAGTTTTTTTATCTCTCAAAGTTCTGAGTTTGTCTTGCAAATCTTACTCTTTTTTTTCTTACAAATCTGAATTTTTCTTTCAGTTCTGACTCTTTTTCTGATGATTCTGAGTTTTTATATCTCAATTCTGAGTTTTTTTTCCTCAGAATAGTTAATATTTTGCAATTTTTGCTTTTTAGTTTTTTCTTACAAATCTGAAATTCTTTCTTTCAGTTCTGACTTAGATTTTTTTTTCCCTCACAATTGTCTTTGCAGTTCTGACTTTTTTTTGTCTTACAAATCTGAATTTTTTTATCTTTCAGTTTTGACTTTTTTTCTTATGATTCTGAGTTTTTTTTTCTGACAATTCTGATTTTGTCTTGCGATTTTTAGTTTGTTTTTTCTTTTCTTTCTCACAATGGTTAATAATTTGCAATTCTGGCTTTTTTGTTTTTTTTTCTTACAAATCTGAATTTATATCTTTCAGTTCTGACTTTTTTTCTGATGATTCAGAGTTTTTATCTCTCAATTCTGAGGTTTTGTCCTCAAAATTCTGAGTTTGTCTTGCAATTCTGACTTTTTTTTGTTAGTTTTTTTTTTCTCACAATGGTTAATATTTTACAATTCTATTTTTTTTCTTACAAATCTGAATCTTTCAGTTCTGACTTTTTTTCTTATGATTCTGAGTTGTTTTTTCTCACAATGGTTAATATTTTCCAATTCTGACTTTTGTTTTTTCTTTTGAATTTCTATCTTTGTTTTGACTTTTTTCTTATGTTTAGTTTTTATCTCTCAATTCTGAGTTTGTCTTGCAATTCTGACTTTTTTTTCCTCGAAATAGTTAATATTTTGCAATTTTTGCTTTTTAGTTTTTTCTTACAAATCTGAATTTTTTTTCTTTCAGTTCCGACTTTGATTTTTTTTTCCTCACAATTGTCTTTGCAATTCTGACTTTTTTTCTTACAAATCTGAATTTCTGTCTTTCAGTTCTGACATTTTTCTTATGATTCTGAGTTTTTATATTTCAATTCTGAGTTTTTTCCTCACACTTCTGAGTTTGTCTTGCAAATATTTGTATATTTTTCTCACAATGGTCAGGGTTCCCACAGATCATGGAATTTCTGGAATATCATGGAATTTTAAAAGATCTGTTCCTGACATTGAAAGTGGAGTCAGAGAATTTTATACTTATTTTGTCCAAGTCGTGGAATATCAGGGATTCAGTTTTTTGTTTCTGTTCTCTGTAATCTTCTGATGTCTGATTTTGTAGCTGAGCCAAACCAGACAGTCATTGATGGTTATTAATAAACCAGACAGTTATTTCTGTACAAATG
Organism: Cirrhinus molitorella; assembly: GCA_033026305.1. Classification (NCBI taxonomy): domain Eukaryota; kingdom Metazoa; phylum Chordata; class Actinopteri; order Cypriniformes; family Cyprinidae; genus Cirrhinus; species Cirrhinus molitorella. The sequence continues at coordinate 775,967 of CM065124.1, read as the reverse complement.
GTAAAAAAAAAAAAAAAAAAAAGTGCATTTAACAGGTAAAAGCAAAAAAAAAATGTATTATATTATTTTTATAGGTCATAGAAATTAAGCTTTTTATTCAAAGTCAGATAATTTGACATTCGGCTTCGAGTGGGAAACCTGAATCGTTAATATTTTGCAATTCTTTTGTTTTTTTTTCCTTACAAATCTGAATTTCTATCTTTCAGTTCTGACTTTTTTTCTTATGATTTGGAGTGTGTTTCTCTCAGTGTTTTTATATTTTGCAATTCTGACTCTTCTCACAATTCTATTATCTTTAAAATGTTTCTATTACGTAACAAAAACAGGCCTTCATACGACTGACTTGATTGCTTGGCTAGAAAATAATGTGCTTTTGAGCCACAAATCAAAATCCCAAGGATATTATTTTGCTTCGTAATAATTCTGAAAAGATGCAATGCATTACAGTGTACAGTATAAATACGGTTATGCTAAATTATACGTAAAAGCTTCAAGATTCTCATCATTTAACATCATGTGGTTTCAAATGCTCTTTTATGTGTGTTGCTGATAGAGGATGAGGCTTCTTGTGACGTTTTAGGGTGTGTTTTGTGCTGGTGTCTGGAGAAGAGCAGAGACGTGAGAGAGTATCTGATGCAGGTCTTGTTTTGTTGAAGTATCTGTGTGTCATCAGTGTTTGTGTATTGAGGACTGAAGCGCTTTGACTCATCGTTCAGTGCTGCTCCAAACGCTGATCTCTGATCCGCTGCTCGTGTCACGGGTGTCTTCGGATGTTTTCCCATGATGCACCACATACAGTGTGATCTATGTGAAAACCATCAGTTTATAAGCAGTGTTGGGGAAAGTTACTTTTAGAAATAATGCATTACTCTGCAAAAAACAAAAAAGTTACTTTTGAGTTACTTTTGTTTTTGCTTTTTGTAGCAATTTTTTCTCACAGTTGTGACTTTGTGAGTTAATTTGCAGTTCTGGCTTTTTTTTTTTTTCTGAGATTTTTTTTTTTCCCCCTCTGTAAAAAAGTAACTAACTGCGTTAATTAGTTACTCTGGGTGGAAATAATGCATTATGTACTTTTTATTTGTCTTGCAATATTTTTGCAATTCTGACTTTTTTTTTCTTACAAATCTGAATTTTTCTTTCAGTTCTGACTTTGATTTTTTCTGATGATTCAGTTTTTTTCCCTCAAAATAGTTAATATTTTGCCATTTTTGCTTTTTAGTTTTTTCTTACAAATCTGAATTTTTTTCTTTCAGTTCCGACTTTGATTTTTTTTTCCTCACAATTGTCTTTCAATTCTGACTTCTTTTTTTTTTCTTACAAATCTGAATTTTTCTTTCAGTTCTGACTCTTTTTCTGATGATTCAGTTTTTTTCCCTCAAAATTGTTAATATTTTGCCATTTTTGCTTTTTAGTTTTTTCTTACAAATCTGAATTTTTCTTTCAGTTCTTACTCTTTTTCTGATGATTCAGTTTTTTTCCCTCAAAATAGTTAATATTTTGCCATTTTTGCTTTTTAGTTTTTTCTTACAAATCTGAATTTTTCTTTCAGTTCTGACTTTTTTTCTGATGATTCAGTTTTTTTCCCTCAAAATAGTTATTTTGCCATTTTTGCTTTTTAGTTTTTTCTTACAAATCTGAATTTTTTTCTTTCAGTTCCGACTTTGATTTTTTTTTCCCTCACAATTGTCTTTCAATTCTGACTTCTTTTTTTTTCTTACAAATCTGAATTTTTCTTTCGGTTCTGACTTTTTTTCTGATGATTCAGTTTTTTTCCCTCAAAATAGTTAATATTTTGCCATTTTTGCTTTTTAGTTTTTTCTTACAAATCTGAATTTTTTTCTTTCAGTTCCGACTTTGATTTGTTTTTTTTCCCTCACAATTCTTTCAATTCTGACTTTTTTTTTTTCTTACAAATCTGAATTTTTCTTTCAGTTCTGACTTTTTTCTTATGATTCTCAGTTTTTATATTTCAATTCTGACTTTTTTCCTCACACTTCTGAGTTTGTCTTGCAAATATTTTTATATTTTTCTCACAATGGTCTGGGTTCCCACAGATTTTCTTGGAAAAGAATTTCTTGGAAGTACTTTTTATTTGCTTTTTAGTTGCTTTTAAGTTGCTCTTTAGTTACTTTTTAGTTTATTTTTAGTTACTTTTCAGTTGCTTTTTAGTCACCTGTGCTGGGCTTGCTTACATATTTTTAATAACAAAAGACCCAAAAGCTCTATATATATATATATATATATATATATATATATAAGGAAAAAAAAAATCTGAATTTATATCTTGCAGTTCTGACTTTCTTTCTTTTTTTTTTTTTGAGTTTATCTCTCAATTCCTTTTTTTTGTTTTTTGTTTTTTTTTAGTTTGTCTTGCAATTCTGACTTTTAGGGTGACACTTGCAATTCTGAGATTTTTTTTTTTCTACCCCTCACAATTCTGAGTTTGCTTCTCTGTAAAAAAGTAGCTAACTGAATTAATTAGTTACTTTGGGTGGAAATAATGCATTTAGTTGCTTTTTAGATGCTTTTTAGTTACTTTTTGTCATCTGAGCTGGACTTGCTTACATATTTTTAATAACAAAAGACCCAAAAGCTATATTTTTTCAGCTGTAAAGGTTCTTTTATAGCCGACAGCTTTGTCTGTCAGAGCTCATGTTGTTCAGTGCATTCAATGCTTTTTTTTTCTTCTTACAAATCAGAATTTATATCTTGCAGTTCTGACTTTTTTATTTTTGAGTTTCTCTCTCAATTCTGATTTTTTTATTTTTATTTTTTTCTCACAATTCTGAGATTCTGAGTTTGCTTCTCTGTAAAAAAAAAAAAAAAAAAAAGTAGCTAACTTCATTAATTAATAGATACTTTGGGTGGTAATAATGCATTTAGTTGCACAAAAAAGGTAGTTGCAATGTTTCATCTCACAGTTGTAACTTTTTTCAGTTGTGAGATTTTTTTTTTTTAATTTTTTTTATTTATTTTTTTCTTCTCAGGATTTTGGGTTTGTTACTCTGGAAAAAAGTAACTGCGTTAATTAGTTACTTTGGGTGGAAATAATGCATTACGTTACTTTTTATTTGCTTTTTAGTTACTTTTCAGTTGTTTTGAGGTACTTTTTGTCACCTGAGCTGGACTTGCTTACATATTTTTACATATTAATAACAAAAGACCCAAAAGCTATATTTTTTTCAGCTGTAAATGTTCATTTATAGCCGACAGCTTTGTCTGTCAGAGCTCATGTTGTTCAAGGCATTTTAACATTTTCCGCCACAAAAAAGGTAATTGTGTTTTATCTCACAGTTGACTTTTTTTCACAATTGCAAGTTAACATTTTACAATTCAGACTTTTGTTCTTAAGATTGTCTATTTTGCAGTTCTGAGGGTTTTTTTCCTCACAGTTTTGAGTTTGTTAATCTGTAAAAAAGTTACTAACTGCATTGCTTAGTTACTTTTGGGGGAAGTAATGCAAAGTAAAACTTTTGAGTTGATTTTAGGAATAGAAGGAATAACGGATATTTTTTTGTACATTTTTTAAGTAAACCGTTACTTTGCTAGTTACTTGGAAAAAGTAATCTGATTACATAACTTTTGTTACTGACACTAGTAATGAGCACGAAAAATTAATTTGAGTTTTATTTTCAAACTTTTTCTCAGAATTCTGGGTTTTCTCGCAATTGTTTGTTGTTTTGCTGTGGAAAATAACTTTTTATATCCAATTTCGCTAAGGGATTTAAGTTTGCACCTTGCACTTGCTATTTAGAATCATTTATTCCAGTTATTATTAATATATTGAACTATTAAGCAATGTCTGCACTCTCAGAAATAAAGGTACTAAAGCTGTCACTGGGGTGGTACCATTTTAAAAGGTACGCTTTTGTACCTATTAGGTTCTAATATGTACCTTTAAGGTACCAAAATGTACCTTTTAAAAAGCTTTTGTACCTTTTTTATTGGTTCAGAAATCTGAGAATGGAACCACACTTTTTTTTTTTATCCACCAAATCCACCAAAAGATGTTGGAGCTCTGTCTTTATTGAAGTGAAACAAAAATTAATATTGAAAAGCAAACTTGTCAGGAGCTGTAGATCAGTGTTGAATCAAAACGCTGATGACCTGCAGCGTACTTCCGGCTTTAGGTGAGTGTTTGATCATCTGTCATTTGTTTTCATCTGAAAATGACTCGCCTTTTTCTTCACACTTTGACGTGATTATTTTCATGACTATTAAGCGCATTTACTGCATGCATACAGGCATCTTTTGGCTTGTTTTGACATTTGCATCATTGGAAATGGTTTTACTGCAGTGTTGGGGAAAGTTACTTTTAAAAGTAATGCGTTACAATGTTGCGGTACTCCCTAAAAAAGCAACTAATTACGTCACTTAGTTACTTTTAATGGAAAGTGATGCGTTACAATGTTGCGTTACTCCCTAAAAAAGGAACTAATTACGTCACTTAGTTACTTTTTATGGAAAGTGATGCGTTACAATGTTGCGTTACTCCCTAAAAACGGAACTAATTGCGTCACTTAGTTACTTTTTATGGAAAGTGATGCGTTACAATGTTGCGTTACTCCCTAAAAAAGCAACTAATTACGTCACTTAGTTACTTTTAATGGAAAGTGATGCGTTACAATGTTGCGTTACTCTCTAAAAAAGGAACTAATTACGTCACTTAGTTACTTTTAATGGAAAGTGATGCGTTACAATGTTGCGTTACTCCCTAAAAAAGGAACTAATTACGTCACTTAGTTACTTTTTATGGAAAGTGATGCGTTACAATGTTGCGTTACTCCCTAAAAACGGAACTAATTGCGTCACTTAGTTACTTTTTATGGAAAGTGATGCGTTACAATGTTGCGTTACTCCCTAAAAACGGAACTAATTGCGTCACTTAGTTACTTTTTATGGAAAGTGATGCGTTACAATGTTGCGTTACTCCCTAAAAACGGAACTAATTGCGTCACTTAGTTACTTTTTATGGAAAGTGATGCGTTACAATGTTGCGTTACTCCCTAAAAACGGAACTAATTGCGTCACTTAGTTACTTTTTATGGAAAGTGATGCGTTACAATGTTGCGTTACTCCCTAAAAACGGAACTAATTGCGTCACTTAGTTACTTTTTATGGAAAGTGATGCGTTACAATGTTGCGTTACTCCCTAAAAACGGAACTAATTGCGTCACTTAGTTACTTTTAATGGAAAGTAATGCGTTACGTAACTTTTGCATTAGTTTTTAAATCTGGGCAGGGCTTGCTTGTTTGTTTTTAATATAAAAAGATTTATTCTTAGCAAATGTAAAAGCCCTTTCACACCAAAATGAAATGAAGTGAATAAGGCTAAGGCTGAAGGAAAAGTAAATTGAGGTCTGTACAGTAGAACTGTAGGAAAAGAAAGTTCAACACTCTTCAGCAATGAGAAAAAAAAAATACACACGTTAGTTAATATAAAGTGTTTTGCTTATTGGTACACTGCAAAAAATGCTTTTCTTTTTTTAGATTTTGTGTCTTGTTTCTAGCCTAAATATCTCTTAGTAATATATTTATAGTATATATTTCCTAAATCAAGAAGGGGTTTTTCTAGAGAAGTAAAAATTCTTGTCAAAATGTAAGTGTTTTTGCTTAAAACAAGCAAAATAATCTCCCAAATGGGGTAAACTAAATTATCTTGTTTTCTGTTTGAAATAAGTTTTTTGCTTACCACATTGGCAGATTATTTTCTCACTTGGCTCACTTATTTTGACTTGTTTTTTTTTCTGAAAACAAAAAAATATTTACTTCATTTAAGATTGTTTTTTGATATTTTGGCTGTAAACAAGACAAAAAAATGTAAGTAAGAACAGTATTTTTGCAGTGTACGGTTGAATTGGATCAAAGGTCAGCAGCAAAGTCATTGGTTAATAAAATGGGATTAAATACATAAAACAAAAAGTAAATGGGTTTACTTCTGAAAAAGTAACTCAGATATTTTCCTGGAAATGAAAAAGTAATGCGTTACTTTACTAGTTACTTGAAAAAAGTCATATTACGTAACTCAAGTTACCCCCAACACTGTTTTATTGTCATTTGTTTATAAATGCAGTATGGTGTATAAATGCTGTGCAATTCAAATTATAGTAGTCAGCATTTGAAATGGATCAAAACCGTTCATCAAAGTTGTCTTAAAACCAAAACAATAGACAATTGTCTTAAGTAGCAATAGCCAAAAATACATTGTATGGGTCAAAATTATTGATTTTTCTTTTATGCCAAAAATCATTAGGATATTAAGATCATGTTCCATGAAGATATTTTGTAAATTTCCTACCGTAAATATATAAAAACTTAATTTTTTTATTTGTCATATGCGTTGGTGAGACAACTTTTCTCAATATTTAGATTTTTTTTTGCACCCTCAGATTACAGATTGTTAAATAGTTGTATCTCAGCCAGATGTTGCCATATTATTCATCAATGGAAAGCTTATTTGTTCATCTTTCAGATGTTGTATAAAACTCAGTTTCGAAAAATGTACACATGACTGGTTTTGTGGTCCAGGGTCACATATATTGACTACTGTATATCATTTCCATTGTCTTTGCCATTACACACTGCTTAGATTTTTTGTCTTGTTTCCAGCCAAAATATCTAAAAATTCTTAAATCTAGTATTATTTTCTAGACAAGTACACGTTAATGTCTTGTTTTCAGAAAAAAGAAGTTCAAATTAAGTGAGTTTTTGCTTGAAACCAGCAAAATAATCTGCCAAAGGGGTAAGAAAAATAATAAATCTAGTCTTCTGCTTGAAATAAGATTATTTTTCTTACGCCGCTAGGAGAATATTTAGCTTGTTTCAAGCAAAAACTCACTTAATTTGAAGTTCTTTTTTCCGAAAACAAGACATTAACGTGTACTTGTCTAGAAAATAATACTAGATTTAAGAATTTTTAGATATTTCGGCTGGAAACGAGACAAAAAATCTAAGCTAGAAAAGCATTTTTACAGTGCAGTGATAAAAACAAATGAGCAAAACGTCAAATATTTTGTGCTTAAATGCCATGAAATAAGTCTGTACTTAACCATTGGCCTTATTTTGTGTTATTTGTGAAGGCTGACTCCAGAGGAAGTGAGGTCATGGTTGTGCTGACGGACGATTGGAGCTTCTCCAGTATTTTTAGAGCAGCAGGAAACTCCATTTTCTTTTGTGCTGCCGTTTCAAACCAATCATGCAAAGAAAAATTACGAATACAGCGAGAGGAAAAGGCCAGATTGTAAAGAATCAGCAGAACGGTGCTGCTCCGTCTCTGGCGTGTGACCTATGACACGGCTGTTTCCATGGCAACAAGCCCACTTCCACAGAAAATCACCTTCGGCTCCGGTTTTGTTTAATGTGTTCTTTAGCATTTCATTATGTGTGATATCTAGCTGACAGCCTTATGTCCATTAGAGCTCATGTTGCTCAAGGCATTTAAAATATCCTTGTTCATTAATGGAGCATTTCCCTTGTAGACCACATAATATGACTAATGCATCCAATATGCTTTTGTTTTTGGAGATTCACTATGAGACATTTTGTTTCCAAACAATTCCAGAGTCATTATTGTGTAAAAGCAATCATTTAATTTAAACATACATGTACATGTCTCAATTGCATTGACATTAGCTGACAATTTAAATCAGTTGACCTGATTGTTTTCAGTTTTCCCCCTGGTAAACATGATTTTTACATAAAACCAACAAAAGTACCTTTATTGCAAAGGAATTATAATTTAAAAACGACAGTTCGGAGTGATCTAGATGTACATATATACAAGCACCTACACCTACCCCACGTTCTCGATGCTAAAACACGATCTGGATGGAATAAAAGACACATTTATGAGCCTAATAGTTGTATATGTATGATATGAAGACTGAGATATTGAGCACTGATCAATGTTTTAATAACAAGGACTCACAAAATAACTGCAGGTTTAAAACGGTGTCCCTCATCAAGGGTAATATGCATTGTGGGATATATAATAAAATTCTGTTGCAGGTCAATCTATCCACAAAACTAGATCTTAACCTTCAGTATCTGAAGCACATCACAAAGTATTCTAGATCGGTTTAGTTACGGATGTTCAGTGCTGATTCTGATTGAGTCTCGAAGCACAGAACGGCTGCAGTTTGTTTCACAGTGAAAGTTAGTTTGCAGATCCGTGTTTTTATGTTTAGTCCGATGAGGTGAAGTTATATGAGGGTTTTGGATGGATTATAGTTACTTAGCTCTGGTGAGGTGTAATTTCTCTTTTGCTAAAATAATGCCACTGTTCAGTTACAACACACCTTACACTTTACGTATATATGTGTATTTATTGCTAACATTGCCATTAGTTGTCATGCTTGTATTCTTATTCTGACGTCGAAAAACAGATCAGAGTCCAATTTTCCGATAGGTGGCGCTGTACCATTTCAAACCATTCTGTACAAGATCGATAACTATAATGTTAAATATATTAGTGTCCACAAGAACAATCAATAACGTTCTGTTTATTCTAAACACATCGTCTGGCGCTTTAAATGCTCAAGCAGTGTTGCCAAGTCCACAGTTTTCCCATGGAATTGGGCTACTTTAACACTATTGCTGCGGGTTGTTTTTGATGTCTGCGGGTTGAAACGACCCCAATAACGTCATATTTAGCCCCTGAAATGCGAATTTACCAGGGGAACCACAACAAAAAGAGTGTATTTTATGCCCCAGAATGTGATTTTTAACAGGGGACCCCCTTCAAAAAGTGATTGGGCTAGTTTTGAGTAGCAAACGGACAGGTTTCAGTGTTGCCAAGTCTGCGGTTTCCCCACATTTAGCCCCTGAAATGCGAATTTACCAGGGGAACCCTGACAAAAAGCATGCATTTTATCCCCCAGAATGTGATTTTTAACAGGGGACCCCCATCGAAACGTGACTGGGCTAGTTTTGAGTAGTAAATTGGAGGGTTTCAGTGTTGCCAAGTTTGCGGTTTTCCCGCAGAATTTGACTACTTTTTACACTGTTGCCGCGGGTAGTTTTTGATGTCTGCGGGTTGAAGCAATCCCAATAACGTCATATTTAGCCCCTAAAATACAAATTTACCAGGGCAACCCTGACAAAAAGCGTGTATTTTATCCCCAGGAATGTGATTTTTAACATGGGACCCCCATCGAAATGTGATTGGTCTAGTTTTGAGCAGCAAATTGGTGGGTTTCAGTGTTGCCAAGTCTGCGGTTTTCCCATGGAATTGGGCTACTTTAACATTATTGCTGCGGGTTGTTTTTGATGTCTGCGGGTTGAAGCAACCCCAATAACGTCATATTTAGCCCCTGAAATGCGAATTTACCAGGGGAACCACGACAAAATGAGTGCATTTTATCCCCCAGAATGTGATTTTTAACAGGGGACCCCCATCAAAAAGTGATTGGGCTAGTTTTGGGCTAGTTTTGAGTAGCAAACGGACAGGTTTCAGTGTTGCCAAGTCTGCGGTTTCCCCATATTTAGCCCCTGAAATGCGAATTTACCAGGGGAACCCTGACAAAAAGCATGCATTATATCCCCCAGAATGCGATTTTTAACAGGGGACCCCCATCGAAACGTGACTGGGCTAGTTTTGAGTAGTAAATTGGAGGGTTTCAGTGTTGCCAAGTTTGCGGTTTTCCCGCAGAATTGAGCTACTATTTACACTGTTGCCGCGGGTAGTTTTTGATGTCTGCGGGTTGAAGCAATCCCAATAATGTCATATTTAGCCCCTAAAATATGAATTTATGGTAACACTTTATTTTGATAGTCCACTTTAGATATTCTACTAACAGTAATTAACTTTGCAACAAAATGTCAACTAGCAGTTAGTAGAGTATTAGTAGACTGTCTGCTTAATATCTTCTAACACTTTCTTTGTCAACTTATTCAACTAACCCTAAACTAACCCTAAAGTCTACTCTGAGAGTTAGTGGACATGTAGTTGCAAATAATGAGATTTAGTTGATATGTAGTTGACAAGTAGTTGACATGTAGCTACAAAGTTACTTACAGTTAGTAGAATGTCTAAAGTTGACTATCAAAATAAAGTGTAACCGAATTTACCAAGGGAACCCCGGTAAAAAGTGTGTATTTTATCCCCCAGAATGCAATTTTTAACAGGGGACCCCCATCGAAATGTGATTGGTCTAGTTTTGGGGTAGTTTTGAGTAGTAAATTGGTGGGTTTCAGTGTTGCCAAGTCCACAGTTTTCCCACGGAATTGGGCTACTTTAACACTATTGCGGTTGAATCATCGCCAATAATGTCATATTTAGCCCCTGAAATACAAATTTACCAGGGAAACCCAGACAAAAAGTGTGTATTTTATCCCCCAGAATGCAATTTTTAACAGGGAACCCTCAATCAAAACGCAATTGGGATAGTTTTGGGCTAGTTTTGAGTAGCAAATTGGTGGGTTTCAGTGTTGCCAAGTCTGCGGTTTTCCCATGGAATTGGGCTACTTTAACATTATTGCTGCGGGTTGTTTTTGATGTCTGCGGGTTGAAGCAACCCCAATAACGTCATATTTAGCCCCTGAAATGCGAATTTACCAGGGGAACCCCGACAAAAAGAGTGTATTTTATCCCCCAGAATGTGATTTTTAACAGGGGACCCCATCGAAAAGTGATTGGGCTAGTTTTGGGCTAGTTTTGAGTAGCAAACGGATAGGTTTCAGTGTTGCCAAGTCTGCGGTTTTCCCATATTTAGCCCCTGAAATGCGAATTTACCAGGGGAACCCTGAAAAAAGCATGCATTTTATCCCCCAGAATGCGATTTTAAACAGGGGACCCCCCATTGAAATGCAATTGGGCTAGTTTTGAGTAGCAAATTGGCGGGTTTCTGTGTTGCCAAGTTTTCCCGCAGAATTGGGCTACTTTTTACATTGTTGCCGTGGGTAGTTTTTGATGTCCGCTGGTTGAATCATCGCCAATAACGTCATATTTAGCCCCTAAAATACAAATTTACCAGGGGAACCCCGACAAAAGCATGTATGTTATCCCCCAGAATGCAGTTTTTAACAGGGGACCCCATCGAAATGCGATTGGGCTAGTTTTGAGTAGCAAATGGGCAGGTTTCAGTGTTGCCAAGTCTGCGGGGGTTTTTTTGAGTAGCAAATTGGTGGGTTTCAGGGTTGCCAAGTCTGCGGTTTTCCAGCGGAATTGGACTACGTTTTACACTATTGCCGTGGGTAGTTTTTGATGTCTGCGGGTTGAAGCAACCCCAATAACGTCATATTTAGCCCCTAACATACGAACTTACCAGGGGAACCCTGATAAAAAAACATGTATTTTATCCCCCAGAATGCAATTTTAACGCATTTGGGCTAGTTTCAAGTAGCAGTTGGGCGGGTTCACTGTGAAAACCTGGCAACCCTGTGCTCAAGGTCGTTAACGTCAAGTTGGATGATAATGTATCATTCATCAGCTGGAAAAAGTGTTTTGAATATAATTCCAACTATATCGTTCATCTGTGTCATTATTGTTATTGTTGTAGTGTGGACTTTGCAATTCTCTTCGAGTTACAATGATTAATAAAACTTCATGGTTATAGTTATCGTTCTTTCTGTGAACGGCTGTTTATTCTTCTAGATCTGGCGAGGTGCGACTTACGGTCATGACGCACTCTTGACTTCCTTTTTGAGTCCTCAGATTAGAGTAGAGCCGATCGTCCAGTGTGGATGCCAGTTTGTCTGACGGACTGATGTCAGCAAGGTTGTGAAGTGTGTAGTCCTGATCCAGATCAGTGGGGTCTGACATGAGTGTGTCTGTATGTGAAAGCAGATGAGAACTAAATGCAGTCAATCCACCACAGTCCATCTGTGAATGTTTATGTGAATCTGCGGGATGAGCGTTTGTCCCCAAGTCCTGCAGTATCCCGCAAGCACTGTTGTCCTGCATTTGCACTGAAAAGAAATGCCGGCTTGTGTTGTTGCTGCTGTTGTTTGCGTTTTCCTCCAGGTCTGGACCAGAACTGGTTTCTGAGGGCGGACCAGCACCCTCCTGCTCCGGACCAGATTTTTCCGGCTCTGGAGATTCTGTACCCGCTGCTCCCTCGCTGGCCTCCTCGTCTGCGGCACTAGCGATGCGAGGCAAGGTACTGTGGTAGCGCGTGTCCAAGGGATAGTTGGCGCTGTCGCCCCGCCGTAGCGGGTAGCAGCGCTGTCGCTCTAGAGATGGCGAGTATCGAGCGGCACCGGGGTCGCTGTACTGCTTGCTGCGTTGCCACTGCTTCCTGAGATGGATTCGGGAGCGATGCCGGTGACGCAACGAGGGCGAGCCCTGCTGGTCGAACTGGGGATCGTGGCGTAGGAATTCATTAAACAGGGCCTCAGTCTTCTCGTCGATGCTGTAGTCTCTCCGGCGGAAGCGTGGCCTGGGTTTGGTCACGGGTTGCGGTTCTTGTTGGGAAACCGTTGCTGCCTCTAAACCTACGCTGCTCTCCGACGCCTCATCTTCCAGCTCCTCTTTGAACAACCTTGCCTCAAAACTCTCACAAACGGTGCCTTTACGGCCAGAATTGGTGAAAAAGCGTCGACGCTCGGATGCGGTCTTTCCGGAGCCACTTCCGAACAATCTGAGCTCCTCCGGAGCCTTGCAAGGAGCCTCGATTGAGGCATATCCGCTGTCCATCTGCAGAAGCTTCCGGTTGTTTGTCTCTCCGTCGCTGCCTCTCTCCGATTCCACGCTGTCCCGTCCGTTTCTCCTCTGCCCGGGTTCCCTGACCACATCATCATACGGAAGCTCGCTGTCTCCATCTATATCATCATCGATGTCTTGGGACTGGTAACTGGGGACGCCCGCTCTCGTTGCTCCCGCTGAGCAAACGCTGTCGGCATCGCTGCGAGTGGAGTCTCTGTCGTTGCTGCTCAGGTCAGAGGAGGCGTACTGCTCCAGCGACGCTCTCAGGCTCCAGATGTCACGGTACAGGCTGGGCTGCTCTAGACTTTCCTGATGGCTCACTGGTCCAAACTCTTCACCGCCACCTCCTGATGCTCCTGCTATCATCTCCTGTCCATCCTCTTCACCATCCTCCAATTCCAGAGGTCCATGGGGAGTGGGAAACATTGGAGTCGTGTCTTTCACTGCATCTGAGTTGACTCTGAGCTCCATCACAGCTTCTACCTCTAACCTAAAGGTAAACAAGACTGTTATGTTACAGTAAAATGTTTTATGTTGTATGATAAATGTATTTATTCTTATTCTTTTGCAAACATTCTAGATCAGGGATAGGCAAGTTGAGTCCTAGAGAGCTGCTGTCCTGCAGAGTTTACCTCCAACCCTGCAAACAAAAATCTCACCTGCCTACAGTCTTAGTAATCCTGAAGACATTGTTTAGCTTGCCTTGCCTTGATTTGGGTGGGAACTAAACTCTGCAGGACATTGGCTCACTAGGACTGAACTTGCCTACCCCTGTTTTAGACTAAAGGTGATGTCCAAAAGTCCCCAGGACAGCTTTGAGAGCACTGCTCTATAGGACTGGAGTCTCCCATCCTACTCCTGGAGGTCCACTATCCTTCAAAGTTTGCCTCCAGTCCTAACCAAACACACCTGGAGCAGCTAATCAATGTCTTCAGGATCAGTACAAACTTTCAGGTGAGTGTGTTTGGTCAGGTTTGAGCCAGGGGTGTCAAACTCAATTCCTGGAGGGCCGGAGCCCTGCAGAGTTTAGACGCAAACCCTAATTAAACACACCAGATCTAACTAATCAGTCCTTCAGGCTTAATTGAAAACTGCATAGTATGTGTGTTGGAGCAAAGTTGGAACAAAACTCTGCAGGGCTGTGGCCCTCCCAGGAATTGAGTTTGACACCCCTGAGCTCGGAACTCTGTCAGGGATGGGTAACTTCGGTCCTGGAGGGCCACTGTCCTACAAAGTTTAACTCCAACTCTAATCAGATACACCTGCCTGTAGCTTTCTAGTGACCTGGAAGACACTGATTAACTTGGGAGTTGTAACTAAACTCTGTAGAACAGTGGCCCTCCAAGACCGCAGTTGCCCATCCCTGCTCAAGGTCAAATGTGCCCAATCCTTTTTCTGGAAATCTACCTACCTGCAGCATTTAGTTCCAATGTCTGTAATTATCAAGTGCTCTTGAAAATTTCAATCATTCATCTGGCTCATTTGTGTTTGGTCAGGGTTGGTGCTTAACTTTGCAGAAAGGTTGATCTCCAGGAAAAGGATTTGGCACCTCTGCTTTAGGACATTTACAGAGAGCCCGAAGTGCTCAACCGAAGTGCTTGAAACTGGCCACTTCGAAGGGCTCTTCGGAATGAAAGGGTACAACTGATGGACACTTGGGCCCCCTTTGATCCTTTGCACAGTAAAGTTGTTTGCCATCACACCCTCACTTTTGCCCTCTGAGAGATAGGACAGGATAAGACACACCTAATTCAAGTGTGTCCAATCCTACTCCTGGAGGCCCACAACCCTGCAGAGTTTGGCTCAAATACTAATCAAACACATCTGAACCAGCTAATCAAGGTCTTCAAAATCACTACAAACTTTAATTTGAGTGTGTTTGGTCAGGTTTAAGCTAAACCAGGTGTCAAACTCAATTGCTGGAGGGCCGGAGCCCTGCAGAGTTTAGATCAGGAGTGCCGAACCTTGTTCCTGGACATCTACCTACCTGCAGACTTTAGTTCCAGCCCTACTCCAACACAGCTGTCTGTAATTATCAAGTGCTACCTAAGAGATTAACTAGCAATAGTATGTGTGTTGGAGTAGGGTTGGAACAAAACTCTGCAGGGCTGCAACACTCCAGGAACTGAGTTTGATCTCCCTGAGCTAAAATCTAGTCAGGGTTGCCCAATCCTTTTCCTGGAGATCCACCTACCTGCAGCATTTAGTTCCAATGTCTGTAATCAAGTGCTCCTGAAAATTTCAATCATTCATCTGGCTCATTTGTTTTTGGTCAGGGTTGGAGCTTAACTTTGTAGGAAGAGGTAGATCTCCAGGACAAGGATTTGGCATCCCTGCTCAAGGACATTTGCCCTCCGAGAGCCGGATAGGACACCCCTAAATCAAGGTTGTCCAATCTTACTCCTGGAGGTCCACAACCCAGTTTGGCTCAAATTCTAATCAAACACACCTGAACCAGCTAATCAAGGTCTTCAGGATCACTAGAAACTTTCAGGCAAAGGTTGGGGAACCACCTTCAGGAGCAACATGGAACACCCCTGCTCTAATTTTAGGATATTTTGAGCAACTAAGGTAAGGTTTTCCGTACCTGCTGAGAGCAGGAGGAGCTCCTGCAGTGGCGTCCAAAGAACTGGCCGAGAGGCGTCTTGGCGGCTCTTTGTGCGCCTGTGTGGTGGGTTTTTGCAACAGGAAGTCACTGACTCCACACTGCAAGGTTTCTTCTCCCTGATCCAGAGTCTCGCTGGCCGCCCGCTGCCTCTGAAATGCACGTCTCCGCGGAGAACCTAAGAGAATACAAGAAAACCAGGGGAATGTCCAGTTAAGAATAAGCACAAATTGACTCTCATTGAGTAACACAATCACAGTCTGAACATAAGCTCTGTTCCTAAACCTTCTGAAGCAGAATTTGCTTTAGTGACCAATTTGCGACACTCTACATAGCATTGTGGCTCATTTAGTTATGTACCATTATAGTCTTTTCAATTGGCTTTTATTTTATTTGTTTTCCCAGAGCTCCTCACAGCGTGTTCCTCACATCAGCAGCTCAGCAGGTTTTGGATCAGAGCTACAGAGAAGCAAAGAAGCTTGGAAAGGAGGCGCCACGGCTCCCCTCAGCCTCAATAATGAGAGCATGTAATGCGATCTATTGCTCGTTAGCAGGAAATGAGCATGCAGAACTTGACTGACCTTTCACATCAGGTGAAGAATAATGCGATTATTTTATAATCCATTTATCAGGAAGCAGCTTTTGTCCTGCGCTCCTGCTTAAAATCATTCAGATCTCACACCAGTCATATGACTGTAACTAAACTGAGCTACTCTACTTGTATTGATCCGGTATTGATTCTTCGTCTCCAGGCTCATTCAGGGCAGAATAGGATCTCTGGGTGTAAAACATTGTTTAAGTAGTCTGCAGGACGTCTGGCTTTGGATTGTTTACACAAAATGTGATTCGTGAATAATATTGCAACTAGTGTTGGGGAAAGTTACTTTTAAAAGTAATGCATTACAATATTGCGTTACTCCCTAAAAAAGTAACTAATTATGTTACTTAGTTACTTTTTATGGAAATTAATGCTTTACATTACTTTTGTGTTACTTTTGCGTTACTTTTTAAATCTGGGCAGGGCTTGCTTGTTTGTTTTTAATATAAAAAGATTTATTCTTAGCAAATGTAAAAGCCCTTTCACACCAAAATGAAATGAAGTGATTAAGGCTAAGGCTGAAGGAAAAATAAATTCCCGTCTGTACAGTAGAACTGTAGGAAAAGAAAGTTCAACACTCTTCAGCAATAAGAAAAAAAAAACACAAATGTTAGTTCATCTAAAGTAAGCTTTTATTATTGGTACACTGCAAAAAATGCTTTTCTTTTTTTAGATTTTTTGTCTTGTTTCTAGCCAAAATATCTCTTAATAATATATTTGTACTATATATTTCTTAAATCAAGAAGGTTTTTCTAGAGAAGTAAAAATTCTTGTCAAAATTTAAGTGTTTTTGCTTGAAACGAGCAAAATAATCTCCCAAATGAGGTAAGCTAAACTATCTTGTTTTCTGTTTGAAATAAGATTTTTTGCTTGTTCTAAGCAAAAAGTCACTTATTTTTTCTGAAAACAAAAAAAAGTATTTACTTTATTTAAGATTTTTATATATATATATATATATATTTTGGCTGTAAACAAGACAAAAAATCTAAGTAATAAAGTATTTTTGCAGTGTACTGATGTATTGGATCAAAGGTCAGCAGCAAAGTCATTGGTTAATAAAATGGGATTAAATACATAAAGAAAACAAAAAGTAACTGCGTTAGTTTTTTGAAAAAGTAACTCAGATATTTTCTTGGAAATGAAAAAGTAATGCATTACATTACTAGTTACTTGAAAAAAGTCATATTATTACGTAACTCAAGTTACCCTCAACACTGATTGCAGTTCATATCATGAGGGATCATTATTGATCACTGAACGATGGAATATCTTTCAGTCCAACAAGAGTGTTTACTCAAACTGAACTGCAGAGATAGAAGTTCTCATGTTTCAGGTCATCCTCACCTCTGGTGTCGAGACTCGCCGCTCTCTGGATGGTGTCCAGTCTCCATTTCTTGACGCTGAAGAACGGACCCGCTCCCTCCAGGCTGGCATGGCGTCTGAGTTTAGACAGGAAGTGGAACATGCTGCCCTGAGCCGGACCTGCAGCGCCGCCGGCCGCACAGGAAGTGGTATCTCTGTCCGTCAGCAGGCTTCTGCTCATCACCTCAATCTGGAGAGGAACATCAGGAGGGAAGAGATCGTGAAAGTGTCCAGCAGGTCACAGGTGACGCCGGTCAATCGCAGGAAATCATCCGACTCACATTAAAAAAACAAAGTCGAACACATTTAAAGCCCCAAACTCTATAACTGTGTGTGACTCACGGTGTGTGATCGCGTTGGTTTGCCGGTGTGTTCAACGCTGCTGTTCAGTGTGTTTCCGGGAAGAGCGCAGATGGGGCTTTGAGCGCTCCACAAACCCGCAGCCTCCGACAAAGGACCCTCCGCAGGCTGAAAACACAGAATAGCTGACTATACAGGGTGCATTTTGAGGAATTATACAATGCACACTGTAGCAAGTGTAATGATACGGCTTTGTAAGATGCTTTTCTTTGACCAGATTCCACTGAATCCCAAAATGCATTGTATTATACAAATAAAAAAAAAAAACTTTCATCCTAATTGAAAACTCTCTGAAATCCATCCTGAAGTAGGAAGAAAATCAAATATTTGTTTTAACTCAAGACATGATGAGGTTGTCGTATTGGATACACCAGACTTACACATGGACATTTATTAAAAGGAGAAGATGCACCAAAATGTCAATATTATAATTGTGTACTAAATGTAAAACACATACTTTTGATATGTCCGATTTTTAATGTTACGAGACAACGTTTTTTAATGGAAAAAACCTTGAAGGATTTGTTTTTAAATGTGAACCCTTTAAAAATAGAGTTTTTAACTAAAGTGAATTTAAAAAACCTTCCTTGATGTAATTTAGCGTTTTATATTCTATATTTTTGTTGTTATTGATGTTTTTATTTATGTAAGTGTTTTATATAAATGTTATTTATTAATTATTTTTAAAATTGTTATCTGTTTTGCCATGAGATAGCCATTGCAGCTGATATAAATAATAAATTAATGAATAAATGAATTCGTCCTAATTGAAAATGCACTATTTTACTCAACAATAATGCTAAAACAGGGTTATTAACTATAAACTATAACTTTAATTAACTATTTAAAAAAAGGTTTGTTACTTGAAATAAACCTGGAAAAAAATGTTGCTTTGTTTTTTTGGGGTTTTTTTGTACATTTTATTTTGTTAACTTTAAATACTAAAATAATTACAACTAAATAAACAAATACAATTAATAAAAGCTATATAGACATACATTACCAGTTTAATGGTAATGGAAGTTTAATGTTTTTAACCAATTGTCTTCTGCTCAACAAGCCTGCATTCAGAGTTTTGGGGGTCACTAGGATTTTGTAATGTGTTTGAAAGTCTCTTCTGCTCACTAACTCTGCATTCGTTTGATCAAAAGTAGAATAAAAATGGTTAAATATTATTTTAATTTAAAACAGCTGTTTTCTATGTTAATATCTGTTGAAATGTAGTTTATTCCTGTGATCAAAGCTGAATTTTCAGCATCATTACTTTTACTCACATTATCTGAATTGAATGATGATGAATTGCTGATTTGCTGTTCAAAAAACATTTATTATTATAATCAATACTTAAAACAGTTCAGTAATTTTTTTCAGGATTCTTTGATGAATGGAATGATTCAAAGATCAACATTTATCTGAAATAAAAAGCTTGGAGTCAGTTTTTTTTAATTGTTATTTATTTATTTATTTTTTAATAATGACATTTATTTGTATTTTAAATAAATGCTGTCCTTATGAACTTTCTATTCATCAAAAAAAAAAAAAAAAAAAACTGTAATAATTCTTCTCAGCTGTTTTCAACATCATAATAATCATAATAATAAATGTTTTTGAGCAGCAAATTAAATATTAGAATGATTTCTGGAGGAGCATGACACTGAAGCCTGGAGTAATGATGCTGAAAATTCAGCTTTGAAATCAAAGGAATAAATTACATTGTAAAATGTATTCAAATAGAAAGCAATTATTTTAAATAGTACAAATATTTTACATTTGTACTGTTTTTGCTGTACTTTGGATCAAATAAATTAAAGGCTTGGTGAGCAGAAAATACTTTTTTAAAAACATTAAAAAACTTACTGTTCAAAAACTTTTGACTAGTAATGTTTATAGGTATAGTCTATATAAATATGCAAATATTTTAAATATTTATAATTTAAAAAAAAAAAAAATATATATATATATAATATTTCTTTAATTACAAAAGCACACAAAAAATTACGAAAACCTTAACTTAAATTTGAAATGTATCAAAATATTTTGAGCTTTGTGCAAATAAACAAATAATTCTGGTTGGTTGACAGATGTTCTAACAGGTTGATTAATTACTTTATTATTATTCATAATATTTTTATATTTTACTATCTATGGAAAGCAGTTTCATAAGCTGTAAACCCTGAGTCAGACACACTGACAGCGTTTGTGTTGCGTAACTGAACTGCAGCTCTATGCAGAAAATGAATCAGCAGTGAGTCAGTGATGAAGCGAATCGCATTTATGCGTAAATAATTCATCTACATGGAATCCAAAAGTACTTCTGTAATATGCCGAAACGCTCTTTATTCAGTCACGTTTACTGAACAGCAAGTCTTTGCGTATCATCAGGCCCAGTAAGAGTTAGTTTAGATGTTTATATAATGTGAGCTCACTCCAGTGTTTAATGTTGCTTCACAAAAGCCTGTGCTGTAAATGGGTCACTAGTGCATTTTTAATGTTTTCTGCAGTGCATATGACTGAAATAAACACGCTGCTGATGCTCATGTTGGAGATGATGTCTGAGAGAGATTAAAGCAGCGTGTCACCTGGAATATGGAGAGGGACGTGTGCTGCGAGGGCTGTTCGGTGAGCGTCACGCTGTTCTCCGGTGATTCACACTCCATGATGGTGAGGATCTTCAGCGCCGGCGGCTGCATGTGCAGGTGCGTCAGACGAGCTTTCTTCAGGTGATGGAAGTCACCCTCTGTCAGTGTGTACCTGAGAGACGTCACAGACACAGAATTAATATGAGCTCCAGTGTCAGTCTGACTCATGTGCTGTTCTCCAATATTCACTGGTTATTTCATTTCCTTATTGTTCTTAATGGTTGTGAACTAAAACATGGACTTAATTCTCTGACAGACAGCTGAAAGTGGACAATCGACTAACATTTAAATATCATGAATATAATCTCTTAATGGAACAAAACTGAACAATGATTGAATCTCTTAATTGAATAAAAGTGAACAATGTTTGAATCTCTTCATTGAACAAAACCAAACGTTTGAATCTCTTAATTGAACAAATTCGAACAATGTTTGAATCTCTTAATTTAACAAAAGCGAACAATGTTTGAATCTCTTAATTTAACAAAACCGAAAGTTTGAATCTCTTAATTGAACAAAAGCAAACAATGTTTGAATCTCTTAATTGAATAAAAGCAAACAATGATTGAATCTCTTAATGGAACAAAACTGAACAATGATTGAATCTCTTAATTGAATAAAAGTGAACAATGATTGAATCTCTTAATTGAATAAAAGTGTTTGAATCTCTTCATTGAACAAAACCAAATGTTTGAATCTCTTAATTGAACAAATTCGAACAATGTTTGAATCTCTTAATTTAACGAAACCGAAAGTTTGAATCTCTTAATTGAACAAAAGCAAACAATGTTTGAATCTCTTAATGGAACAAAACTGAACAATGATTGAATCTCTTAATTGAATAAATCCGAACAATGATTGAATCTCTTAATTGAATAAAAGTGTTTGAATCTCTTCATTGAACAAAACCAAACGTTTGAATCTCTTAATTGAACAAATTCGAACAATGTTTGAATCTCTTAATTTAACGAAACCGAAAGTTTGAATCTCTTAATTGAACAAAAGCAAACAATGTTTGAATCTCTTAATTGAATAAAAGCAAACAATGATTGAATCTCTTAATGGAACAAAACTGAACAATGATTGAATCTCTTAATTGAATAAAAGTGAACAATGTTTGAATCTCTTCACTGAACAAAACCAAACGTTTGAATCTCTTAATTGAACTAATTTGAACAATGTTTGAATCTCTTAATTGAACAAAAGCGAACAATGTTTGAATCTCTTAATTGAACAAAAGCGAACAATGTTTGAATCTCTTAACTGAACAAAACCAAACAATGTTTGAATCTCTTAATTGAACAAAACCAAACAATGTTTGAATCTCTTAATTTAATAAAACCGAACAATGATTGAATCTCTTAATGGAACAGAACTGAACAATGTTTGAATCTCATAATTGAACAAAGCCGAACAATGATTGAATCTCTTAATGGAACAAAAGCGAACAATAATTGAATCTCTTAATGGAACAAAAGCGAACAATGTTTGAATCTCTTAATTGAACAAAAGCGAACAATGTTTGAATCTCTTAATTGAACAAAAGCGAACAATGTTTGAATCTCTTAACTGAACAAAACCAAACAATGTTTGAATCTCTTAATTGAACAAAACCAAACAATGTTTGAATCTCTTAATTTAATAAAACCGAACAATGATTGAATCTCTTAATGGAACAGAACTGAACAATGTTTGAATCTCATAATTGAACAAAACCAAACAATGTTTGAATCTCTTAATTTAATAAAACCGAACAATGATTGAATCTCTTAATGGAACAGAACTGAACAATGTTTGAATCTCATAATTGAACAAAGCCGAACAATGATTGAATCTCTTAATGGAACAAAAGCGAACAATAATTGAATCTCTTAATGGAACAAAAGCGAACAATAATTGAATCTCTTAATGGAACAGAACTGAACAATGTTTGAATCTCATAATCGAACAAAGCCGAACAATGATTGAATCTCTTAATTGAACAAAACCGAACAATGATTGAATCTCTTAATTGAACAAAAGCGAACAATGATTAAATCTCTTAATGGAACAAAAACAAACAATAATTGAATTTCTTAATCAAACGAATTAAATCAACATTTAAAGACTGTTAATTGAACAAAACCGGATGAAATTTAAATATTTGAACAAAACCAACCCACATTTGAAGCTGTTAATTGAACAAAACTGAACTAAACTGTGACTTAGATTTTCAACATGTTGAACCTTCACATGAGTGTGTCTGACCTTCGACCTTTCTCCTGGTCTTTGGCGCTCTGCTCATAAATGGCGGCCTCATTGAAAGACACCCGTCGTCCGGTGACCGAAGCGGAAAGGAAGTGATCTGCATCTGTATCGCCATGACAGCTGGAAGTGGACAGTGATTCGCCGCTCTCCAGTCTGACGGTGACGTCTGAAGAAAACCGAAATGATGGTAATGCACATCTAAAACCGATTGTATCTTTATTAATGGCTTTGACTCTTGCTTATAACAAAACTGACCTTTAGCCAAATTTCTTAATTACTAACACTGAAGCATGCATCTAAGCATCAAACTTATCATCTGCGGCAACCAATCATACATGCATTAATGACATTTTGACAATCACAAACTCACACAAACCCAGCTGACATTTAAATCTCTAATTGGAAATGTAAATGTCTTAAAGTGTTTAAATCTCTTAATTGAACAAAACTGACTGATGTTTAAATATAAATAATTTAAAAAATGAGTGATGTTTAAATCAATTAATTAAAACTGACTGATGTTTAAATTTCTTAAACCACTGGTGCTCCTCATTTTGGAGTCACACTTGTGGTCTTCTCGGTCAAATATGACTGGACTCCTGAATTTTTAAAAAATTGTAGCTTTATTGGAATGGTGCAAAACTTGGTGGCTTTAATGGCTGTTGGGATGTGAACACAAGGAAAAATTAAGGGCATGATTCGAAGAACCTAAGTGGTTTTAAAAAAAAATAGTCACCCTTGTGGTTTTCTCTGTCAAAAATGACCACCATAGGAAATAATAAAGGAAAATGGGCAAAAAAAAAGTATGCATACAATCTACAAATCCGCCATGATACAGAAAAAAATATACAGCAATAAAGGGGTGAAACACCTTCTTCCAATTCCAATATTACCAATTAATATTTATGCAATAATTATGATCATTTTTGTCCCATTTTTACTTTTTAATTAAAGCAGTATTTTATCTTAAAATGTCTTTAAAATTTATTTTTGAAGCCAGATTAGTGCCATCTGGTGGAAGTAAAATAAAAAATCTGCAATTCCACAGTTTAGCCATTAGATTCCTATATAGCTCTATATAAAAGGCCTATAAATCTCTACTTAATTTTAGACATAAATACTTACTTATTTTTATTAGGCTGTGGATTTGGATATATATTTAGACATTCTCAAACACAACTTTTTGTAAAGGTTAAGATTTTATTATTTTTTTTTTTGCAATGTTGATTTGAAGTGTCAGGTTTTGCATCATTATCACAACAGTCAAACCTGAACACAGAGAAAGCATTTTGTTACACAAAACATTAAATTCTATTTTAAAAAATAACAAAATAGATCAGGAATGTCTCATTTCTAACCCTAACCTCTTATTTTTGTCTGTATCAGTGCGTATTTGTATTGCACGCACACAAAATTTTTGTATTTCCCATTAATTTCCTATGGCAATCATTTTTGACCATGAAGACCACAAGGGTGACTTTTTTTTTAACAACCACTTCGGTTCTTCGAATCATGCCCTTATTTTTTCTTTGTGTTCACGTCCCAAGAGCCATTAAAGTCACCAAGTTTCGCACCATTCCAATAAAGCTACAATTTAAAAAAATTCAAAATGTAACATTTTTCAGTCAAAAGTGACCGAAGAGCACTAGAGGGTTAATCAAATAAAACTGACCAGCATTTAAATGTCTTAATGGAACAAAACTAATCTTAATGAGCTAATCTCTTAACCGAACCCTTGGCCTGACTGTATTGCTGTTTGCGAATGACGCTGTGATCATGTTCACCTTGCATCGGCTGACTCTCCTCTATGTATGTGGTGTTGGTTTTCTCCAGGTCATCACTGGCTCTGAACACCAAACAAACACAAGCCACATCAGTGTGATGAACTGAGGCATCTGAGATATATTCTGTTTAGAGTTTGTAAACGCATAAACGCACAAGATGTGTTGATGCACAGGTTTGTCATTTCTGCAGGTGGAGTTTTGGAGGTGCACACGTTCCTCACCTGGAGTAGCGTCGTTCTGCTCGACAGCAGCGGTGGCAGAAGACCAGAAGGATGGCCAGGAGGACCAGCGTCCCGCCGGCGAACACACACAGCAGCACCAGAAGCAGAACGTAGTTCTCCTGAGAGCCGGACGCCAGCGGCACGTCCTGAACACATCAGAGTCTCATGAACATCAGCACTGCGTTACACACAAACTGATCTGTGTGCTTCTGCCCAGTGACTCAAGGCTGAACCTCAGCAGAACAGTACATCACAGCGCTCGCAACGCAAAGCTTTGGGTTTGATTCCCAGGGACGGTAAGGACGGAAAAAATGTATACTTGAATGCAGTGCAAATCACTGCCAAATGCATAAATGTAAAGGTCTGAAATTCTCATCCAAAATTTTTGCATGTTAAAAAAATAAAATCAGGTTTACACACTGAAACTTTTGTCTGTCAATTCAGATCAGGTTCGATTTTCTGTAGCAAGCATTTGAATAGGAAAGGATGACGAATACGAAAAAAAACACATGCAAACATTTCTAACTCGGTGTGCAATGAACTTAAAACTAAACCATAATGTGTCCATGTGACCCTGGAACCTTGCAGCAATAGCCAAAAATATATTGTATGAGACAAAATTATCCATTTTTCTTTTATGCCAAAAATAATTAGGATATTAAGATCGTGTTCAATGAAGATATTTTGTAAATTTCCTACTGTAAATATATCAAAACTCAATTTTTGGTTAGTTATATGCATTGCTAAGAACTTCATTTGGACAACTTTAAAGGCGATAATAAGATTTTTTTTTTTGCACCCTCAGATTCCAGATTTTCAAATAGTTCAAAAAAAGGTCTGAAATTCCAAAATTTTTGCATGTTAAAAAAAAAAAAAAAAAAAATCATGTTTACACACTGCTTCCGAAACTTCATCTGTCAATTCAGATCAGGATTTTCTGCATCTTTGCATTCATAGCAAGCATTTAAATAGGAAAGGATGACGAATACGAAAAAAAAACACATGCAAAAATGTCTAACTCTGTGTGCAATGAACTTAAATCTAAACCATAATGTGTCCATAACCGGAGATTATTATTTAGATGCACAATGTTAAAATGCTAAACATTAAAATACAGAACTACACAAATAATAAGACAGAAGCACAAGACATTCAGTTGAATTAGTTTCATAATTAATGAATTTTGTAATATTGCAATATTTGCAATAATAACCTTCAGTAGCACAGGTTTATTCGTAGCAATAGCAAAAAATGCATTGCATAGGTCAAAATGATCAGTTTTTCTTTTATGCCAAAAATCATTAGATATTAAGATCACGTTCCATGAAGATATTTTGTAAATTTCCTACTGTAAATATGTCAAAACTCAATTTTTGGTTAGTAATATGCATGGCTAAGAACTTCATTTGGACAACTTTATAGGCAATATTAAGATTTTTTTGCACCCTCAGATTCTATATTTTCAAATAGTTCAAAAAGCTTATTTATTCAGCTTTTCCAGGTTTTGTGGTCCAGGGTCACATTTATTATAACTGTAATTATGTAGCCATAATTATGCCACTAATGTACATCACAGCTCTCGCAACACAATGCAAAGCTCATGAGTTCAATTCTCAGGGACGGTAAGGACTGAAAAAAGTGTATACTTGAATGCACTGCAGATCACTGCCTTAAAGGACTGAAATTCTCGTCCATCATTTTTGCATGTTAAAAAAATTAAATAATGTTTACACACTGCTTCCGAAACTTTGTCCACCAATTCAGATCAGGATTTTCTGCGTGAAAAAAACACATGCAAAAAATTCTAACTCAGTGTGCAATGACCTTAAAACTAAACCATAATGTGTCCATAACCAGAGATTATTATTTAGATGCACAATGTTAAAACAGCAAACATTAAAATACAAAACTACACAAGACATTCAATTGAATTAGTTTCATAATTGATAAATTTTGCAATATTAATAGTGTTGTTGTTTTTTTTATCTATTTATTATACTGGTAAATCAACCATAATTATGCCACTAATGCTGTGAGTAAATCATATATAGTTTCACCCATAAATGTTCATTTTGTCTTCATATATTTGCAGCAATAGCCAAAAATACATTGTATGGGTCAAAATTATCCATTTTTCTTTTATGCCAAAAATCATTAGGATATTAAGATCATGAAAGCCCTCAGATTTCAGATTTTCAAATGGTTCAAAAAGCTTCTTTATTCAGCTTTTCCAGGTGATGTATGAATCTCAAATTAAAACAAAATGATGCTTACGACTGGTTTTGTAGTCCAGGGTCACATTTATTATAACCGTAACCATAATTATGCCACTAATGCTGTAAATGGATTAAAAGAATAGTTTCACCCAAAAATGTTCATTCAGTCTTCATTTACTCCTGTCGTTTAAACTGACTTTCTTAGTGAAATATTTTAAGAAATGTCTGTGTTTTTTCATCCATATAATGAAAGTCAATGGGGTCCAGTGTTGTTTGGTTCCTTTAAAAGATCATCTTTCATGTTTCACAGAAGCACAAGTCAAAAAGGTTTGAATGACATCATAAATCATAACAGATGATGCATTTCTGGCTGAATGATCTTATTAACTTGTGTTTACTAGGTATGCTTTTATTTATTTATATAGCACTTTTCATACACAGCGGTAATTCAAAGTGCTTCACAGTTTTTATAGGAAATAAATGAAAAAGAGACGTCTGTTTAAACAGAAGAGATGCCACTGATTTACTGTCCAAAAGTAAGTTTCAATGCTTTTTAAAGGAGGCTTTTCTGCTCATCAAGGCTGTTTGTATGATTCAAAATACAGAAAAAAAGCTGTAATATTGTGAAATGTTAATGCAATTTAAAATAGTGCTTTTCTATTTTAATATACTTTAAAATATAATTTATTCCTGCGATGCAAAGCTGAATTTTCAGCATCATTACTGCGGTCTTCAGTGTCACATGGTCCTTCAGAAATCATTATAATATATTTATATTTGATTTTTGTATTTTTTGGAACATGTGATGCTTTTTTCAGGATTCTCTGATCAATAAAACATTAAAAAGAACAGCATTTATTTAATATAGAAAACTTTTGCAACAATAAACACCTCGTTCAAAGTTTGGGGTCAGTGCATTTTTCCTTTCTTTCTCTCTTTGAAAGAAATTAATGCTTTTATTCAGCAAGAATGTGTTAAATCGATAAAAAGTGATAGTAAAGACTTATATTACTTAAATGCTGTTCTTTTTAGCTTTTTATTCACCAAAGAATCCTGAAAAAAAAATCACAGGTTCCAAAAAATAGTGTTTCCAACATTGATATTAAAAGTAATAAATCAGTATATTAGAATGATTTCTGAAGGATCATGTGACACTCAAGACTGGAGTAATGATGCTGAAAATTCAGATTTAATCACAGAAATAAATTAGATTTTAACAGATATTTACATCAAAAACAGCTGGTTTAAACTATAATAATATTTCTATTTTTTACCGTATTTTTAATAAAATAAATGTAGCAAATCAGTATATTAGAATGATTTCTGAAGGATCATGTGACACTGAAGACTGGAGTAATGATGCTGAAAATTCAGTGTTGCATCGCTGGAATAAATTACATTTTAAAGTATATTCAAATAAAAAACTCTTATTTTGAATTGCAATAATATTTTGGAATTTTTTTTTGATCAAATAAATTGAACTTTGATGAGCATAAAAATCTTACTGATCCTAAACTGTTGAGCGGCAGTGTAAATCAGACGCATTATTCATGCACAGTAGTCACTGGAGAGTCTCTCATACAATTAACTCTGAGAGAGATGATTGATTAATTAGTGCTGACTGTAAGAACGAGTCTCTCCATAATCAAAACTCTTCACTTCAGTTTCTGTCTCTGAATGAGAAACGAGGACACGAGCGCTAAAATTAGAGACGGAATAAAGCCTTGAGCCACGCATTTACTGCAGCTCCTCCAGTGTTTATGTGTGCTCTGGTATATATGAGGACACAAATGAGTATTACTACAACATAAACATGCTTTATGAGGTTTATACTTGCTGTGTCCTCCCTCCAAATGTCTTAAAACATGCAAAATGGTGTTTTGTGAAATTCAAAAATTGCCAGTAGTGTGTGTGTGTGTGTATGAAGCAGACAAATAATAAGTGCATGTGCTTATGGAGATTTTCCATTCATGCTCCATGTAAACTAATTAGTGTGCAGCATTGAGACACAAACAGGCGTCCTGTGAGGGGTTTCCCTCTGTCAGGTGAATCTGTCCGTCTGCGTCTCCATGGCAACAGCCTCCCTGTGGCCCCTCCCTCACCTACAGCAGGTGAAACACCACTGACCTCAGATCAGCCACACAGACTTGTTTTTTTTGCTCACCAAGACTGTATTTATTTGATCAAAAATATTGTAAAAATAGTGAAATATTATTAGAATTTAAAATGTCTGTTTTCTATGTGAATATCTGTTAAACTCTAATTTATTCCTTTGATGCAAAGCTGAATTTTCAGCATCATTGATCCTCCAGAAATCATTCTAATATACTGATTTGCTGTTTAAATGTTTAAGTGAATTTTTTTTTTGATTAATGCATCTTTAAAATGTACCTTAAATTAATTTACATTTTTATTATCTGTATTACTTAAAGTATAATTAAATTTAAAATATATATTTTTATTATTATTTTATTAAATAATACATATTTTTTATTATTAAAATTACAGTTTACAATTGATTTATATCTGAATATATTAATTTAACTATATTAATTTAAATGTCATATGAATAAATAAATGTATTTAATTTAAAATACATATGTGACCCTGGAGCACAAAACCACTTCGCTTTGGGTATATTTGTAGCAATAGACAAAAATACATTGTATGGGTCTAAATTATTGATTTTTCTTTTATGCCAAAAATCATTAGGATATTAAGATCATGTTCCATGAAGATATTTAGTAAATGTCCTACAGTAAATATATCAACTTTATTTTTGAAAAGTAATATGCATTGCTAAGAACTTCATTTGGACAACTTTAAAGCGGATTATCTTAAATTTTTTATTTTTATTTTTTTATTTTTTTTGCACCCTCAGATTGCAGATTATCAAATAGTTATATCTTGGCCAAATATTGTCATATTATTTATTCAGTTATCAGATGATATATAAATCTCAATTTATAAATATTTTATATATATAATATTATTATTATTATTATTATTATTATTTATTATTATTTTTTTATTTATTTATTTATTTATTTATTTATTTATTATTATTATATATATATATATATATATATATATATATATATATATATATATATATATATATATATATATATTATTTTTTATATTATTTTTATATAAAAAAAGGCCCAGTGGAGACTCTTAAATATTATTATTTCATATGAATAATTAAAAATTATTAACTTGTAATTAAACTGAAATGTTTGTATTAAAAATAAAAATAAAATCTTTAATATTTCTGATTATTACCAATGTTTAAAATCATTGTGCTGCTGAATATTTTCACTTATTTGATCACTTTAATGCATCCTTGATGTATACAATTATTACTTTATTACTTACTTTTAAATGCAAGTAGCACAATGATAATAATCATAAATCAGTATATTAGAATGATTTCTGAAGGATCATGTGACACTGAGACTGGAGTAATGATGCTGAAAATTCAGCTTTGCATCACAGGAATAAATTACATTTTAACAGATCTTCACACAAAACAGCCATTTTAAATTGTATAATATTTCACAATATCACTGTTTTTACTGTGTAATCATATACATATGATAACCTTAACATATGCAAGCTATACTAGTTTAAAACATTTTAATGTCTGAAATCAAGTGAAAAGATCAGAGTTTGATCTATACTGATTTATTTTATGAATTTCTATGTGGTTTAGCGGACACACACTGAATGCTGTGGTATTTCGTGTGAGTGATGTGATTTTGAACACACCCAATAACACAAGCTGCTCATGTTTTTCTCGTCCACAGAGAATGAATGTGAAAACAAACAGATTTTCTCTCACTGAGTTTCAGTGTGTTTCCAAACAGAGGAATGCCAAAAAGCATGGAAAAACACCTTGTCTGCAGTTTCTCACACTGAAGAAAGTCCTTTACTAGAGTTACCCAATCATTTCTATGAGGGAAATGATATGTTAATAATAATTGCTTTGATTATTTAAAAAAAAATAAAAAAATGTTTTGCATTTCTAATAAAGCAACATTTTTCCACCTACCCGGCTGAATAGAAGATTATTCTGCATTCAGTGACATAATTCAGCTGCTTGTACAAAATCCTTATTAGAAATAAAAGCTGCTTATTCTACTTTATACACACTGACGCTCAAAAGTTTGGGATCAGTAAGATTTGTAATGCTTTTTAAAGGAGACTTTTCTGCTCATCAAGGCTGTGTTTATTTGACTAAAAATACAGAAAATAAAATGTAATATTGTGAAATATTATTGCAATTTAAAATAGTGGTTTTCTAATTTGATTTACTTTAAAATATAATTTATTTCTGTGATGCAAAGCTGAATTTTCAGCATCATTACTGCAGTCTTCAGTGTCACATGATCTTTCAGAAATCATTCTAATATACTGATTTATTATCCGTGTTGGAAACAGTTGTGCTGCTTAATATTTTTATTTATTTATTTTATTTTATTTTATTTTATTTTATTTTATTTTATTTTATTTTATTTTATTTTATTTTAATTATTTATTTATTTATTTATTTATTTTTTTTTTTTTTTTTTTTTTTTTTGGAACCTGTGATACTTTTTCAGGATTCTTTGATCAATAAAACATAAAGAACAATAGAATAGAATAGAAAACTTTTGTAACACAAACACCTCATTCAAAGTTTGGGGTCAGTATATTTTTCTTTCTTTCTCTTTTTGAAAGAAATTAATACTTTCATTCAGAAAGATTGTGTTAAACTGATAAAAAGTGATAGTAATAACTATCATATTGTTAAAAAAAAATCTGTTTTAAATAAATGCTGTTCTTTTTAACTTTTTATTCATCAAAGAATCCTGAAAAAAGTATCATAGGTTCCCAAAAACAAATTAAGCAGCACAACTGTTTCCAACATTGATAATAAAAGTAATAAATCAGTATATTATGATTTCTGAAGGATCGTGTGACACTGAAGACTGCAGTAGTGATGCTGAAAATACAGCTTTGATCACAGAAATAAATTATATCTGAAAGTATATTAACATAAAAAAAAATATTTTGAATTGCAATAATATTTCATAATATTACTTGTTTTTCTGTATTTTTGATCAAATAAACTTTGATGAGCATAAGAGACTTTAAAACAAAATCACAAATCTTACTGATCCCAGCGGCAGCAGTGTGTATATATATATATATATATATATATATATATATTTTCCCCCATTTATTGATTAAAAGCTCCCCATTTAAAAAAAAAAAAAAATCGTAAGATGTAAGGAGTAAGATGTTACTTTAGTTCCAAAATAAATGTAAAAAACACAAAAAACTGATTCAGCATTCCTCAAAATGAATAAAAACTGTGAAACTTAACTAACAATAATTAATAATTTTGAATAATTAAAAATTATTTAATTTTAATTTAAAATAAATATGTGACCCTGGAGCACAAAACCACTTTGCTTTGGGTATATTTGTAGCAATAGACAAAAATACATTGTATGGGTCTAAATTATTGATTTTTCTTTTTTGACACTGAAGACTGGAGTAATGATGCTGAAAATTCAGCTTTGATCACAGAAATAAATTCTATTTTAAAGTATATTAACATAAAAAAAAGCTATTTTGAATTGCAATAATATTTCATAATATTGTTTTTCTGTATTTTTGATCAAATAAACTTTAGGGTTAATGTATCTAATAAAGTTGATTTTTTTTTTTCTTCTGCGTTATATTATACAGATGTGAATTTACTTTTCTCTAACCCTGAGGCTTTTGGTGTGAAAGGGCTTTTACATTTGCCAAAAATAGAACTTTTTATATTAAAAACAAACAAGCAAACCCTGCCCAGATTTAAAAAGTAACGCAAAAGTAACGTAACGCATTACTTTCCATAAAAAGTAACTAAGTAACGTAATTAGTCACTTTTTTTTAGGGAGTAACACAATATTGTAACGCATTACTTTCCATAAAAAGTAACTAAGTAACGTAATTAGTTACTTTTTTAGGGAGTAACGCAACATTGTAACGCATTACTTTCCATAAAAAGTAACTAAGTAACGTAATTAGTTACTTTTTTAGGGAGTAACGCAACATTGTAACGCATTACTTTCCATAAAAAGTAACTAAGTAACGTAATTAGTTACTTTTTTAGGGAGTAACGCAACATTGTAACGCATTACTTTCCATAAAAAGTAACTAAGTAACGTAATTAGCTACTTTTTTAGGGAGTAACGCAACATTGTAACGCATTACTTTCCATAAAAAGTAACTAAGTAACGTAATTAGCTACTTTTTTAGGGAGTAACGCAACATTGTAACGCATTACTTTCCATAAAAAGTAACTAAGTAACGTAATTAGCTACTTTTTTAGGGAGTAACGCAACATTGTAACGCATTACTTTCCATAAAAAGCAACTAAGTAACGTAATTAGTTACTTTTTTAGGGAGTAACGCAACATTGTAACGCATTACTTTCCATAAAAAGTAACTAAGTAACGTAATTAGCTACTTTTTTAGGGAGTAACGCAACATTGTAACGCATTACTTTCCATAAAAAGTAACTAAGTAACGTAATTAGCTACTTTTTTAGGGAGTAACGCAACATTGTAACGCATTACTTTCCATAAAAAGTAACTAAGTAACGTAATTAGCTACTTTTTTAGGGAGTAACGCAATATTGTAACGCATTACTTTCCATAAAAAGCAACTAAGTAACGTAATTAGCTACTTTTTTAGGGAGTAACGCAATATTGTAACGCATTACTTTCCATAAAAAGTAACTAAGTAACGTAATTAGATTTTTTTTTTTAGGGAGTAACGCAATATTGTAACGCATTACTTTCCATAAAAAGCAACTAAGTAACGTAATTAGCTACTTTTTTAGGGAGTAACGCAATATTGTAACGCATTACTTTCCATAAAAAGCAACTAAGTAACGTAATTAGTTGCTTTTTTAGGAGTAACGCAACATTGTAACGCATTACTTTCCATAAAAAGCAACTAAGTAACGTAATTAGTTGCTTTTTTAGGAGTAACGCAACATTGTAACGCATTACTTTCCATAAAAAGCAACTAAGTAACGTAATTAGCTACTTTTTTAGGGAGTAACGCAACATTGTAACGCATTACTTTCCATAAAAAGTAACTAAGTGACGTAATTAGTTACTTTTTTTAGGGAGTAACGCAATATTGTAACGCATTACTTTCCATAAAAAGTAACTAAGTGACGTAATTAATTACTTTTTTTAGGGAGTAACGCAACATTGTAACGCATCACTTTCCATAAAAAGTAACTGACGTAATTAGTTACTTTTTTTAGGGAGTAACGCAACATTGTAACGCATCACTTTCCATAAAAAGCAACTAAGTAACGTAATTAGCTACTTTTTTAGGGAGTAACGCAATATTGTAACGCATTACTTTCCATAAAAAGCAACTAAG
The DNA here is from genome assembly GCA_033026305.1 of Cirrhinus molitorella. Lineage (NCBI taxonomy): Eukaryota > Metazoa > Chordata > Actinopteri > Cypriniformes > Cyprinidae > Cirrhinus > Cirrhinus molitorella. Next base: position 741,852 of record CM065124.1, on the reverse strand, counting down.
TAACGTAATTAGCTACTTTTTTAGGGAGTAACGCAATATTGTAACGCATTACTTTCCATAAAAAGCAACTAAGTAACGTAATTAGCTACTTTTTTAGGGAGTAACGCAATATTGTAACGCATTACTTTCCATAAAAAGCAACTAAGTAACGTAATTAGCTACTTTTTTAGGGAGTAACGCAACATTGTAACACATTACTTTCCATAAAAAGTAACTAAGTAACACAATTTACTAAACAATATCATTTTTACAATAGCAATTTTTTTTATTTTTAAATGTAAAAAAATAAACATTTAATGTTATTATAAAATGTTATTTTGGACATTTCTCTTAATGTTCCAGATAGAGATTAACACATAACTCTGGTAAATGGCGTGTGTGTGTACAGCTATGTTTTTGAGTTTTAGTGAGGACATTTTGTCCGTGAGACCCCTTTTAAAGGCCTGTTTGAGGGTCAAGACTTTGTTTTAGGGTATCAGGTTATAATTGGGTAAAGGTTAGGTTTAGGGTAAGGAGATAGAGACTGCATTGTGTCAATGTATGTCCTCACAAAGACAGAGGTGTGTGTGTGTTGTACTCACAGTGGTGAGGCGCGTCTGTAACGGAGACTCATCACTCATGGTCCAAAAGCGTGTGTGAGACGCCTGTGAGAAACACAAGAGAAAATGTCAGGCAGTCAGATGGACAGACGCTCGTCCATCATCAGGACCCCAGAGCGCTGACTCAGCAACATGAGCACAATCACTGCAGATACACACACACACACACACAAACAAACATGCAGACATTTATATGACTGTGTGACACAAACACACTCTGGTCCTTCCAGACAGTTTTTTTGTATTGTCATTTATATACTTTTACAGGTTTTGTTAATATTTTGAACTAGATTTTATTATAATATATTTTTATTTTTGTTTTAATTTTAAAGTTTTAGTCATTTTGTTTTGTTTTGTAATTTTTAATAGTTTTTGCATGTCAAAAAATGTCTATATAGTTTTTTTTTTTTAATTAGTTTTCAGTTTTAGTTGATTGAATTTGATTATTTTAGTATTTTAACATAATTTTAAAGTTTTAGTCATTTTGTTTTGTCTTTTGTCATTTTTAGTCGTTTTTGCATATCCAAAAATGTCTATATAGTTTTTTTTATTTTAATTAGTTTTCAGTTTTAGTTTATTGAATTTGATTCTTTTAGTATTTTAACATGATTTTAAAGTTTTAGTCATTTTGTGTTTTTTTTTTTTTTTGTAATTTTTAGTAGTTTTTGCATGTCAAAAAATGTCTATATAGTTTTTTTTTATTAGTTTTCAGTTTTAGTTTATTGAATTTGATTATTTTAGTATTTTAACATGATTTTAAAGTTTTAGTCATTTTGTGTTTTTTTTTTTTTGTAATTTTTAGTAGTTTTTGCATGTCAAAAAATGTCTATATAGTTTTTTTTTTATTAGTTTTCAGTTTTAGTTTATTGAATTTGATTATTTTAGTATTTTAACATGATTTTAAAGTTTTAGTCATTTTGTGTTTTTTTTTTGTTTTTTTTTTGTAATTTTTAGTAGTTTTTGCATGTCAAAAAATGTCTATATAGTTTTTTTTTTTTTTTTTTTAATTAGTTTTCAGTTTTAGTTTATTGAATTTGATTATTTTAGTATTTTAACATAATTTAAAAGTTTGTCCAAATTTTTTTTTTTTTTTTTTTGTCATTTTGTCATAAATTAATCTATTACTTTTCCTACATAATTTGTAACACAAAAAAAAATAAAGGCCAAATATCTATTTAGGAGTCTTAGACCTTACCAACAATTTATAGTTTGTCATGATTAAATTAGGATTTATTTGTAAAATGATGAAGTGAACTACTTGCTAATTAGTGTCCCACTAATTGGGTGACAATTAAGGGGTTAAATATGTACTAGTTTTTAGTTTTAGTTTATTTAGCTTTTGTTACTTTAGTACTTAAACTTCTAACTTTCTATCTTTTTTTTCTTTTCTAAAAAAAAAATCTAACTTTCTATCTTTTTTTCTTTTCTAAAAAAAAATCTAACTTTCTATCTTTTTTTTTCTAAAAAAAAAACAAAAAAAAAACTTTATCATTTTTTTTTTCTACTTTTCTAAAAAAAAACTTTCTAACTCTCTATATTTCTTTTCTAAAAAACACTTTTCTAACTTTCTATCTTTTTTCTTCTTTTCTATATAAAAAAAACTATTTTTTTTTATTTCTTTTTCTATTCTATCTGTTTTCTTTTTATTTACTATATAATTAATAAAATCCTATGTATACTGCTGTAAGCTAATCTGAGATTTGTCAGAGCATTGCTCTTTGTTGATTTGGATTGTCCTCATTTGTAAATCGCTTTGGATAAATAAATGTAAATGTAAAAACTTCAAAACTCCAATGTGTGTTCAATCAAACACACATTGGTCATTTGTGACGCTGCATTAAACCAGTGTTTGTTCTGTGTGTTTGTGCATTTACACACTTGAGTGTGTATGTGATGTTATTGCTGATGCAGACTGTAGCCTTTATGCAGCTCATGCAGATGTTAATGAATGTTAAGTGTGATTACTCTTGTCTGAAACACAGGCGCTCATGCAGCGAGTCGAGACGCACTGGACTGAGACACACACTTCCAGTCAACTAGAGACCATAAACTCAAACTGTGCTTGATTCGGCATTCATTACAGCTGTTTAACTCTTTAACCATTAACCAGCGACTCTGTGCTTCCTGTGCGTATGAGATGCTGGGAAACTGAGCGGCTCACGCCTCTGAGTATTCATGAGGAAAACTACAGCTCACACACACAAGAGAGACAGAGATGCCCACTGATGTCTGATCTGGGCATTATGGGATTGATGGAGGATGCATTCAGCAGAAAGTAGGACAGCAGAGACTACAAACACAGCAGATACACACAGAATACAGCTTACAGCGCTCATGAGGCTTATTCATGGAGGAAACTAGAGCAGGAGGCCTTTAAACTGATCATTTGTGACCCTGGAGCACAAAACCAGTCTTAAGTAGAAGCGGTAATACATTACATGGGTCGAAATCGATTTTTCTTTTATGGCAAAAATCATTAGGATATTAAGATCGTGTTCCATTAAGATATTTAGTAAATTTCCTACCGTAAATATATCAAAACTTCATTTTTGATTAGTAATATGCATTGCTAAGAACTTCATTTGAACAACTTTAAAGGCGATTTGTCTATATTTTGATTATTTTGCACCCTCAGATTGCAGATTTCCAAATATATATCAATAGAAAGCTTCTCAAATTGTCATTTTCCACATTAAATACTCACAATAAACCAAAAAAAAAAAAAAAAAAAAGCTATTTATATATTTATAAATGTTTATAAATGTATTTATATTTAATTAGCATATTTTTTACATGTATCTATCTATTTATTATTATTATTATTATTATTATTATTATTATTTTAATTTATCTCAAAATGTGCAAATATTGGCAAAAAATGTACGTAGTGTCACAAGTCTATATAGTCACAAAGATATATGGGTCGAAGACGTTAAGATATCCACATCAAATACATTTGCAAAAGTGATTTTATGTCCATAGAAATGACATTAAACATTTACATTACATTGTCATTCAGTGGAACACAATATTTATGTAAAAAGTCAAACAACATGTTATTTACTTGTACATATTAAAATAAAAATTAAAAGAATAAGGGAGGATATTAAATTTTGTTATTTTGAATTAGTAAAACATTCTTATACTGACAAATGGGCAAAACCTAGGATAGTGGCAAATTTATAAAATGTAGAATTACAATGCATTGTATGGTCAAAATTATACATTTTTCTTTTATGCCAAAAATCATTAGGATATTAAGATCGTGTTCCATGAAGATATTTAGTAAATTTCCTACCGTAAATATATCAAAACTTCATTTTTGATTAGTAATATGCATTGCTAAGAACTTCATTTGGACAACTTTAAAGGCGATTTTCTCAATATTTTGATTATTTTGCACCCTCAGATTACAGATTTCCAAATATTTTCCTATTCTAACAAACCGTACATCAATGGAAAGCTTGTTTGTCAGCTTCTCAAAATTGCATTTTCCACATTAAATAATCAAAAATCACAAAACAAAAAACCCTGCTCTCTGTATTTATATTTAATTAGCTATTTTATTACATGTATTACATATTTATTTATTCATTTATTTTTATCTATTTATTTATTTATTTATTTTACTTTATTTATTTAATTACTTATTTTTACATTTTACATTTTAATTAACCTCAAAATGTGCAAATATTGGCAAATAGTGTCACAAGTCTATATAGTCACAAAGATATATGGGTCAAAGACATTAAGATGTCCACATCAAAATAAATTTGCAAAAGTGTTTTTATGTCCTTAGAAACTACATTAAATGTAAGTGTCAACTTTTAAGGTTTCAAAGAAGTTTTTGGAGAATAAAATGTCAGAATTTGGTTGAAATAATGTTACATTGTCATTCAGTGGAACACAATATTTATGTAAAAAGTCAAACAACATGCTTATTCTGACTTGTACGAATTAAAATATATAAAAGAATAAGGGAGGATATTAAATTGTTTTGTTATTTTAAATTAGTAAAACATTCATACTGACAAATAGGCAAAACTATAAATATATTAAAACTTCATTTTTGATTAGTAATATGCATTGCTAAGAACTTCATTTGAACAACTTTAAAGGCGATTTGTCTATATTTTGATTATTTTGCACCCTCAGATTGCAGATTTCCAAATATATATGGAAAGCTTGTTTGTCAGCATCTCAAATTGTCATTTTCCACATTAAATACTCACAATATCACATAATAAAACAAAAACTACTGTATTTATATTTAATTAGCAAATTTTTACATCTATTATTATTATTATTATTATTATTATTTAACATTTTAATTAACCTCAAAATGTGCAAATATTGGCAAAAATGTATGTAGTGTCACAAGTCTATATAGTCACAAAGATATATAGATCAAAGACGTTCACGTCCACATCAAAATAAATTCACAAAAGTGATTGTATGTCCATAGAAACTACATTAAATGTATGTAAAGTGTCTAGTTTTAAGGTTTTAAATAAGTCTTTGGAGACAAATTGTCATTTGTTCATATTAAATACTCACAATATCACAAAACCTATATATTTTATATTTAATGAGCTGATTTTTACATTTATCTAATTTTTTGTTTTGTTTTATATTTTAATTAACCTCAAAATGTGTGAGCTCAGATACAAAACCAGCTAAAAGCCATCTTGGTCAAAAATGAGATGAATGAATGCATAGAATTACATGGAAACCTATACTTTGGAGCCTGATAAAAATGCATTTTTAAAGAAAGATGTCAGATGGATTTAGAAGTTTTCACATCTGAACTCTTCATGTATGATATCTTAAGATTATATTTTATCAGCTAGTTATATATATATATATAACACAGTAATGTGTGTGACTGTGTATATTATAAAATTAATATGTAACCTGGACCACAAAACCAGCCATAAGGGTAAATAAAAAAACAACAACTGACATATATATAATCTGAAAGGTGAATAAATGCACTTTCCATTGATGTATGGTTTGTTAGAATATGACAACATTTGCCCCAGATGCAACTATTTGAAAAAGGGTGCAAAAAAAATCTAAATATTGAGAAAATCCCCTTTAAAGTTGTCCAAATGTAGTTCTTAGCAATGCATATTACTAATCAAAAAATAAGTTTTAATATATTTATAGTAGGAAATTTACAAAATATCTTCATGGAACATTTATCTAATATCCTAATGATTTTTGGCATAAAAGAAAAATCAATAATTTTGACTCATACCATGTATTTTAGGCTATTGCTACAAATATAGTGCTACTTAAGACTGGTTTTGTGCTCCAGGGTCACATATATAAACTCTAAATATATTTGACTAATTTTGTGCACTTTTAATAACCTCAGAATCAAGTGAATTAGATTAATTAAAGCCTGATGTAAGATGGCACATGAAGAGTGATAGAATGAGAGCTGGTGTGTGTGCAGTAGTTTCTTGTGTAACTCAGTGCTCGCTTCATGGGATGTGTGCATGTGAATGTATGTCGAGCGTTACATAAATCATAAATCATATGATGCTGCAGTGATGCTGAATGAAACTCGCACAACAGCCTTTTGTTGCTCACTGACGCGTCGCGCGCTCACAGTTAATCCCGAGCCGCTGACTGACGTCATTATTCATGTTTTGACTCAGAGGCTTGACATAATAACTCGAGCGCGACGCGACGCGACACCGCGGTCCGGACGCGACGCAGCTTTCCATCATCGCGGACAAAACGCGTCGCAACCTAAAGACGCGTTTGATCATTTGTTTATTGATGAACGGCAGACGCGTGCCGAACGCGCCGCCGCGCTTTTCACGCTCACCGCATTTCCAACAAAACGCGTTAAACGCAGGCGGACAGAACGAGCGCCGCTAAACATCACGCGGGGAGTCACTCACCTATTTGTAATTCATGCTGTCCGGGACGCGTTATAAGCGCTCGCCAATGGCACGACGCTCCAGCAGCGCGTTACATTTCATCCTTATGGCAGCCCGAGTTTATGAATGAAGCGGAGCGACGCCACGCCCACTGGCGCGGATGACGCGAGCGCTGGGATTCTCCTCATGTGCGTCAGAGAGCAGGAGGAGGAGGAGGAGGGTGGTGCTTCACTGCAGAAACCACTGATTCACAAAACCAGAGCAAAACCTGCGCGCTGCGCGCTCCTGCATGACGTCATGAGCCGATGCGTAAAGATGCGGCAGGATTTCAGCAAACAGCACAGGCTTATGCTGTGTTTATCAAACTGAAAGATCCCCAGATCATCAGTGAAAACTGAAAACCACACTCGCTTCTGTGACCAAACTAGACTAGATGCGCCGATCGATCCATATGATGCTCTAGTAGATGATCGATCATCACATCAGAAATATTGATCCGTGTTTGGCGAAGACAGATCTGTAGGCTGTGCCGCTGAAATTAGCACAATGGTGCATACTGATATTGATTCATTTATATTCAGTGTTGGAGAAAGTTACTTTTAAAAGTAAAGCGTTACAATGTTGCATTACTCCCTAAAAAGTGTCACTTAGTTGCTCTTTATGGCAAATAATGCGTTACGATGTTGCGTTACTCCCCCAAAAAGTAACCAATTGCGTCCCTTAGTTACTCTTTATGGCAAGTAATGCGTTACGATGTTGCGTTACTCCCCAAAAAAACTAACCAATTGCGTCCCTTAGCTACTCTTTATGGCAAGTAATGCGTTACGATGTTGCGTTACTTCCCAAAAAAAGTAACCAACCGCGTCCCTTAGTTACTCTTTATGGCAAGTAATGCGTTACTCCCCAAAAAAAGTAACCAACCGCGTCCCTTAGTTACTCTTTATGGCAAGTAATGCGTTACGATGTTGCGTTACTCCCCAAAAAGTAACCAATTGCGTCCCTTAGTTACTCTTTATGGCAAGTAATGCGTTACGATGTTGCGTTACTCCCCAAAAAAAGTAACCAACCGCGTCCCTTAGTTACTCTTTATGGCAAGTAATGCGTTACGATGTTGCGTTACTCCCCAAAAAAAGTAACCAACCGCGTCCCTTAGTTACTCTTTATGGCAAGTAATGCGTTACGATGTTGCGTTACTCCCCAAAAAAAGTAACCAACCGCGTCCCTTAGCTACTCTTTATGGCAAGTAATGCGTTACGATGTTGCGTTACTCCCCAAAAAGTAACCAATTGCGTCCCTTAGTTACTCTTTATGGCAAGTAATGCGTTACGATGTTGCGTTACTCCCCAAAAAAGTAACCAATTGCGTCCCTTAGCTACCCTTTATGGCAAGTAATGCGTTACGATGTTGCGTTACTCCCCCAAAAAGTAACCAATTGCGTCCCTTAGTTACGCTTTATGGCAAGTAATGCGTTACGATGTTGCGTTACTCCCCCAAAAAGTAACCAATTGCGTCCCTTAGTTACTCTTTATGGCAAGTAATGCGTTACGATGTTGCGTTACTCCCCCAAAAAGTAACCAATTGCGTCCCTTAGTTACTCTTTATGGCAAGTAATGCGTTACGATGTTGCGTTACTCCCCCAAAAAGTAACCAATTGCGTCCCTTAGTTACTCTTTATGGCAAGTAATGCGTTACGATGTTGCGTTACTCCCCAAAAAAAGTAACCAACCGTGTCCCTTAGTTACTCTTTATGGCAAGTAATGCGTTACGATGTTGCGTTACTCCCCAAAAAAGTAACCAGTTGCGTCCCTTAGCTACTCTTTATGGCAAGTAATGCGTTACGATGTTGCGTTACTCCCCCAAAAAGTAACCAGTTGCGTCCCTTAGCTACTCTTTATGGCAAGTAATGCGTTACGATGTTGCGTTACTCCCCCAAAAAGTAACCAGTTGCGTCCCTTAGCTACCCTTTATGGCAAGTAATGCGTTACGATGTTGCGTTACTCCCCAAAAAAGTAACCAGTTGCGTCCCTTAGCTACTCTTTATGGCAAGTAATGTGTTACGATGTTGCGTTACTCCCCAAAAAAGTAACCAGTTGCGTCCCTTAGCTACCCTTTATGGCAAGTAATGCGTTACGATGTTGCGTTACTCCCCCAAAAAGTAACCAATTGCGTCCCTTAGTTACTCTTTATGGCAAGTAATGCGTTACGATGTTGCGTTACTCCCCCAAAAAGTAACCAATTGCGTCCCTTAGTTACTCTTTATGGCAAGTAATGCGTTACGATGTTGCGTTACTCCCCCAAAAAGTAACCAACCGCGTCCCTTAGTTACTCTTTATGGCAAGTAATGCGTTACGATGTTGCGTTACTCCCCCAAAAAGTAACCAGTTGCGTCCCTTAGTTACTCTTTATGGCAAGTAATGCGTTACGATGTTGCGTTACTCCCCAAAAAAGTAACCAGTTGCGTCCCTTAGCTACCCTTTATGGCAAGTAATGCGTTACGATGTTGCGTTACTCCCCAAAAAAGTAACCAGTTGCGTCCCTTAGTTACTCTTTATGGCAAGTAATGCGTTACGATGTTGCGTTACTCCCCAAAAAAGTAACCAGTTGCGTCCCTTAGCTACCCTTTATGGCAAGTAATGCGTTACGATGTTGCGTTACTCCCCCAAAAAGTAACCAATTGTGTCCCTTAGTTACTCTTTATGGCAAGTAATGCGTTACGATGTTGCGTTACTCCCCAAAAAAAGTAACCAACCGCGTCCCTTAGTTACTCTTTATGGCAAGTAATGCGTTACGATGTTGCGTTACTCCCCAAAAAAGTAACCAGTTGCGTCCCTTAGCTACCCTTTATGGCAAGTAATGCGTTACGATGTTGCGTTACTCCCCAAAAAAAGTAACCAACCGCGTCCCTTAGCTACTCTTTATGGCAAGTAATGCGTTACGATGTTGCGTTACTCCCCCAAAAAGTAACCAATTGCGTCCCTTAGTTACTCTTTATGGCAAGTAATGCGTTACAATGTTGCGTTACTCCCCAAAAAAAGTAACCAACCGCGTCCCTTAGTTACTCTTTATGGCAAGTAATGCGTTACGATGTTGCGTTACTCCCCAAAAAAGTAACCAGTTGCGTCCCTTAGCTACCCTTTATGGCAAGTAATGCGTTACAATGTTGCGTTACTCCCCAAAAAAAGTAACCAACCGCGTCCCTTAGCTACTCTTTATGGCAAGTAATGCGTTACGATGTTGCGTTACTCCCCAAAAAAGTAACCAATTGCGTCCCTTAGTTACTCTTTATGGCAAGTAATGCGTTACGATGTTGCGTTACTCCCCAAAAAAAGTAACCAACCGCGTCCCTTAGCTACTCTTTATGGCAAGTAATGCGTTACGATGTTGCGTTACTCCCCCAAAAAGTAACCAATTGCGTCCCTTAGTTACTCTTTATGGCAAGTAATGCGTTACGATGTTGCGTTACTCCCCAAAAAAGTAACCAATTGCGTCCCTTAGTTACTCTTTATGGCAAGTAATGCGTTACGATGTTGCGTTACTCCCCAAAAAAGTAACCAATTGCGTCCCTTAGTTACTCTTTATGGCAAGTAATGCGTTACGATGTTGCGTTACTCCCCCAAAAAGTAACCAATTGCGTCCCTTAGTTACTCTTTATGGCAAGTAATGCGTTACGATGTTGCGTTACTCCCCAAAAAAAGTAACCAACCGCGTCCCTTAGTTACTCTTTATGGCAAGTAATGCGTTACGATGTTGCGTTACTCCCCAAAAAAGTAACCAGTTGCGTCCCTTAGCTACCCTTTATGGCAAGTAATGCGTTACGATGTTGCGTTACTCCCCAAAAAAGTAACCAATTGCGTCCCTTAGCTACCCTTTATGGCAAGTAATGCGTTACGATGTTGCGTTACTCCCCAAAAAAGTAACCAACCGCGTCCCTTAGCTACCCTTTATGGCAAGTAATGCGTTACGATGTTGCGTTACTCCCCAAAAAGTAACCAATTGCGTCCCTTAGTTACTCTTTATGGCAAGTAATGCGTTACGATGTTGCGTTACTCCCCAAAAAAGTAACCAATTGCGTCCCTTAGCTACCCTTTATGGCAAGTAATGCGTTACGATGTTGCGTTACTCCCCAAAAAAGTAACCAACCGCGTCCCTTAGCTACCCTTTATGGCAAGTAATGCGTTACGATGTTGCGTTACTCCCCAAAAAAGTAACCAACCGCGTCCCTTAGCTACCCTTTATGGCAAGTAATGCGTTACGATGTTGCGTTACTCCCCAAAAAGTAACCAATTGCGTCCCTTAGTTACTCTTTATGGCAAGTAATGCGTTACGATGTTGCGTTACTCCCCAAAAAAAGTAACCAACCGCGTCCCTTAGCTACTCTTTATGGCAAGTAATGCGTTACGATGTTGCGTTACTCCCCCAAAAAGTAACCAATTGCGTCCCTTAGTTACTCTTTATGGCAAGTAATGCGTTACGATGTTGCGTTACTCCCCCAAAAAGTAACCAATTGCGTCCCTTAGCTACCCTTTATGGCAAGTAATGCGTTACGATGTTGCGTTACTCCCCAAAAAAGTAACCAATTGCGTCCCTTAGTTACTCTTTATGGCAAGTAATGCGTTACGATGTTGCGTTACTCCCCAAAAAAGTAACCAATTGCGTCCCTTAGTTACTCTTTATGGCAAGTAATGCGTTACGATGTTGCGTTACTCCCCCAAAAAGTAACCAATTGCGTCCCTTAGTTACTCTTTATGGCAAGTAATGCGTTACGATGTTGCGTTACTCCCCAAAAAAAGTAACCAACCGCGTCCCTTAGTTACTCTTTATGGCAAGTAATGCGTTACGATGTTGCGTTACTCCCCAAAAAAGTAACCAGTTGCGTCCCTTAGCTACCCTTTATGGCAAGTAATGCGTTACGATGTTGCGTTACTCCCCAAAAAAGTAACCAATTGCGTCCCTTAGCTACCCTTTATGGCAAGTAATGCGTTACGATGTTGCGTTACTCCCCAAAAAAGTAACCAACCGCGTCCCTTAGCTACCCTTTATGGCAAGTAATGCGTTACGATGTTGCGTTACTCCCCAAAAAGTAACCAATTGCGTCCCTTAGTTACTCTTTATGGCAAGTAATGCGTTACGATGTTGCGTTACTCCCCAAAAAAGTAACCAATTGCGTCCCTTAGCTACCCTTTATGGCAAGTAATGCGTTACGATGTTGCGTTACTCCCCAAAAAAGTAACCAACCGCGTCCCTTAGCTACCCTTTATGGCAAGTAATGCGTTACGATGTTGCGTTACTCCCCAAAAAAGTAACCAACCGCGTCCCTTAGCTACCCTTTATGGCAAGTAATGCGTTACGATGTTGCGTTACTCCCCAAAAAGTAACCAATTGCGTCCCTTAGTTACTCTTTATGGCAAGTAATGCGTTACGATGTTGCGTTACTCCCCAAAAAAAGTAACCAACCGCGTCCCTTAGCTACTCTTTATGGCAAGTAATGCGTTACGATGTTGCGTTACTCCCCCAAAAAGTAACCAATTGCGTCCCTTAGTTACTCTTTATGGCAAGTAATGCGTTACGATGTTGCGTTACTCCCCCAAAAAGTAACCAATTGCGTCCCTTAGTTACTCTTTATGGCAAGTAATGCGTTACGATGTTGCGTTACTCCCCAAAAAAAGTAACCAACCGCGTCCCTTAGTTACTCTTTATGGCAAGTAATGCGTTACGATGTTGCGTTACTCCCCAAAAAAGTAACCAATTGCGTCCCTTAGCTACCCTTTATGGCAAGTAATGCGTTACGATGTTGCGTTACTCCCCAAAAAAAGTAACCAACCGCGTCCCTTAGTTACCCTTTATGGCAAGTAATGCGTTACGATGTTGCGTTACTCCCCAAAAAAGTAACCAACCGCGTCCCTTAGCTACCCTTTATGGCAAGTAATGCGTTACGATGTTGCGTTACTCCCCAAAAAGTAACCAATTGCATCCCTTAGTTACTCTTTATGGCAAGTAATGCGTTACGATGTTGCGTTACTCCCCCAAAAAGTAACCAATTGCGTCCCTTAGTTACTCTTTATGGCAAGTAATGCGTTACGATGTTGCGTTACTCCCCAAAAAAGTAACCAATTGCGTCCCTTAGCTACCCTTTATGGCAAGTAATGCGTTACGATGTTGCGTTACTCCCCAAAAAAAGTAACCAACCGCGTCCCTTAGTTACCCTTTATGGCAAGTAATGCGTTACGATGTTGCGTTACTCCCCCAAAAAGTAACCAATTGCGTCCCTTAGCTACCCTTTATGGCAAGTAATGCGTTACGATGTTGCGTTACTCCCCAAAAAGTAACCAACCGCGTCCCTTAGCTACCCTTTATGGCAAGTAATGCGTTACGATGTTGCGTTACTCCCCAAAAAGTAACCAATTGCATCCCTTAGTTACTCTTTATGGCAAGTAATGCGTTACGATGTTGCGTTACTCCCCAAAAAAAGTAACCAACCGCGTCCCTTAGCTACTCTTTATGGCAAGTAATGCGTTACGATGTTGCGTTACTCCCCCAAAAAGTAACCAATTGCGTCCCTTAGTTACTCTTTATGGCAAGTAATGCGTTACGATGTTGCGTTACTCCCCAAAAAAAGTAACCAACCGCGTCCCTTAGTTACTCTTTATGGCAAGTAATGCGTTACGATGTTGCGTTACTCCCCCAAAAAGTAACCAATTGCGTCCCTTAGTTACTCTTTATGGCAAGTAATGCGTTACGATGTTGCGTTACTCCCCAAAAAAAGTAACCAACCGCGTCCCTTAGTTACTCTTTATGGCAAGTAATGCGTTACGATGTTGCGTTACTCCCCCAAAAAGTAACCAATTGCGTCCCTTAGTTACTCTTTATGTACATTACTTTTGCATTACTTTTTAATACATCTGTGCAGGGCTTGCTTGTTTGTTTTTAATATAAAAAGTACATTTTTAGCAACTGTAAAAACCCAATTCACACCAAAAAGTCTAATTCTGAGGATAAGTTAATTCACGTCTGTACAGTAGAACTCTAGGAGTCATGAGTGATGAGAAAAAAATAAATATGTTAGTTAATCTAAAGTAAGTTTTGCTTATTAGTATAGTTGCATTGGATCAACAAAGGTCGGCAGCAAAGACATTGGTTAATAAAATGAGATTAAATGCATAAAGGAAACAAAAAGTAACTCTAACTTAAAAAAGTAATGTGATTATGTAACGTAACTTGTGTTACTTGTAATGTGTAACCCCCAACACTGTTTTATATATTCAATATATCAGATATATTCAATATCTGACAATTCACAAGCTCTTATTTATTCATGTATTTATCTAGGAGAATTTGGCAATATTTATAGAGATGACAAATATTGCATTTAAATATTGTATGCAACTTGCTCATTCTGCAGGCCAGGGTTCAGCAAACTGGGTTGGAGAGCTAATAGCTTTAATGTCATAAAAATGTAAAATTAAAATAAGTTATTTTAAAATAAAATCAATCAAAATAAATTACTTTAAATTATAAAAATGTAGAATTAAAAATAAATGCATTAAAAAAGCAATCAAAATAAATAAAGTGATAGCTCAAAAATAAAAATAAAAATACCCCATGATTTACTCATCCTCAAGCCATCATAAATGTATATGACTTTCTATCTTCAGACAAAATCAAATATAAATACAAATGCAAAAAAGTCACTTTATTTTTTTTTATTCTTTTTATAAAGCAATTTGTGCATTTCTATTTAATGTTGTCGTTCAATAATCTCATGTTTTAAAGCTGCTGAGAGTCTGAAATTAGGTGACTGATTCATAAACTGAGCCAAACAAAAATAAACTATTCACACTCTTGCTTGAAAATTTCTAATTTCATAATTACAAAAAAAATACACTTTGAAATAAAGCTTTGAAGCAAAATATTGTCTTGAAAACATGCTGCCATAATATTTGTTATATTTAGAACAATTATATATATATATATATATATATATATATATATATATATTTAGATGAAATAAAAAGTCCTGTTCAGTCACTAGAGACGATAGTGCTGTAGTTCCTGTGATGGACACACAGTGTCGCTGTTTCCCTTTATTTCAGACGTGATGACCAATGAGGGGCCAGTTGTTCAAAATGTTTAATCTGGATCAGAATGATCTGGATTTAAAAATTCCAAAAAAATGTTTTGCTATCAGGTTCAGGTGATCCATCTTACTTTTCTGCTGGCAATTTTGGATTGGATCACAATGATCCAGATGCACACTTTTTCAGTGGCCAGTCGTTCAAAAGCAATCCAAACGTATTGGAAAAATCTTAAAAATGGGTTGTCCAAATGGAAAAAAAAATGCAAAACAAAATAAGATAAGATTATGACAACTTTGATTAAGAAAATCAAGATTATGCTGATCATAACAAAAGGGTGGATTTCAGAATCCGAATCCAAATTAGTGTTGTGTTTTAAGGTGCTCTTGGTACATATATACAAACAAATATAATTGACAGGAGAACAATAAACATTTGAATAGTAAAACTTAACATTAAATAATAATAATAATAATAATAATAATAATAATAAATGTAAAAATTTGCTAATTAAATATAAATACGGTATTTTTTTTTTGTTTTGTTTTGTTTTGTGATATTGTGAGTATTTAATGTGGAAAATGACAATTTGTATGAATTTGAAACATTACAACATAAAACATTAAAACTGATCCAAAAAATACAACATTTGTATCATGTAATATAGGCTACACACATATTAATTATATAAATAAAGTTGCAATTCTGAGAGAAAAAGTCACCATTGCGTTTACATCTTGCAATTCTGACTGATATGAGAGTTTATATCTCACAATTCTGAGAAAGAAAAAAAAATTGAATTGCAAGTTTGTATCACGCAATTCTAAGAAAAAAGTCAGAATTGTGAGATAAAAAGTTGCAATTACCTTTTTTTTAATTTTATTTAGTGGCAGAAATGGACTTCCGTAGGTTTTTTTTTTTTTTGTAAATGCAGTGTAAAATTTTCTGAGAATCCAAAAACGTACAAAAACAACATAGTTTTTTTTAATTTTTTTTTTTTTTTTTTTCTGATCACAAAGTCCCTTTAGGGGCTCTGTAGAGCACTAGTAATCCAGATTTGGTCATCTGAAAAACTGTGTATCTGGCACATTGTGATCCAGTCCAGTTTAGCTTAAAAAAAAAAAGTACAATGGATTACCTGATCCTGGAAAGCAAAACATGTGATTTCCAAATGTCCAAAAACTTAAATCTGGATCAGAATGATCTGGATTTGGAAATCCCATGTTTTGCTTTCCAGGATTGGATTGAATCACCCTGACTTTTTATGATTTCCAATTCTGGGTTACTAGTGCTCTACAGAGCCCCTAAAATACTGATGGGAAAAAAAAAATATGCCAATGCTTTTGCATTCTCTCAGAAACGTTTTGCATTCACACAAATAACTACTTCTGACTGATTCACATCTGAATGTCCCAGTGTAGTTTACCAACAGTGATTAAAAACACAAAGTTAATTTAAATTCAATTTATATCTATATCTATATCTACATATCTATATCTATATATATATATATATATATATATATATATATATATATTGATATCTGGGATTTGGGGATATGTTAAATGTTGTAAATGTTGTATTTTTGGGCCACTTTTTAGATCTCAGTTCAAGGTTCAAGGTCAGTCAGGTTTGATTGAGATTATTCTGAAGAGTTCAGATTCTGATCTGTCCACAAGCAAACCTCACTGAGGTCTAAAACCCCCCTGAAGTCCAGTGCAATTACCAGAATTTTTAATTTGCAACAGATATTAAGTCAGAATTGTGAGATAAATAGTTGCAGTTACCTTTATTATTATTATTATTATTATTATTATTATTATTATTATTATTATTATTATTATTATTTTATTTAGTGACAGAAATGGACTTTTGGAGTTTTTTTTTTTTTTTACATTTTTTTTTTCTTTTCTGATCACAAAGTCCATTTAGGGGCTCTGTAAAGCACTAGTAATCCGGATTTGGTAATCTGAAAAAGTGTGTGTCTGGCACATTGTGATCCAGTCCAATTTAGCTTTAAAAACAAAAACAATAACAACAACAAAAAAACAGAAAAAGTACAATGGATTACCTGATCCTGGAAAGCAAAACATGTGATTTCCAAATGTCCAAAAAGTTAAATCTGGATCAGAATGATCTGGATTTGGAAATCCCATGTTTTGCTTTCCAGGATTGGATTAAATCACCCTGATCCAGATACACACTTTTTCTGATTTCCAATTCTGGGTTACTAGTGCTCTACAGAGCCCCTAAAATTACATGCTGATGGGGAAGTAAAAAAAAAAAAAAAAAAAAAAAAAAAAAATTTATATATATATATATATATGCCAATGCTTTTGCATTCTCTCAGAAACGTTTTGCATTCACACAAATAACTACTTCTGACTGATTCACATCTGAATGCCCCAATGTAGTTTACTAACAGTGATTAAAAACACTACGTTAATTAATTTTTTTTTTTTTTTTTATATTGATAGCTGTGATTTGGGGATATATTACATGTTGTAAATGTTGTATTTTTGGGCCACTTTTTAGATCTCAGTTCAGTCAGGTTTGATTGAGATTATTCTGAAGAGTTCAGATTCTGATCTGTCCACAAGCAAACCTCACTGAGGTCTGAAACCCCCCTGAAGTCCAGTGCAATTACCAGAATGTTTAATTGGCAACAGATATTAAATTCCCAGCAGAAGTGATACAGGTCTGAAATGAGACTGGACAAGGAAAAGCAATGATTAGCTGATAGATGACTAAGTGATAATTTGCCTCTAAGGAGAAGTTGGGGATGGAGGAGGGTAAGCATTTTTCTTCTTTGGGACAAAACATTTTCAAGATTCGATCAAATCCAATAGCCCAGAAAAACAGACCTGAGAACATCAGATGAAGATGAACTAGTTCTGACCAAATATGGATCTTAAATGTGTGATTTGTGACCCTCATCAGTGAGCGCTTTATCAGATCAGACGCGCGCCGATTACTGGAAGCCTTCATAACCGTGGGCCGCAGCGACTTCCTGTGCTGATCACATCATTCACACTGATGCTTTAGTGCGTTTAACTCGATATGCTGTGATGAGTGTTCATCTCACACACAAACATCTGAAGGAGCCCTGAGCAACGTCCTGAAGCATCTGCAGCACATGAGACGTGTTTCTCTTTGAGTTTCAATTCGCAGAAATCACAGAGCAAACAGAAGGAGAAATACATCAGGCCTCTGTCTGGATGTGAAACTGCACTCTTAAAAATGGCAAAAAAAGCTTCTTTATTGGCTTCTTTGCTTCTATCAAGAACCTTGAACATCTATGGAAAAGGCTCTTTATAGTCGGAAAAAGGTTTAAGATGTTCTTCAGAGTGGTTCTTTTAGAGAACTGTTCACTGAAAGACTCTTTGGAGAACAAAACCTGGCTCTTCTAATGCAAAAACACCCTTTTGTAGGTTTATTTTTAAGAGCGCACATGAAACAGCCCAGATGGTGGAAAAATAAACTAATGATGAAACACTTTTATTCATCAAGGATGCATTAAATTAATCAAAGGTCAAGTCAAGTCAGCTTTATTTATATAGTGCTTTTTACAGTACAGATTGCGTCAAAGCAACTTTACAGTATCAAATAGGAAGGTGATATATTATTAATGCAAAAAGAAACCATAAATAATTTTAGTTGAAGGAAATTAATCAATAATTCCAAATTAATAAATTAGTTGATTCATAAAAAAGTGAGAGTAAAGACATTTATAATGTTTCAGAAGATTCCTATTTAAAATAAAAGTTGTTCTTTTAAACTTTCTATTCATCTGTGGATCTTGAAAAATAAAATGTGTCAGTTTCCACAAAAGTTTCAACATTGATAATCAGTGTTGGGGAAAGTTAAAAGTAATGCGTTACAATGTTGCGTTACTCCCTAAAAAAGTAACTAATTGCGTTACTTTGTTACTTTTTATGGAAAGTAATGTGTTACAATGTTGCGTTACTCCCTAAAAAAGCAACTAATTGCGTTACTTTGTTACTTTTTTTGTGGAAAGTAATGCGTTACAATGTTGCGTTACTCCCTAAAAAAGCAACTAATTGCGTTACTTTGTTACTTTTTAGGAAAGTAATGCGTTATAATGTTGCGTTACTCCCTAAAAAAGTAACTAATTGCGTTACTTTGTTACTTTTTATGGAAAGTAATGCGTTACAATGTTGCGTTACTCCCTAAAAAAGCAACTAATTGCGTTACTTTGTTACTTTTTTTGTGGAAAGTAATGCGTTACAATGTTGCGTTACTCCCTAAAAAAGCAACTAATTGCGTTACTTTGTTACTTTTTATGGAAAGTAATGCGTTACAATGTTGCGTTACTCCCTAAAAAAGCAACTAATTGCGTTACTTTGTTACTTTTTTTGTGGAAAGTAATGCGTTACAATGTTGCGTTACTCCCTAAAAAAGCAACTAATTGCGTTACTTTGTTACTTTTTTTGTGGAAAGTAATGCGTTACAATGTTGCGTTACTCCCTAAAAAAGCAACTAATTGCGTTACTTTGTTACTTTTTATGGAAAGTAATGCGTTACAATGTTGCGTTACTCCCTAAAAAAGCAACTAATTGCGTTACTTAGTTACTTTTTTTGTGGAAAGTAATGCGTTACAATGTTGCGTTACTCCCTAAAAAAGCAACTAATTGCGTTACTTTGTTACTTTTTTTGTGGAAAGTAATGCGTTACAATGTTGCGTTACTCCCTAAAAAAGCAACTAATTGCGTTACTTTGTTACTTTTTTTGTGGAAAGTAATGCGTTACAATGTTGCGTTACTCCCTAAAAAAGCAACTAATTGCGTTACTTTGTTACTTTTTTTGTGGAAAGTAATGCGTTACAATGTTGCGTTACTCCCTAAAAAAGCAACTAATTGCGTTACTTTGTTACTTTTTTTGTGGAAAGTAATGCGTTACAATGTTGCGTTACTCCCTAAAAAAGCAACTAATTGCGTTACTTTGTTACTTTTTATGGAAAGTTATGCGTTACAATGTTGCGTTACTCCCTAAAAAAGCAACTAATTGCGTTACTTTGTTACTTTTTTTGTGGAAAGTAATGCGTTACAATGTTGCGTTACTCCCTAAAAAAGCAACTAATTGCGTTACTTTGTTACTTTTTTTGTGGAAAGTAATGCGTTACAATGTTGCGTTACTCCCTAAAAAAGCAACTAATTGCGTTACTTTGTTACTTTTTTTGTGGAAAGTAATGCGTTACAATGTTGCGTTACTCCCTAAAAAAGCAACTAATTGCGTTACTTTGTTACTTTTTTTGTGGAAAGTAATGCGTTACAATGTTGCGTTACTCCCTAAAAAAGCAACTAATTGCGTTACTTTGTTACTTTTTATGGAAAGTTATGCGTTACAATGTTGCGTTACTCCCTAAAAAAGCAACTAATTGCGTTACTTTGTTACTTTTTTTGTGGAAAGTAATGCGTTACAATGTTGCGTTACTCCCTAAAAAAGCAACTAATTGCGTTACTTTGTTACTTTTTTTGTGGAAAGTAATGCGTTACAATGTTGCGTTACTCCCTAAAAAAGCAACTAATTGCGTTACTTTGTTACTTTTTTTGTGGAAAGTAATGCGTTACAATGTTGCGTTACTCCCTAAAAAAGCAACTAATTACATTACTTTGTTACTTTTTATGGAAAGTAATGCGTTATGTTACTTTTGCGTTATTTTTTAAAATCTGGGCAGGGCTTGTTTGTTTTTACTATAAAAAGCTTGATTTTTAGCAATTGTAAAAGCCCTTTCACACCAGAAAATTAAATTGACGTCTGTACAGTAGAACTGTAGAAAAAGAAAGTTCTACACTCTTCAGCAATGAGAAAAAAAAGCACAAATGTTGATTAATCTAAAATAAGTTTTGCTTATTAGTATGGTTGAATTGGATCAACAAAGGTCAGCAGCAAAAACGTAAAAATGTAAAATGTTATTTTAAAATAAAATCAGTCAAAATGACTTTAAATTATAAAGATGTAAAATAAAAAGAAATACTTTTTTAAATGAATTCAGTCGAAACAAATTAAGTGATAGTTCACCCAAAAAGTAAAAATACCCCAGGATTTACTCATACTCAAGCCATCCTAAATGTATATGGCTTTCTGCCTTCAGACGAAATAAAATACAAATACAAAAAAAGTCATTAGTTTTTGTTTTTTTTAAAGCAATTCATGCATTTCTATTTAATGTTGTTGTTCAATAGAAATCACATTCTTTAAAGCTGCTGAGTCTGAAATCAGGTGACTGATTGATAAACTGAGCTAAAAAAGTTAATAATTCTCATTCTTGCTTAAAAATGTCTAATTTCATAATTACAAAAAAATACACTTTAAAATAAAGCTTTAAAGCAAAAAAAAAAAAAATAATAAAATAATTAAAACATGCTGCCATATTATATATATTTTTTATATTTAGAAATTTTATTTATTTATTTTTATTTTTTTATTTAATTGTTTTTTTTTTTAGATGAAATAAAAAGTCCTGTTCAGTCACTACATGAGGCACTGAAGACAGGAGTAATGATGCTGAAAATTCAGCTTTGATCAAAGAAATAAATAACATTTTAACAGATATTCAGATAGAAAACAGCTGCTTTATTTAGAAATAATATTTCACATTTTTTTCTCTATTTTAATCCAATAAATGCAGCCCTGGTGTGCAGAAGAGACTTACAAAAACATAAAAACCAAAAAAAAAAAAAATAATATATATATATATATATATATATATATATATATTAGTAAACAAAATAATTAAGGAGCTTAATTATTTATATTATTTATTAATTATTTATAACCTTAATCAATTAAGCTCCTCACATACATTTTATATGTACATATAAAATATATGACTCACTCAGTTCTGCAGCTCATCAGTCATGATATGATCTCTGTTGAACTGCTGTTGTATTGCAAAGAGTTGCATGAATAATCTTTAAAGATTATCTGCTTGTGTTCCTCAGATAACAGCATACAGGTTTGCGATGAAGTAATGGTGAGTAAATGACTTTCATTTCATTTTCATTTCATTTTCATTTTGGTGAACTGCACCTAGATAACACTAAACATTTACAGAAGGTACTAGAACGTTTTTCTCAAAGTTATGAACAAGACAGGGTTTAGCCTAAGCCACAGGCCATAGTTAAGACATTAAAGTCATTTTTATTAACATGCCTTAGAAAAAAACATTACTGGTGTGCATCTTGAGACAAAACTAAGACACTGATATGTTTTAAGATCAGTCAGCGCAAGTTTCTTTCAGACTTACATTTTGGTCTAGGACTAGGCTTTAAGCTTTGACTGTGAAACCGGGAAATAATGTTCTGAAAACTCTAGCACAAAATTGTATTTATATGTTGTTCAAAGAACATTTTTTGAAACATTTTGGTTGGACATTCATGTAACATTCATGTTTTACATGTTTCAGAACATTCATCATTTTAAAAGTAAAATATTAAAGTAATATTTTAAAAGTAACATATTAAAGTACCATTTTAAAAGCTAAGAAAAAATAAAATAAATAAGATTATTTAGCTTGTTTTAAGCAAAAACCCACTTAATTGTGACTTCTTTTTTTCTGAAAACAAGACAATAATTATTACTTGTCTAGAAAATCCTTCTTGATTTAATAATTTGGCTGAAAACAAGACAAAAAATGTATTTTAAAAATTATTATTTTTTTTTTTTTGCAGTGAATAGTGTATAAAAATCTTACAGAGCTCATGTTGCAAGATGTCTATTATTTTTGGCCAGATATTTTTGTTAGGATAATGCAAAAAATGTTTTTCTTACTTTGATTTTTTGTCTTGTTTCCAGCCAAAATATCTTTTATTTATTATTTTTTAAATCAATTAAGGATTTTCTAGACAAGTAAAAATTGTCTTGTTTCAGAAAAAAAAAGATGTTTTAATGTTTTTTGATGTTTAATTTAATGTTAAAATGAAGTGAGTTTTTGCTTGAAATAAGCAAAATAATCTAGTTTTCTGCTTAAAATAAGATTATTTTGCTTGTTCTCATTTATTTTGGATTCTTTTTTTCTGAAAACAAAACAATAATTATTACTTGTCTAGAAAATCTTTCTTGATTTAAGAATTTGGCTGAAAACAAGACAAAAAATGAATTTTAAAAATATATATATATTTTTTTTTTTGCAGTGAATAGTGTATAAAAATCTTACAGAGCTCATGTTGCAAGATGTCTATTATTTTTGGCCAGATATTTTTGTTAGGATAATGCAAAAAATGTTTTTCTTACTTTGATTTTTTGTCTTGTTTCCAGCCAAAATATCTTTTATTTATTATTTTTTAAATCAATTAAGGATTTTCTAGACAAGTAAAAATTGTCTTGTTTCAGAAAAAAAAAGATGTTTTAATGTTTTTTGATGTTTAATTTAATGTTAAAATTAAGTGGGTTTTTGCTTAAAACAAGCTAAATACTCTAGTTTTCTGCTTAAAATGAGATTATTTTGCTTATTTGATTCAGCCAAAATATCTAAAAATTCTTAAATCAAGAAGGATTTTCTAGACAAGTAAAGATGGTCTCGTTTTAATGTTTTTTGATGTTTAATTTAATGTTAAAATGAAGTGAGTTTTTGCTTGAAATAAGCAAAATAATCTAGTTTTCTGCTTAAAATAAGATTATTTTGCTTGTTCTCATTTATTTTGGATTCTTTTTTTCTGAAAACAAAACAATAATTTTTACTTGTCTAGAAAATCCTTCTTGATTTAATAATTTGGCTGAAAACAAGACAAAAAATGAATTTTAAAAATATATATATATTTTTTTTTTTGCAGTGAATAGTGTATAAAAATCTTACAGAGCTCATGTTGCAAGATGTCTATTATTTTTGGCCAGATATTTTTGTTAGGATAATGCAAAAAATGTTTTTCTTACTTTGATTTTTTGTCTTGTTTCCAGCCAAAATATCTTTTATTTATTATTTTTTAATCAATTAAGGATTTTCTAGACAAGTAAAAATTGTCTTGTTTCAGAAAAAAAAAGATGTTTTAATGTTTTTTGATGTTTAATTTAATGTTAAAATTAAGTGGGTTTTTGCTTAAAACAAGCTAAATAATCTAGTTTTCTGCTTAAAATGAGATTATTTTGCTTATTTGATTCAGCCAAAATATTTAAAAATTCTTAAATCAAGAAGGATTTTCTAGACAAGTAAAGATGGTCTCGTTTTAATGTTTTTTTGATGTTTAATTTAATGTTAAAATGAAGTGAGTTTTTGCTTGAAATAAGCAAAATAATCTAGTTTTCTGCTTAAAATAAGATTATTTTGCTTGTTCTCATTTATTTTGGATTCTTTTTTTCTGAAAACAAAACAATAATTATTACTTGTCTAGAAAATCCTTCTTGATTTAAGTATTGTTAGACATTTTGGCTGGAAACAAGACAAAAAAAAATTGTTTTTGCAGTGTATGCATCAGCTGTGGTTATGAGAGAAACTACTCTGTTAAATAACAGCTGAAGCTCAGTTTTCTGTGAATATGTCGAGTGTTTCTCCTGCAGATCCCCTGATGATCGATGACGTGTTTTGGTTCCTCTGACGTCAGGAGATTCGCTTCAGATGATTGCTGGACGTCCGGCGATCAGCTCAACAAAAGCGCAGGAGATTTGCTTCTGAAAACAGTCATGCATTATATTTAAAATGTAATTCTATCATTAAAGGCTCTCTTTGTGCTTTAGAGAGGGGCGATCGTTAGCAGAGCTGGGAGTCTGTGTGTGGATGAGGATGAGGAGGATGAAGAGGCGGATGTGGGCTGGAGTACAGTGACGCAGTGGCAGGAAGGAGCTATTTCAGTCCTGCGATGGGGAATACAGTGGCGTCTCTGCTAAATGGATCCTGCTCTGACGTCACAAACTCCTCCACAGAATCCTGACAAACTCACGCTGAGCTTCTCCTGCAGCCGTCGCATTACAGCAGCCAGAAACACCGCATGAGGCATCTTCAGTATGAGCTCCCTGTGTGTACAAATACAGATTAGAGGAACAGACACACATCTGATGCGCTCAGATATTCAGGGCTAAGTTGATTTGGATGAGAGTGTCTGCTAAAAGCATAAATTAACGTGTAAATATGTGACCCTGGAGCACAAAACCAGTCTTAAGTCGCTGGGGTATATTTATAGCAATAGCTAAAAATACATTGCATGGGTCAAAATTATTGATTTTTCTTTTATGCCAAAAAAAATTAGGATATTAAATAAAGGTTAAGTAAAACTAGGGCTGTCAAATTTTAATTGCAATTAATCACATCCAAAATAAGAGTTCATGTTTAGATACTAAATGTGTTTATATTTATATTGTATATTATATTGTGTCTATATTTATTATGTACATGTAAATACACACTCATACATGTATATATTAAAACAAAATATTTATATATATATATATATATATATATATGCCTGTATACAGTTTAGATTGTAAGTAAATATTAATATTTTACATATAAATCTAAAAAAAAATTCCTTAATATATACATGTATGTGTGTGTATTTATATATACATAGTAAATATACACAGTACACAGACATATAGTATGCAAACATAAACTTTTATTTTGGATGCGTTTAATCACGATTAATCTTTTGACAGCACTAATCAAAACTTAATTTTTGATAAGTAAAATGCATTGCCAAGAACTTAATTTGGACAAATTTTTGGTGATTTTCTCAATATTTTTATTTTTTTGCACCCTTAGATAGTTGTATTTCGATTCTCAACCAAATATTGTCATATCATAACAGCTTATTTATTCAACTTTCAGATTATGTATAAATCTCAATGTCGAAAAATTTAGCTTATTTTGTGGTCCAGGGTCACATATTGTAAAAGATTTTGGAGGTCAGATCTCAATGTTTTATGTTCATTTTCAGCTGGTTCAACTAAAGAGCTAATGTTCAGAGCTAAATGCATTCAGTTTATTTTATTTAATTAAGCCAACAGAACATTTTCAATGCAAATCAACATAAAATGTTGGGTTTTGACCTACAAATTGTTTTACTGAAGACAAAAATGGTGTAGGGTTTACTTTGAAACTATTTTACATTCACATTTATTCATTTAGCAGATATTTTTATCAAATGAGACAGATTTTCACTAAGAGAATGGCAAGTATTGAATTACACATAAAATTTTGAAGGAGAAAAACTGACATATAATATCTTAAATCAAAATAATAAAATAATACTCTTTTATCAATCAAGGATGCATTAAATTGATCTAAAGTTCCAGTAAAGAAATGTATACACAAAAATGCTTAGATTTAAGCATTTTCCCTTGTTTTTGTCTTGATATATTTTATTTTTCTGGATTCACCGATGAATAGAAATTTCAAAAGAACAGCATTCATTTGAAATAGAAATCTTTTGTAACAATTTTTTTTTTTTTTTTTTAATAATATTTTCAATGCAGCAAATCGACATAAAATGTTGGGTTTTGAACTACAAATTGTTTTACTGAAGAAAAACTAAAGATTTTACATTCACATTTATTCATTTAGCAGATACTTTTATCAAAAGTCACTTACAAATGAGACACAGATGGGATTTTCACTGAGAAATTGCTAGGAAAATTCACAAAGAAATGGCAAGTTTTGAATTAAACATGAAATTTATAAGTAGAAAAACTGAAATAAAAATAAATAAATAAAAAACTTTTTTATCAATCAAGGAGTGCCAGTAAAGATATTTCTACACAAAAATGCTTAGATTTTTTTATTTATTTATTTTTTTTGTCATGTTTTTTGTCTTGTGATACATTTTATTTTTCAGGATTCAGATTAATAGAAAGTTCAAAAGAACAGCATTCATTTAAAATATAAATCTTTTGTAACAAAAACAAACAAAAAAATGCTTTTTCTTACTTAGATTTTTTTTTTTTTTTTTTTTTTTTTGTCTTGTTTCCAGCCAAGATATCCAGAAATCATCTTAACTGAACATTTTCAATGCAGCAAACTGACATAAAATGATGGGTTTTGACCTAAACATTGTTTTACTGAAGATAAAAAATGGTGTAGGATTTATTTTGACAAATTTTACATTCACATTTATTCATTTAGCAGATACTTTTATTGGACGGGTTTTCACTGAGAAATTGCTAGTAAAATTCACAAAGAAATCGCAAGTTTTGAATTAAACATGAAATTTACAAGTAGAAAATGTTATCAGTCAAGGAGTGCCAGTAAAGATATTTTAACACAAAAATGCTTAGATTTTTTTGTTGTGTTTTTTGTCTTGTGATACATTTTATTTTTCAGGATTCACAGATAAACAGAAAGTTCAAAAGAACAGCGTTCATTTGAAATAGAAATCTTTTGTAACATTACACTGCAAAAAGAAAAAAAAAATACTTTTCTTACTTAGATTTACTTAGATTTGTTGTCTAGGATTTTCTAGACAAGTAAAAATGAGAAAACAATAAGTGAGTCTTTGCTTAAAACAAGCAAAATAAGTTTGTTTTCTGTTTGGAATAAGGTTTTGCTTGTTCTAATCAAAACTTAACTTTGACATGTTTTTTTTTTTTTGTTTTGTTTTGTTTTTGTTTTTTTTCCTGAAAACAGGACAATATTTTTTACTGATGAACTTAAAATTTTAATGCATCAGGGTAACAAATAGTTTTAAGTCAACATTTTTTTTCTTTTCTTTTTTTTTATACAGTGTTCTTGATTTAAACATTTTAAATATCTATAATTTTTAATCTAAAAAAGTAAGAAAAGCATTTTTTGCAAAAGACTTCCATTTCAAATAAATGCTGTTCTTTTGCGCTTTCTTTTCCTCTGTGAATTCTGAAAAATAAAATGTCACAGGTTCCACAAAATTATTGGGCAGCACAACTGTTTTCAACACTGAATCAAATGCAAAATTTGGAAGTAGAAAGACTGAAATAACTTTTTAAAAAATGTTTTTACAATGTATATGAGTCACTCAGTTGTTCTGCAGCTCATCAGGCATGATATGATCTCTATGAACTGTTGTTGTATTGCAAAGAGTTGCATGAATAATCTTTAAAGATCATCTCTTTGTGTTCCTCAGATAAGAGGTTTGAGATGAAGTAATGGTGAGTAAATGACTTTCGTTTTCATTTTGGTGAACTGCACCTAGATAACACAAAACATTTACAGAAAGTACTAGAACATATTTCTCAAAGTTATGAACAAGACAGGGTTTAGCCTAAGCCACAGGCCATAGTTAAGACATTAAAGTCATTTAGAGAAAACATTACTGCTGTGCATCTCGAGACAAAACAAAGACACTTCTATATTTTAAGATCAGTCAGTGCAAGTTTCTTTCAGACTTACATTTTAGTCTGGAACTAGGCTTAAGCTTTGACTGTAAAACCACTGAATAATGTTCTGAAAACTCTAGCACAAAATTGTATTTATATGCTGTTCAAAGAACATTTTATTTTTGAAACATTTTAGTTGGACATTCAAGTAACATTTTTAAAATGTTATATGTTTCAGAACATTCATTAAACATTGTAAAAGTAACATTTTAAAAGTAACATTAAAAGTAACATTTTAAAAGTAACATATTAAATTAATATTTTACAAGCAACATTAAAAGTAGCATTTTTAAAGTAACAATTTATATTTAACACAATAAAGTAACATTTTAAAAGCAACATTTTAAAAGTAACATTAAACTAATATTTTAAATTTAACATATTAAAGTAACATTTTAAAAGTAACATATTGAAGTAATATTTTAAAAGTAACATTAAAGTAACATTTTAAAAGTAACATTAAAGTAACATTTTTCAAGTAACATTTTAAATTTAACATATTAAAGTAACATTTTAAAAGTAACATTTTAAATTTAACATATTAAAGTAACATTTTAAAAGTAACATAATAAAGTAACATTTTACAAGTAACATTAAAGTAACATTTTAAAAGTAACATTTTAAAAGTAACATATTAAAGTAACATTTTAAAAGTAACATCATAAAGTAACATTTTACAAGTAACATTAAAGTAACATTTTAAAAGTAACATTTTAAATTTAACATATTAAAGTAACATTTTAAAAGTAACATAATAAAGTAACATTTTACAAGTAACATTAAAGTAACATTTTAAAAGTAACATATTAAAGTAACATTTTTAAAGTAACATTTTAAATTTAACATATTAAAGTAACATTTTAAAAGTAACATTAAAGTAACATTTTAAAAGTAACATATTAAAGTAACATTTTACAAGTAACACTTTAAAAGTAACATTAAAGTAACATTTTAAATGTAACATATTAAAGTAACATTTTAAATTTAACATATTAAAGTAACATTTTAAAAGTAACATTAAAGTAACATTTTACAAGTAACATATTAAAGTAACATTTTAAAAGTAACATTTTAAAAGTAACATATTAAAGTAACATTTTACAAGTAACACTTTAAAAGTAACATTAAAGTAACATTTTACAAGTAACATTAAAGTAACATTTTAAATTTAACATATTAAAGTAACATTTTAAAAGTAACATTAAAGTAACATTTTTAAAGTAACATTTTAAAAGTAACATTAAAGTAACATTTTAAAAGTAACATATTAAAGTAATATTTTAAAACTCTTTAAAAGTAGCATTTTAAATTTAACACATTAAAAGTAATACATTAAAGTAACATTTTAATAGTAACACTTTAAAAATAACATTAAAGTAACACTTCAAAAGTAACATATTAAAGTAACATTTTAAAAGTAACATTAAATGAACATTTTAAACGTTCAGAGAATGTTTTCATCACTTAATGGAAACATTAAAAAAAAAAACATTCTTAACATATCAGTCTATGATGAGTGTGATTGATGAAGAAGCGTGTTTCCTGCTCATTTTGACCCAAATTGTGATCCGTATTGTGTGTTACTCTAATGTGTTTACCAAACATCCTGACTAACCCGTGAGTAGCTCGTATTACTGTAACCTTTACATAAGACACCCCTGCATGGATATTGTAGAACAATCATAAAACAACACGCATCATAGTATCGGAATGTTCTGTTTCAGGAACAGGGCTGGAATCTCACTCGCACAAATGCTCCACATTCCTCCGTAGCGCAAGCCTCCTCCCACAACTTCACACTCGCTCAGATATGAACCCCAGTCCATAGGGGCCGACTGATTAATAACTTCAGCAAACGATCACAAATTCCTGAAAGTGCGGCGCTGGGAAAAGCAGGAAGTGAGCGTTTGACGTGATGAGTCACACTGACACGCCTGCCATCATCATGATGATGATGATGATGATGAGGGACACAAACATTACAGAGCTCATGCTGACTGTGCTCAGATAATGAGCCTCACTGATGGACAGATATCTACAGATCAGGGATGACTCATGTGTTCATAGGAACATCCTCTTCTTCACACTACATCGCAACTGAGCTGATAAAATGCAATCCATCACCCAGATAACAACAAAAATAGAAATATCAAATAACAGAAGACTCGTCCTAAGCCAAAAGGCTTTAAAAAATGTTCTCCTTGTATATAAACGTTTATTTAAATCATTAAAAGAAATTTAGCATGTATGTATATGTATTTGTATAGAAATCAGATTCCAAAAATGAAGTACATGTAACTAGATTAAATTAGAAAATACTCGTAATCAGACTACAGTTACTTTTTGATTATTTATATATATATATATACATCCTTTGACTATACATTTAATCGCCTTAATTTCAGTGTAAATCTGCACTATGTCTCTTCTATTTTTCTGCACTGGACGCTCATTTCAACATAACAAATTGCTAATGCTATTAAATAAAATGAATAAATAAATAAATACATTTTTTACTACAATTTTACTTGTACAAAAAAAAAAAAAAAAATTATACAAATAAATAAAGAAATATTTTTTTTCTATTAAAAATTCACTTGCAGAAAAAAAACAATTATACAAATAAATATATTTTTTTTTTTTGCTAAAATTTCGCTCTCACAAAAAAACCCTAATTATACAAATAAATAAATACATATTTTTTTAAAATTGAAATTTCACTTGCACAAAAAAATTATACAAATAAATTATTAGTATTATTTTTTTTACAAAAAAATTTACGTGCAAAAAAAAAAACAATTAATCAAAAACAAATAATTAATCCTTTTTCAGCTAAATATTTTTTGCTAAAATTTTAATTGCACAAAAAACTATTATACAAATAAATTTTGCTTACAAAAATTTCACTTGCACAAAAAAATATGCAAATAAATAAATATTTTAGCTAAACTTTAAATTGCACAAAAACTATTATATAAATAAATAAATATTTTTTTTTTACAAAAAAAAAAAACATTTAACTTGCACACACACATACACATACACACACACAAAAAACAATTACACAAATAAATCATATATATATATATATATATATATATATATATATATTATTATTTTATTTTTATTTATTTTATTTTTTTTGAAAATATCACCTGCGGAAAAAAAAAACAAGTATGCAAATAAATTAATCATTTTTAAGCTAAACTTTAAATTGCACACACACACACACACACACAGACAAAAATATATATACAAATAAATAAAGATTTCTTAGCTAAAATTTAAATTGCACAAAAAACAATTATACAAATAAATAAAGATTTTTTTTTGTTTTTTTACAAAAATTTTCACTTGCACAAAAAACCCAATTATGCATTTTTTTTTCAATTTCACTTGCACACACACACACACACACACACACACACACAACAATTATGTAAATAAATAAATATTTTAGCTAAACTTTAAATTGCACAAAAACTATTATATAAATAAATAAATATATTTTTTTTTACAAAAAAAAACATTTAACTTGCACACACACATCCACATACACACACAAAAAAAAAACAATTACACAAATAAATCATATATATATATATATATATATGTATATATATTATTATTATTATTATTATTATTTTATTTTTATTTATTTTATTTTTTTTGAAAATATCACCTGCGGAAAAAAAAAACAATTATGCAAATAAATTAATCATTTTTAAGCTAAACTTTAAATTGCACACACACACACACACACACACACACACACACACAGACAAAAATATATATACAAATAAATAAAGATTTCTTAGCTAAAATTTAAATTGCACAAAAAACATACAAATAAATAAAGATTTTTTTTGTTGTTTTTACAAAAATTTTCACTTGCACAAAAAACCCAATTATGCATTTTTTTTTCAATTTCACTTGCACACACACACACACACACACACACACACACACACACACACACACAACAATTATGTAAATAAATACATATTTTAGCTAAACTTTAAATTGCACAAAAAACTATTATACAAATAAATAAATAAATAAATATATATATATATTTTTTTTTTTTTACCAAAGCTTCACTTCACTAAAGCTTCACTTTCACGCAATAAATAAATAGATAGTCAGCGTTGGCTTAGTGCAAGTGAAATTTTCTTAAAATGCGTAATACTTTTATTAGTTATCATTACAGGAAAGCCACTGTTAAACTCCAGTAATAAAATGATTTAACGAAACGCTCTGCTGTTATGAATGATCATAGCGGGAAGGGGCGTATCCGTTCTCCCTGCGCTTCTC
This sequence comes from Cirrhinus molitorella, assembly GCA_033026305.1. Classification (NCBI taxonomy): domain Eukaryota; kingdom Metazoa; phylum Chordata; class Actinopteri; order Cypriniformes; family Cyprinidae; genus Cirrhinus; species Cirrhinus molitorella. The sequence continues at coordinate 709,674 of CM065124.1, read as the reverse complement.
TGATTGGTCACGTCAACTCTTATCGCAGAGGAGAGGAGGGGCCGGGCGGAGCATGTGTGCATATGGGTGTTACTAGCGGACAGCTGATTGGCTGACACGACGAAGGCAAACGTATCCACTAACGCTATTGGCTGTTTCAGGCGGTGGGCGGGATCTCTCAGCTGGGGCCTCGCAACAAATGTAGACGCAGCAGCTGCGCTGGACAGAACACCGAACAATCGGCTTAAGAATTGGAGCTTAGCGGGGGTACGTTAGGAGATTAAAAAACGGGAATTTAAATAAAAATGACATTCGTGTAAATTTAGGTGTATATTCGGATTCCAAAAGCCTGCTAATATTGACATTTCGACGTGTTTTTGTGCAGATCGGCCGGTATTTTTTGTGGCGCGACACTTTGGATTTACCTCAGAGAGACTGAACGGAAAACCGCGGATATTTTAACGGTCGCAGAAGGATTGTTACGGTTATACACGGTGAGAAGGAGAATCCGTTCGGCACAGACCATCACCTGCTCCTTTCTCAGATCACGGGATTATCGGATGGAGCGGAACACCGAGGCGCGGAGCTGCAGCAGTCACGGATCACGGTCCCGGTGTCCGGAACTCCTCCACGGCGACGCGTCCATGAACGTATCGATCAGCTCCACCACCGGAACCCACTTCGAGCTCTCCGTTCCGCTGGACGAGACTGTGGAGGGGCTGAAAAGGAGGCTGTCCGAGAAACTCCGGGTTCCCAGGGAGCGACTGCTGCTGCTGCACCGAGACACGTGAGTCCGGGATCCGCCGATAAGCTCAATTTCTGCTGATTTGGAATCGGTTCTCAATCGGTTTTGGCTGCTTTCTTTGAGTAATCTTGATCAGAACGCCAGGACCGATGGTTTACTAAAAGAAAATATACAGTCCTGTGAGGAAGCGTGATCTTCCAGGTTTCTGCAGGTCTTAAAAAATCGCGTTTCCTTAAATTTAAGGCCTTAGAAAAAGTTTAAAATCCGGTCAGAATTATAAATACTGCATCTTGCAGTGTTTTATGTATCCAGAGCAAATATTTAAACATCCTTCACATCCATCAAGACACAATTAACTTACTTAAGATGCACAACAGAGATATGAAGTCTACTCTGAGAAACTGAACAAATATGAGTTTATGCTTAAAGCTCATTTGCAGATATGCTTTTATTTCGAGGTTGAACTCATTCTGCTTTTCAAGTGTTGTGGTCTTAAGTGGAGAGCGAATTAATCCTAAAGCTGTGAAATTAATTAAAGTAATGCACACATCTGTTAGAAGATGTTTAAAAGTGCAAAAGATGGGTTTGCATGTCCAGAATGACATTTAGTGTTCAATATTCCAGTGTGAATCCCTCAATTCTGACAAAGAATAATAGGAATTGCATGAATATTCCTGCAGGATTGTTTTATAGGAAGTCTCTCTACATTATATGGGTAAAAATTATTGATTTTTTTTTTTTTTCTTTTATGCTAAAAATCATTAGGGTATTATAAGTAAAGATCATGCTCCATGAAGTTATTTTGTAAATTTCCTATGGTAAATGCATCAAAAGTTATTTTTTTAGTAAAATGCATTGCTAAGAACTTAATTTGGACAACTTTAAAAGCGATTTTCTCAATATTTAGATTTTTATTTATTGCACCCTTACATTCCAGAGTTTTAAGTGGTTGTATCTCAGCCAAATATTGTCCTTTCATAACAAACCATGCAACAAAGCTTATTTATTTAGTTTTCATATGATGTATAAAAGTAAATTTAAAAAAGGTACCCTTTTGGCAGGTTTTGTGGTCCAGGGTCACAGAGTGTGCAAATCACAAGAAAATTCAAATTGATTCAAAGCAGCTTCACCGTAATGGATGACAACATAATGTTAATGTTGTAAACTTCGTTGGTAATGAAACCAATTCCGTTTCAGCTGTAAAGCAGCTCTGCAGTGTCATTTTTACACTGAACTCTTCTCATCTGATAGCATCAGTGCAGTTAAATTGATAGCATGTTACTGAAAGTCAGCTGCTTAAATGAGCAAGTCAAATGCTCATTAGATATATTTCAGCAATTCATTCCAGAAACAACAGTATGATGAAGCTGTCAGATCGAAGCAGTGTTTATAGAGTGTTTGATGTGAAAACAAAGCACAGTGAACTGAAACCATCTCATGAATGATGTGAAATTGTGTTCTCCATCTGCAGGAGGTTAAACTCAGGAAAGCTGCTGGATTTTGGCGTGGTTGACGGAAGCAGACTAACCCTGGTGCCTTCGGTCGAAGCCGGGCTGATGGTAAACATCACTTCCTCCTCTGAAATCGGTTGTTTTGACATTTAAAATCTACTGAATGCTTCAAAAGTGTTTTTGAAATCTCATGCATGCAGTCGAATGATGTTTCTGCTGTTGTGTGTTTGCAGTCGCAGTCGTGCCGCTCGGAGCAGTCGGTCCTGCAGGCGCTGGAGTCTCTCACAGACGCTCAGGTGAAGCTCTCGCTGCGGTCGCGCACTTCCTCTTCTACCAGCACACGCTCATTCACAAGAACTCGCACAATGACTATTTTAATGAGTGTGCGTTTCCCACCAACAGCTGAATTTATCTAGTGAAAGACGCCCACACGTGTGTACAAATACACGCTCTCATTCAGAATAAGCGCTGGGGGATTCTAAGTAAACGGCAGGAAGGGCCAGTGCTTTTCATGAATGTTGTCTTACGATGGATTTGCATGTACGCAAATCAAACAGCTGCTCTTTCGGCGACGCGCCAGGTGAAATCTGCATGTGCGTTGTGTGTACTTTACAGACGCTCACTGTAAAAGTGACATTTGATGTTCAGCAGATTATTAACCTACATAAACTAATTTAGATAAGCAGAAAAGTTTCTATTTTTAAGTTCTAGCCCTTTGCAAGTGGCACCTACATCTGTGAAACCACATGTGCATATATATCTCTGTGTGTGCGCCGCCCCATCAGCGGGTCTGTGCGTCATTTTGGCAACGCTGAGCTGTTTGATGTCACTTCTGGTGTGTGTGTGTGTGTGTGTGTGTGTGTGTGTGTGTGTGTGGTTAGACTCAAGAATGATAGATGATTTCCTAGAACAGATGCATGTCAGACTCTTATTATAAATGGCTCTGAATCTCACAAACTCATCCGGATCTCGTTTCTCCTCAGTGAGAAACCTTAAAGTCATCATTAATTCAAAATTGCGACCCTGGAGCACAAAACCAAAGTCGCATATTTGTAGGCAATAGGCAAAAATGCATGCCAAAAATCATTAGGATATTAATAAATATCATGTTAGAATTTCCTACCGTAAATGTATAAAAACATCATTTTTGATTAGTAATATGCATTGCTATGAACTTAATTTTGACAATTTTAAAGGTAATTTTCTCAATATTTAGAATTTTTTTTTTTTTTTTTTTGCACCCTCAGATTCTACATTTTCAAATAGATGTATCTTGAACAAATATTGTCCTATGCTAACAAACCATACATCAATGGGAAGCTTATTTATTCAACTTGCATATGATGCATAAATTTCAATTTTGAAAAATTAACACTTATGACCAGTGTTGGGGAAAATTACTTTTAAAAGTAATGCATTACAATATTGCATTACTCCCTAAAAAAGTAACTGATTGCATTACTTGGTTACTTTTTATTTAAAGTAGTGTGTTACATTACTTTTGCATTACTTTTTAAATCTGGCCAGGGCTTGAAAAATAATGTTTTTCATGCCCTAAAAATGTTTGATTCTTATCAAATGTAAAAGCCCTTTCACACCAAAATGAAATGAAGTGAATAAGCCTAAGGACAATTAAATTGTTGTCTGTACAGTAGAACTGTAGGAAAAGAAAGTTTAACACTCTTCAGCAATGAGAAAAGCACAAATGTTAATCTGAAGTAAGTTTTGCTTATTAGTACACTGGAAAAAAATACTTTTCTTACTTAGATTTTTTTTGTCTTGTTTCCAGCCAAAATATCTAAAAAATTCTTAAATCAAGAAGGATTTTCTAGAAGTAAAAATTGTCTTGTTTTTTTCTGAAAACAAGTAAAAATTAATTGTTTTTTTTTGCTTAAAAACAAGCAAAATAATCTCCCAATGGGGTAAGCAAAATAATCTTGTTTTCTGATTGAAATAAGATTTTTTTTTTTTTTTTTTTTTGCTTACCCCATTAACAGATTATTTAGCTTGTTCTAAGCAAAAACTCACTTAATTTTGACTTGTTTTTCTGAAAACACGACAATAATTATTTACTTGTCTAGAAAATGCTTCTTGATTTAAGTATTTTTAGATATTTTGGCTGGAAAGGAGACAAAAAATGTAAGTAAGAACAGTATTTTTGCAGTGTATGGTTGAATTGGATCAAAGGTCAGCAGCAAAGTTTTAATAAAGATTAAATAATTAAAGGAAACAAAAAGTAACTGTTACTTTTTTGAAAAGTAACTCAGATATTTTCTTGTAAATTAAAAAGGAATGCGTTACTTTACTAGTTACTTGAAAAAAGTAATATTATTAAGTAACTTGAGTTACTTGTAATGCGTTTCCCCCAACACTGCATATAGACTGTTTTTGTAATCCAGGGTCACAATTGGAAATAATTTGCCTGTGCACATTATTGTTTTTGGACGTGTTTGGTTGAGATTCACCTGTGTTTCCATGTGCCGAACTCTTTGTTTTGATGTGCGTTGGTGCAGTAATGCAGGGTTTTGCAGTTAATCTGCTGTTAGATGTGGTTGGTGATGCTGCAGGTATTTTTAGTTTGGAAATCCTCCTGCGAAGTGTGTTAGAGCAGCCCAACACAACACAAACCTGTCTGTGCGTCTAGACACCTTTTGCACTTTGGTGTGTGTGTGTGTGTGTGTGTGTGTGTGTGTGTGTGTGTGGGTGGTGTTTCAGGAAGTTTGTTTTTTGTCAGCCGTGGCGCAGGTTTGTTTTTCTCTCTCTCTGATGTTTTCTGAATGAAGCTGGTCTCGCATTAAGGGCGTTAGACGTCGTACCTGTTTGCTGTAAGATCAGCACACACTCCTCAAAACAAAGAGTCTAAAGTCAGCATGACATCAAAGTGTGTGTCTTAATGCATGCCACGAGTCCTACTGTGAATGATTCATGTGTGCGTTTGTTTCAGTGTTGTGTTTACTGAAATCTTTAATCCTATTGTTAAAACTTGCTCTTCCTGTGCCATGAATCACTTGCTGTCTCTGACGTATGCCAGTTCAGTCAGTTGCATTTAGATGTGTCCATTCTATTCCACTCTTTCTCAGTGTTTCTGTCTTGTTTTCTAGTACAAATATCTAAACATACTTAAATCAAGTTACATTTACTAGAGAAGCAATATGACATGATATTAAGACTCTAAATGAAGTGAATTTTTACAATACCTGCCAGTGTGGTCAGAAAAAAACACCTAAAATGAAAGATTCAGATTTTTCTGAACTCACTGATGGCTATTTCTATCATCTTAGGCAAAACTCACTTTAGTTCATAATTTATTTTTATTTTTTTTTCAGAAAGCAAGTAATATCTTGGGTCATTTTGCTTCTCCTGTAAATCGAAAATAATTAGATACTTGTACTGGAAAACAAGAATAAAATCCTGAAATTCATCATGATCAGTGTTGGGGAAAGTTACTTTTACATTACAATATTGCGTTACTCCCTAAAAAAGTAACTAATTACGTTATATAGTTACTTTTTATGGAAAGTAATGTGTTACATTACTTTTGCGTTACTTTTTAAAAATCTGGGCAGGGCTTGCTTGTTTGTTTTTATTATAAAAACGTTTGATTCTTAGCAAATGTAAAAGCCGTTTCACACCAAAATGAAATGAAGTGAATAAGGCTAAGGATAAAGGAAAATTAAATTGACGTCTGTACAGTAGAACTGCAGGAAAAGAAAGAAACACTCTTCAGCAATGAGGAAACCCCCCCACAAATGTTAGGTAGTTTAAAGTAAGTTTTGCTTATTACTACACTGCAAAAAATGTCTTGTTTCCAGTCAAAATATCTAGGATTTTCTAGACAAGTAAAAATTGTCTTGTTTTTTTCTGAAAACAAGTCTCAATTAGGTGTGTTTTTGCATGAAACATTGGCAGATTATTGCTTGTTCTAAGCAAAAACTCACTTAATTCTGACAGTTTTTTTCTGAAAACAAGAAAATAATTATTTACTTGTTTAGAAAATCCTTCTTGATATAATAATTTTTTGATATTTTGGCTGGAAACAAGACAAAAAATGTAAGTAAGAACAGTATTTTTGCAGTGTACGGTTGAATTGGATCAAAGGTCAGCAGCAAAGTCATTGGTTAATAAAATGGGATTAAATGCATAAAGAAAACAAAAAGTAACTTGGATATTTTCTTGGAAATGAAAAAGCAATGCATTACTTTACTAGTTACTAGAAAAAAGTTATATTGAGTTACTTGTAATGAGTTACCCCAACAAATTTGCAACTTCCATTTAATGGTGATTTTATTATCTGCTTATTAAAGCATTACTCCACTTCCAAAAGAGACATTTCCTGATAATTTACTCACACCCATGTCATCCACGATCTTCATGTCTTGCTTTCTTCAGTCACAAAAAAAATTGTTTTTTGAGGGAAACATTTCAGTTTTTCGACATACCCTAACTGTCTTGAACCAGCGTGCACAAAGTACACATGCACCACAGAGCTAAACAAACCAGCATTTGTGGTTAAAAAGTGTATAAAATATAAATTTAAAATGGAAAATAACAGATTGTTTCGCTAGATAAACCCTTATTCCTCGGCTGGAATCATTTAGAGCCCTTTGAAGCTGCACTGAAACTGCATTTTTAACCTTTAACCCATTGAGCACCATTGAAGTCCGCTATATGGAGACACAACCTGGAATGTTTTCCTCAAAAAAACAATTTTTTGCAACTGAAGAAAGCAAGACATGAACATCTTTGAGATGCATGTGAGCAAGTTTATTTTGCAAGTGGCGTAATCCTTTAAGATGCTCCATCCTCATGGTTTTCATCCAGGTCCTGTGGTCTGTTTATCACTTGTTGTTATTGTAAAGATCCTCCAGTGTTGTCTTTGCATCGAGGGAATCTCTGGCCTTTCCGTTCGGCGTGATTGGAAATCATTTGCTCTTAATAGTGTTGTGCGGTGAGGGAGCGGATCAATAGAGCTTCAGACAGAAGATGCTCTCCTAGCCACTTCAGCATTGATCTCTGGAGCTCGATGTTCATTAACCACAGACGCAGAATGTGTTTATCGGCTGCGTGATCTGTGAGGTTTTTGGTTGTTTTTGCCATCTTTATTACCGAGGAATTGATTGGATCGTATAAAATTGTACTCAAAAGTGAAGTGGTTGGAAAATGAAAGTGACTGCATATAGAGAGCAGGAAGAAGCAGGGTTAAATGGCAGATATTTGTTTATTGTGTGTCGTGTGAGTGTGAGTGTCAGTGGGTCGTGAGTTCACAGCTCTGAGCGGCTGATGGATGTGCGGTTTAAACACACGACAGGCGTTTGCGTGCTCGTGATCGCCAGCCTTTCATTAGCCGCCTGTCTTTGTGATTGAAGTGCACAGAGTCGTGACTCGCTGGAGAGACGGAGGAGCGGATCGGCTCTGTTTCATTCACATCACATCCACTACACTACAGGAATTCTGCATTTCACAGCCTTGCTTACTGCTGCTGCACATTTGGTTTTGATTTCATTCATTCTAGACTAGTGTCTGAGAATCTGATAGTCCTTTTTACACTCTTAAAAATTAAGGTTTTATTAGTGCTGCACCATTAATCATATCACAATCATGATGTCAGGCTGTGCAATTATATGACGGGAAATTGTCACTATTATATTAAGTGTGTGAAACACATGCTTTCTGAGAACAGTTTGCAGATTTTCCGCGAACAAAAGAAAACAAAATATTTTTTTTTTCCAAAATAGTTTAAAGAGAGTATGTTACATCCCTGTTTGTTTGGACAAAATGAAGAGCTATTTTCCAAAACGCGATAAACGCTTTTTTTTTTTTTTTTTTTTTTTTTTTTTTAAGTGAGTTATTGCCAACATCATTGTATCTGGTCTGTATTCAAAAGTCCATACACAAAATGCAATATCCGCAGTGTTATTCTGTCATGTTTTCTCCCTTTTTTTTCCAAACCACGACAAACGCCAGTCTCCTTTCTGTGCAAAATGCACTATATGCCTTCAACCAATCACAGCGCACCATTCCACAGATTGTAAACAGCAAAGGCGGGATCAACAAACAAACAAAAAATGAACAATTTTGACTGCATTGATGATCCTGTGGTGGTTTCTGCGGTGGGGAAGAAAATAAGCCATAACTTTGTGAGATTGCGATGAACTAAGATGAGTGACTGCTTTTAATGATTTTTAAGGGAGTTTGTAAATATGATATTGATTTAATACAACAGTTACATAAACAAGAAGGTAATATTAAGTGACTTGCATTTTCTGACTCTAACACTATTGGCCGATCTTGCTCCATTTCTTTGTGAAAAATAGTTTGAAACAAAGTCACAGCTGAGCCGCTGCGCATCTCCATTCAAACACAGCGGTGTTTGGTTTATGAATGAACATGCATTTTTACACTAATCTAGAGTCAATTTCACATTCATAAAGACACTCACTTGCTTTATTCCTCAATGAATCAGCCGTTCGAACGAATCAAATGAATATGATTCAGTAATTAAATAAGTGACTTGACTCCACCTACTGGCTTGTAGTTTCATTTTTAACGTATATTTTCAGTGATTTAAATCATTTAATATTTCTATATTCAAAATGTTATATTTAAAACATTAATCTCAACATTAATTTATGAATTTGATTGCACGCATGCCACCTCTGAGCCTCATTAAACATGAAAATACACCTGCAAGACACTTAGGGCTCTTCTGTGCCACCTCTGTAGTACAAATTAATTTTGTTTATGCTGATTTCATTTGATTGGTAACTTATTCTTATTATATTGTTTTAATTAGAAAGATTAAAATGCTTATGAAATATATATTTTTAAAAAATGTGACATAAGATGACATACTTTTAATAAAGTTACCTTACAAAGGTAAAAACCAAATTCCTATTTAATTCACTTTAAGGAGTCAAATGTCACCTCGTAATGAGAAGGCTAATTTTTGATCAGATTGTTTGATTATTGATTAAAATGTGCTTCTAAAATTGACACTGCCCCTGATTTTTTTTTTTTTTTTTTTTTTTTTTTATTAAGT
>CM065124.1:635460-695460 GCA_033026305.1 Cirrhinus molitorella | reverse complement strand
TTGCAGGAATTGATTAATTCAATGAGTTGTAATATCTCAAAAAAACAAAAACCAAATGCAGGCACTGGAATGATGTCTGTGATGGATAATTATAAGTATAATAATCTGTCCTGAAAAGCAGTCACTAGAGAAAGGAGCATTTAGAGACTTTACAACTCAATAATGCCTATTTCTGAATAAAAACAAACAAAGTAAATATACCAGCTTCACATTTGTGTTATAAAAGTCTTGAGATGAATAAAAGTGGTTTACTTTATTGCTTTATTTACTTAATGGAGACAGTTGCAAGGGTTAGGGTTATAATTTACTAAAACTAAATATAAGACTTATTGTGTAAAACTTTTTAAACTTTTCTTATATATATATATATATATCTTGAAGTACTATAATTACTAAAATAAATAAAAAAATAAATAACTACATAAACATGTTAAACTACTAAAAATGACAATGCACAACAAAAACAAAAAAGTACAAACTATAATAGTATTTCAGTTGTACTAAAATAACACTTAAGTGCTAAAATAACTAAAACTAAATGTGACCCTGGAACACAAACCAGTCATAATAGAGGTTTATACATCATCTGAATAAATATTCTTTCCATTAATGTATGATTTGTTAGTATAGGACAAAAGTTGGCCAAGATGTATACTAGATATAACTATTTGAAAATCTGCAATCTGAGGGTGCAAAATCTAAATATTGAGGAAATTGCCTTTTAAAGTTGTCCAAATGAAGTTTTTAGCAATGCATATTATTAATCAAAAAATTAAGTTTTGATACAATATTTTCATGTAAACATGATCTTTATGATCTTTAGCATAAAAGAAAAATCTATAACTTTGACCCATACAATGTATTTTTTGGCTATTGCTACAAATATACCCATGCTACTTAAGACTGGTTTTGTGTTTTAAAGAGACATTAAAAAAATTAAAAGACGAACACATTAAAATGACTAAAATTAAAGTGAAAACAATGACTATAAAAAAAAAATCTAATTTAAAATGATAATCAAAACTAATGATACTGAACAAACACTGGAGAGTTTGATTGTTTGTCGTCAGTGACCTGATGTTTGTTCTGGTGTGTGTTTCAGGTTGAAGGCAGCGCTCAGAGCTCCAGACAGAGATGCAAACCTGGCGCCGTCATCGAGAGTCTGGTCAACCACGCGCCGGGAGTTTTCTCAGGAACTTTCTCAGGTAACACATCGCTTCATGAGAATTACAGTGGCTCAGAACAAGCGTCTCGTCTCAAACTCATCGTGACCTCTTCGCTCCTCAGGTACTTTACACCCCAACTGTCAGGACGGCAGCGGGCGTCCTCGCCGGGACGTCAACACCATCCTCCAGATCCTCAACGACCTCTTGAGCGCCACGCGGCATTATCAGGGATCTCCTCCGACGCTGGCGCACCTCCGCTGCCCTCCGGCCTCGACCTGCTCACCTCCACCCTCACCTACCTCAGAGCGACTGCAGCCGCATGCACACCTGCGCAGGCCCTCCGGTGAGTGTGTGTGTGTGTGGGGGTGTGCTGATCATCAGACATGACTCAGAGCAGCTCCAGACGCTCCAGCTAGTGACACAACCTCACTGATAAAATAAAACACAGAGCTTAAGCAGGCTTTCCCAAATGGAGATTCATGAGCTGATTAAAAAAGATTTTATTAATTTAATCATGAAAATCAGTGATGCACTGAAATTTCAGCAGCCACCCAGAAACTAATATTTGGTTGAAAATTAATTCACTTTTAATCACTAAACGTTATTTGTAGCATATTTCTTTTGATATGTGAACAAATTAGAGCTGGGCGATAAATCAATAACGATAATTATCACGTGATATAAATTTCCTTGATAAACAATAACAAGAGTTTCTTAAATGTTATTAATGTAGATGTGTGTTAAATGTACTGAAGGAGGAGTAATGAAATGCAATTACAGTATTTTTTTGTGATTTTAATCTATACTAAATGTATTTAGACTACTGTTGTTATGTTTATATTTGTGGTTTTAACTGTGATTATCAGGCTCTAAATGTATTCTACTATGGAAGACCAATGGTTAATTTAAAAAGAGAAAAATAAAAACCTAATTTAATAATAATAATAATAATAATAATAATAATTAATAAAATACATTTCACCATATAAAAATGAGGTTGCAAACAATGAGAACATGCAGAACTAAGTTTATTATTATTATTATTATTATTATTATTATTATTATTATTATTATTTATTTATTTATTTATTTTAAGGAAAAATGACGTGTAAAGAGTTCTTGTCATTTTTAGAAAGAAAAATGTGATGAATTTAAAGTGTTTGTCATGTTCTGACCATAAAGAACAGATTAAAACCTTCACATTGAAGCAAGTCTTTAAACTTGAAAGAAAAAAAAAGACATTTATCACAATGATTATTGATATCGACTGATCTGATATGAAAAAAAAATATTGTGATCATTTTTTGTCCTTATTGCCCAGCCCTAGAGCAAATCTGTGCTCTTAAATTCTGTCAATTATAATAAAATTCAAACAGTAAATATCCATTTGATGCTCTAAAACATTTGTGATTAATTGATTTATTAAATAAACTTCATTTTTGGGTTTCATCTAAATGAAAATGAATTTTGGTTTCAGTAAAAAAATAATTTTGTGCATCAGTAATGAGAATGTAAAATTAATAATTATAATACTATAAAATGTATTTTATTGTAAAACAATCAAAATGAAACTCTCATAGATAAACCATAAAAATTAATGTGTTCATTAATTACTGAAATAATAACTAATATTATAATCTTCAGGAAAATGTTTTGTTGAAAAAGGTGCTCCTAAAAAATGTTTGGTAATAAAATCTGAAGCATACATTTTATGGGAACATTTTTTTCTGGTCCCCATGAGGAAACAAGCTCATAAATCATACTAAATTATAGTTTTGAACATGTAAAATTACAGAAGTTTTGTGTGAGGATTGTGTTTAGGGTTAGAGAAGGGAATATATTGTTAGAAGAATATGAAAATGTGTCAGTGCAGTTCCCGAAAACACAAAAACCCAACCTGTGTGTGTGTGTGTGTGTGTGTGTGATCTGGTGCGAATTCATTGCTGTAGACTGATCTGTGCATGCACATACAGGAAGAGGAAGTCATATATTCTGACTCAGAGTCTTTTCTAACTTTACACACTTCTCATTTTCTCCTGATTCATTGCTCAGCGTGTCTCGTTCTGTAGCATTCATCACCTTGGATCAGAATTACTGCAAACACACTGCTTCATCAACGCTCAAACACGCCTCTGAAATCTGATTGGACGAGCCGCTGTGAATAATTGCAGTTGCAGTCAAAAGTTTACATCCCCCCTTTCAGAATCTGCAAAATGTTGATTATTTATTATTTTTGCAAAATAAGAGGGATCATATGAAATGCATGTTATTTTTTATTTAGTACTGATCTGATAACATATTTCACATAAAAGACATTCACATAAAGTCCACAAGAGAAAACAATAGTTGAACAACTGAGAGACTCATATGCAACTATTACAGAAGGTTCAAACACTCACTGATGCTCCAGAAGGAAAAAACATGCATTAAGAGCCGGGGGGTGAAAACTTTTGAATTTGAAGATCAGGGTAAATGTAACTAATTTTGTTGTCTTGGAAACATCTTCTGTAGATTCTGAAGGGCAGTACTAAATGGAAAAAAATGATATTTAGGCAAAATAAGAAAAATGCACTCAACTTCATTCTGTTCAAAAGTTTTCACCCCCGGCTCTTAAAGCATGTTTTTTCCTTCTGGAGCATCAGTGAGTGTTTGATCCTTCTGTAATAGTTGCATATGAGTCTCTCAGTTGTCCTCAGTGTGAAAAGATGGATCTCAAAATCATACAGTTGTTGGAAAGGGTTCAAATACACAAAAATGCTGGAAAACCTGCTGAAGAACAGCAGGCAGTTTAACTGTTCAGGATAACAAGGGACACTAAACTAAACAAAACAAAACAAAAAAAAACAGCTGTGGATCATTTAGGGAACAACACATTATTAAGAATCAAGGGGATGTAAACTTTTGTACAGAGTAATTTACTAAATGAAAAATAGCATGCATTTTGTATGGAAGGTGCATGTAAACTTTTGACTTCAACTGTATGCATTAATGCATCTGTAAACACGTGCTAAAAATTGTTTATTTATTGTGATTTAATATTTAAAATTTTGCAACATCAATGAAATCGTTTTACCACGGTACGGCTCGTCATGTGCCATCAGCTGCGACTCTGCTCCGTTTCTCATGTGCTCTTGTGTCTGAGCTCTGAATGAGATGTGAGCTTTTAGAGGTCAGCTGCAGGGTCACGCAGAGCGCTGGGCTTTCAGAAGGTCACGACCCCGTTAGTGAACATTAACCAGCCACCGCTGACCTTATATACACACACACACACACACACACACACACACACTCTTATCTCGACTCACATCTTTCCAGCATAGTGGCTGCATGAATTATTCAGCTTTGCTCAGGCACACTCGGGCCCTCAGGGGCCTCCAGTAGCCCCACAGCACCTTGTCCCCGTGTGTGTGTGTGTGTGTGTGTGCTCAGTGGAAACATGCTGATGAAGCATGAATGATTCATGGGTCAGCAGCTTGGAAAGAACAGAGCACGACTCCTGGAGGAAGTGCAGGTTTACTATCTGGTGAATGTGCGACTCATCTTTAACCAAAAAAACACCAGCTTTGCATAAAGTCACTCAGGCCTGTTTTTAGGAGCATTAGGATGTTTTTCCAGGTTAATTCTCATCTCTTTTCATTTGTCTTTTTACTCTTGAGGTGAACTGTGATCTGGACATGTTTTATGAGATTCACTTGGAGTTGTGTCTGATCTTGTTTGTTTGTTTGTTGTTCTGACTGTATGTGAGTGTGTGCATCAGCTGACTCACATCTATCTTATGAAGTTAATGTATTTATATAAATAATTTAATTTCTATATTTAATTTTTGTTCTAAATATAAAAAAATCTAAATCTTAATTAAAACTACAATATGATTTAAATGTATATATTAAAAAATGTATTTTTTTTTTTTTTTTTTACACATAATAAATGTATCTAATTTATATGAAGTAAATTATTACTTTCAGAATAAATGTTTCCTGATAATTTACTCGCCCCCATGTCAACAAAGATATTCATGTCTTTCTTTCTTCAGTCTCAAAGAAAGTTTTTTGAGGAAAACATTCCAGGATTTTTCTCCATATAGTGGACTTCAGTGGTGCACGGATTGAAGGTTAAAAATTCAGTTTAAATGCAGCTTCAAAGGGCTCTAAACGATCCCAGATGAGGAATAAGGGTCTTATCTAGCAAAACGATCAGTCATTTTCTTAAATGAATTAACATTTATAGACTTTTTAACCTCAAATGCTGTTTTTGTCTAGCTCTTTGATGCACATGCAGTTAGGGTATGTCGAAAAACTTCTCATTTTCACCACCGATTGATTATTATTATTTTTTTTTTTTTTACCTTTTTTTTATTTTTCTTTGCACATACTCTGTAAACACTGGGTCGGTACTTCTGCAGCGATGTTCAACGATTTTAAACTTGGAGGAGGAAATGAGACGTGCGTTTTTTGACATTCCCTAACTTCTTGAACCAAAGTGAACAGAGTACGCATGCATATCACAGAGCTACACAAGATCAGCATTTGAGCTTAAAAAGTATATAAATGGTAATTTTTTAAAACATTTTTTTAGATAAGACCCTTATTCCTCGGCTGGGATCATTTAGAATCCTTTGAAGCTGCACTGAAACTGCATTTTTAACCTTCAATCCGTTTGAAGTCCGCTATATGGAGAGAAATCCTGGAATGTTTTCCTCTGAATTAATTTCTTTGTGCCTGAAGAAAGAAAGACATGAAGATCTCGGATGACATGGAGGGGGTGAGTGAATTATTAGGAAGTTTTTATTTTGGAAGTGGAGCAATCCTTCAGCTGTAATAATAGCACAGACCTTTTTTTGAGGAGTGTCTATTTACACTAAGTGCAAATAACCCGTCTTGTTGGCAGTGACTATTTACATTAACTCCGCCCATAAATGTGTAATGGATAGCTGTCAATCATCACATCCAGCGGCGAAGCGGTTAAAGCGTGCAGATAAACATTTTCGACACGGACAACCCGGGTTCAATTCCATCTTATGGCGATCTTTTTTTTTTCATCCTTTTTAAATCTCATATAATATCGGAAAAAGCATTGATTTTCAATAAAAATGAAGGAAATAATAAAAAATTGTTAAATAAAGCATCGGTTAGGGTTAGGGTAGGTGTGTAGGGAGGGCTTATTGTCCCACTAAGGCTGCATCCATTTAATAAATTGAATTAACCCTTTAACTGCCTATTGTGAACATAGACATGAAAATGCACTCCAAATGTAATTTTTTATCATTCATAAACAAAAACATTTTGTAATATGATTTTCATGTACAATTTCCATGATAATGCAGTGTCTGATTTTAAAATGGTTTCCAAAGGATGAATTTTGAAATTAAGTCTTCAAGTGATATATAATTTCTTATGATTTCTAAAGCGTGATAGAAAAAAAGACAACAAAGAAAGTCTTTTTGTGAAAAAGGTCTGAACTCCTGTTATGAAGTACATTTTTTGAGGTGCACTCTTGTCATAAATTAATCTATTACTTTTCCTACATAATTTGTAACACAAAACAGTGGTAAAATATCAATTTAGGAGTCTTAGACCTTTCCAACGATATATAGTTTGTCATGATTAGATTGGGATTTAATGCTGAAATATGCTGAAGTAAACCGGTGACGGGACGGTGACAGTTAAAGGGTTAAAACGATAACTTGCACTCAATGCATAATTACTGAATACTTTTTAATATAATACAATAGTAATAATTGCATCTGTTTGCAATAAGTATTATAAATGGCAGAAAATCCTTAAATGTAAATAGAACCCATTGCTATAAATAGCAACTATCGTTGAGAAAATATGCTATTTACACTTAGTGCAAATAGCCGCTGCCTTTTTTTTTGTAATATACCACTTTGTTTGTTGTGCATCATCTGAATGTGTCTCTCTCTGTGTCTGTGTCAGGTGAGCGTCTGCGGCAGACGGAGAATAAAGCCACGCGCTGTAAGGTGGAGCAGCTCCAGCTCTTGCTGCAGCAGCGGCGTCTGCGACGGAAAGCCCGCAGAGACACACGAGGTCCGTATCACTGGCTCCCCGAACGCAAGAGCAGACGCAGCCACAGCGACTGCAGCCTCTCCAGCGACGGCTCCCTGGACCTGGACTACGAGGAGCCGGTCTGGAAACCCGACGTCCCGTCAGACATGAACCCGGAGTTCGTCGTGGCCTGAGCTGCGGTTTGACAGACGGCTGGATGAAAACGTGACACAACATGGGCATTAACGGCCGACCGCGAGACGCGCAGACGCTCTGGATTCAGTCCCTCAGGAGCCGCTTTATGGCGTTTACGGTCGGTTTGCAATGATTCTCAGTTCACTTCATGGATGTTACGAATCGCAGGATGTAGCATTTTCACGTCAGGTGTTCACAACCGGTTACACAATGTTTTGCACAATTCATTTCTCTGGAGCATTATAATATTTTTGATACACGTTTTAGAGGACAGTATGTCGATCTGAGACCACATTCAGACAGCGGCTTCATTTCAGCCTTTCAGCGAATCTCATGGAAACTGCTCATATTTCACCCCAAAATTAAAAAAAAGTTTATTATTTTTCATGTAAAGAAAATGAAACCTCATGATTTCTTGTAATTTTTTTTTTTATATATATATATATATATATATATATATATATATATATATATATATATATGTGTGCTGTGCAATTATTAATCACATCCAAAATAAAAGTTTGTTTACAAAATATGCGTGTGTGCGATGTATATTTATTATGTGTATATATAAATACACATAATATAATAAATATACACAGTACACACACATTATGTAAACAAAAAGTTTTTGTATGCGATTAATTGTGATTAATATTAATACATAATATAAAGGAAAAAAAAAAAAAAATATATATATATATATATATATATATATATATATATATATATATATATATATATAATTATTATTATTATTATTTATTATTATTAATATTATTTTATTTTGGATGCGATTTAATCACAATTAATAGTTTGACAGCACCTAATAAATATATATATATATATATATATATATATATATATATATATATATATATATAATATAATATAATATAATATATATGACATGCATTTAAAAAAATATATATGTAAAGTTATTTTTGATGGGGGGGGCTTTGTGTTTTTTTGTTTGTTTGTTTTAATCTAGTACATAAAATAAATAAAGAAATAAAAAACATTGCAATTAATTGTTTGACCGCACTAAAATAAGTAAATAAATATATAAATCTGAAAAAAAAAAAAAATTAATTAAATTAAAAATAAAATTTAAAATTAAATAAACAAAGACAAAAAAATCCTCAAAAATAACTTTAAATATAAAAAATAATAATATACATACACATTTATTTCAAAAGTTTTTTTGGATTTTTTTTTTTTTTTTTTTTTTTTTATAGTACATAAAATAAAACGACGATATAAACCTTTTGTAATTGTTCTAAAAATAGGCTTTATTTCTTTATGAAAAACTTTCAATTTTAGGATGAAATATGACCTGGAGATTCACTCGCTTTAATTCTCAGACACATGAACTGAATAAAGACTCATAATGCAGCATTTTTTGGTGAATTCTTACCGAAGTTCATCTCTCAGACGGTAGCCAGTGTCCGTTTGTGTTTCTGTGGCTTATATTCGAGTCGGACACTGAATCTAAACACTGATTCACAGACTGTTTTCTTCACGCGTGTGCAGACATGCATGCGTTTCCCACGGACAAATCTGATCTGAAGTGGAGGGAACCTTGTGAAAAGCTCATTTAGTTCTTCTGCTGGACAGCGTGGAGGAATCGTTTGCTGTGATTTTGTTCAGTGGCCTTATTTAATCTGTAAGGAACAGAGATGCCTGTGGATTCCCCGAACTCTCGTGTGAACGTTTGTTTCCTGTTTGCAGCAGAATGTGGAACGACGTCTCTTTCTGAAGATGATCTGATCGCTGATGAGTGATTGACGGTGTTTTCTTTCACACTGGATCAGCTGAAGGAAAGCATCCTGTAGTTTCACGTCTCTCTCGTTTTCCTGGTAATGCTTCGGATGCCTGTCATCTCTCAGAAAGGCTTGGCATGAAGCAGGACTTCAGGTTCATGTTCTGGTTTTATTTGTAGGTGGGTTGCAGGAGTTTTTAAGCCCGTCTCTTTCAGGAAGCATGTAGCACATGTATTAATTTATCAACTCATCTGGTTACTGTGAAACATTCTGTGCTTTGGTTTTGTGTCACTTTTCTTTCTTTCTCTCGTTTGTGTGTTTTTGTCACGGTGTAAAACTATAGTGTTCAAAACGAAGATGTTTTTTCATAAGCAATAAATTAGTGTGGCTTGCAGTTTAGTGTTTATGTCTTTTTAAAGGGTTCACAAAGGTCATGGAGTTTCTGGAAAATCGTGGAATTTTAAGAGATCTATTCCAGACATTTTTTTTCTATGCCATTTTTTTTGTTTTTTTTGCACTTTTTTTTTATTCAACACAAAGTAAAACATAATAAAACAATCCCACAAAGACTAAATTCGTGCACATTTTAAAAACCGTCGAGGATAATAATCACAAAAAAGCTGTAGGCTTATTTCCATATTTAAAAATGGACGAAAAAATCATAAATGGAGGAAAAATCTACATCAAATTCAGCAATTCACAAACACAACACCTAAAACCACTAATAGTAAAAAAGCCATTTTTTAACCTCCCTTCTAAAAATACTATCATCTTGGATCTGTTTTATACAGTCAGGTAATCAGGAACACTTTTCTTTAATATTTTAAACCCCATCATCAATTTAAGAAAGGTTACCCTTTTTTCAACATTTAAAAAAAATGTTCATTACTTAAATGCATCTTTCCAAATAAGCCTACACAACTTGTTTTGAGCAGTCTGTAATTTACATTTAGTTTGTTTTATAAAACTGCTATACCTATATATTTGCCTATTATATCTTTCTTCGCCATTTTGTTCCCTTTTCGCTCGCCAAGTCAAATGCAGTCACCAGGAAAATGTACATTTTAAGAGTTTTAGATACAAAATGAGCACTTCAAAGACTGGGTGACAGAAAAACAAAAACTAAATGTGAAGAAATAAAAGGCTGAATGATGAGCTTGATTACAAGAGAAAATCCTTTGGGGCATTTAATGTCTGAAAGCATAAAAACCTAAAAAACAAAATTGAATTTCTGTTGAAATAGTACAGAAAATATCAAAGTGCATATAAAAAGCAAAAAAAAAAAAAAAAAGCATGTATGTCGGTTTTGTACTTTTTGTCTTTTTGTGGTCCTCTATATTCAAAAATGGACGAACAAATCAGAAATGGAGTAAAATTCAACATCAAATTCAGCAATTCACAAACACAACACCTAAAACCACTAATAGCAAAAAAAAAAAAAAAAAAAAACATTTTTTAACTTCCCTTCTAAAAATACTATCATCTTGGATCTGTTTTATACAACCAGCTGATCTATTCCCAGATTAAAACAAAAAACTAGTATATAAAGAATTCTTCCCTGTTAAACTCTTAAAAATAACATGACATGTATTTCCAAAAAAAAAAAAATAATAAAAAAAAAAAAATATATATATATATATATATATATATATATATACACATTTAAAATTCATATTATAATATAAAATTATATAATAGTACATAAAAAAAAAAACATTTCAAAAAATATTTTCATATTTTGTTATTTTTGAGTGTTTTTTTGTTTGTGTGTTAGTTTTCTTTATTTTACTTTATTTTTTTCTCTTTTTGTTTTATTATATTACATAAAATAAAAATCAAAATCAAAATCATTGCAATTGATTGTTTGGCAGCACTAAAATAAGTAAATAAATATATAAATATAAATAAGTAAATTTATTTTTAAATATATAACAACATAAAAATTCAGCTTTTTAGGAATCTGCCATTTGGCTTTGCGTGGGAACCCTGTTTTTTGCTGTCTGTTAGTTTCCCTGTGATTGAACACATTCATAGTTCAGTCAAACACCAAAGAGTTCATCCCCAGGCTTTCCCAGATGTAGGTGAGTTTGTTTCTTCATCAGATTTGTACAAATGCGTCATTCCATCACTTGCTCACCAATGAATGGGTGCCGTCAGAATGAAAGTTTGCAATTGTGCAACAGCAATATTTACATTTCTTCATTCAGCAGATGCTGTTATTCAGACCGACTTATGAAAGAGGAACAAAAGCAGTTAGTCACTGATGCTAGTCTTTGTATAAAGCGTTAGTTAATCTGGTTTACTGTGGTCTGGTCTAGCCGGCGGTGAGTCATGTGACGCGTTTTTTTTTTATCACAGGTGTGTCACCGAGACGTTGAGTCAGTCAGTCACAGGTGTGTTTGTCAGCCGTTGGTTTGATCTCAGTGGTTTCACACTGTGTTTGTTGGTAAAGCAGGATCTGAAACACTAAACCATGAGTCTGACATTTGGAAACACCACACACAAAAACAACTGTGTGGCGCTTCAAATTACTGTTCAAAGTTTCATTAGTATATAATGTTTTGAATTAGTTCAGTACATTTTTATTTTATAATTACTGTAAATTTAAATTCGACATGTTTTTGTGTATTTGTCAGTTTTTGTGTTTAAAAAAATGTTTATTTTTTGTTTAAACCAGCCTTAAGTAGCTCAGGTATATTTGCAGCAATAGCCAAAAATGCACTGATGGGTCAAAATTATTAATTTTTCCTTATGCCAAAAATAAATTTTGTAAAATTTGTAAATGTCCCACTGTAAATATATCAAAACTTAATTTTTGATCAGTAATATGCATTGCTAAGAACTTCATTTGGACAACTTTAAAGGTGATTAATTTTGCATTGGAAACTAGCTGAAATAATCAAAATTAATAAACTCTTTTTTTTATTATTATTTTGAGTTTTATTTAAGTTCAGGAATATCATATTTTTTTTAATATATAGTTTTATTTTTTGTTAGCAATAATAACCCTGCTTCAAAACACTAAATGTAGATTAACAGGCAAACACAAACACCTTCATGAATTTGGATTTGCTCCAGACTTTATTCAAGAAATAGGTGCAGAACCAGGCCCTTAAATAGTAAGTGAAAGGATGTTTTTAAAATCTTCTTAATATTGTTTGTCAAACATGTTTTTATTGACATTTATTTCATGCAAATTTCAAACAGTGAGATTTGTTTGTGTTTTAGGAATACGCTAAATAAACCATCTGGGAGAAAAGGAGAAGAACTGCAGATTGATCTGAAATGAAGCTGTCGCTGAAGAGGAACTGAATGTTGGGTTGCAAGTATTGAACAACTTAAAATATCTATTGAATTATATGTTAAATGAGTTTTATTACTGTAACTTTAGTAAAAATGTGAGTGTTTTAATCGGGACTAGTGTTGAATTTCCTTGACTGTTTGAAACAGTTTGTGTCTTTCTTACTTGTTTAGTGTTTTTCTTACTGATCTGCTATTTTCTACATAGCCCAATGTTCTGACTGTATCTCCTTCTAGAGCTTTAACTCTACAAACTCCAAACTCAGCCCAGATCTTCAGACTGTTCTGACTTGCTAATCATGCTAACAACATGCTAATCATGCTAGTAAATTAATCATGCTAGACAAATGCTAGTAACTTGCTAATCATGCTAACAACATGTGAGTAACATGTTAATCAAGGTAAAAACATGCTAGTAACATACTAATCATGCTAGTAACTTGCTAATCATGTTAGAAACATGCTAATCATGGCAAAAGCATGCTAGCAACTTGCTAATCATGCTAGAATCATGCTAGTAACATACCAATCCTGCTAACATGCTAGTAACTTGCTAATCATGTTAGAGACATGCTAATCATGGCAAAACATGCTAGCAACGTGTTAATCATTCTAGTAACATACCAATCATGCTAACATGCTAGTACCTTGCTAATGATGTTAATACCACGCTATCAACTTAATCATGTTGATAGCATGGTAGAAACATGTTAGTAACATGCTAATCATGGTAGAAACATGCTAGCAATTTGCTAATCATGCTAGTAACATACCAATCATGCTAACATGCTAGTAACTTGCTAATCATGTTATAAACATGCTAATCATGGCAAAAACATGCTAGCAACATGCTAATCATGCTAGAATCATGCTAGCAATTTGCTAATCATGCTAGTAACATAACAATCATGCTAACATGCTAGTACCTTGCTAATGATGTTAATACCACGCTATCAACTTAGTCATGTTGATAGCATGGTAGAAACATGTTAGTAACATGCTAATCATGGCAAAACATGCTAGCAACTTGCTAATCGTGCTAGAATCATGCTAGTAACATACCAATCATGCTAACATGCTAGTAACTTGCTAATCATGTTAGAAACATGATAATCATGCTAGTAACATACCAATCATGCTAACATGCTAGTAACTTGCTAATCATGTTAGAAACATGCTAATCATGGCAAAACATGCTAACAACTAGCTAATCATGCTAGAATCATGCTAGTAACATACCAATCATGCTAACATGCTAGTAACTTGCTAATCATGTTAGAAACATGCTAATCATGGCAAAAAAATGCTAGCAACTTGCTAATCATGCTAGAATCATGCTAGTAACATAACAATCATGCTAACATGCTAGTAACTTGCTAATCATGTTAGAAACATGCTAATCATGGCAACATGCTAACAACTTGCTAATCATGCTAGAATCACGCTAGTAACATACCAATCATGCTAACATGCTAGTAACTTGCTAATCATGTTAAACACATGATAATCATGTTAGAAACATGCTAGTAACATACCAATCATGCTAACATGGTAGTAACTTGCTAATCATGTTAGAAACATGCTAATCATGACAAAAACATGCTAGCAAATTTGTTAATCATGCTAGAAACATGCTAGTAACTTACTAATCGTTAGAAACATGTTAGTAACACGCTAATCATGTTAAAAACATGCTAGCAACTTGCTAATCATGGTAGTAACATACAATAATGTTAACATGCTAACAACATGCTAATCATGTTAGTAGCATGCTACTTATGCTAGACACATGCTAGCAACTTGCTAATCGTGTTAGAAACTTGTTAATCATGCTAGCGACATGCAAGTGGCATGATAATCATGTTAAAACATGCTAATAACATGCTAATCATGGTAGAAACTTGCTAATCATGCTAGCGACATGCAAGTGGCATGATAATCATGTTAAAACATGCTAATAACATGCTAATCATGGTAGAAACTTGCTAATCATGCTAGCGACATGCTAGTGGCATGATAATTATGCTAAAACATGCTAATAACATGCTAATCATGGTAGAAACATGCTAGCAATTTGCTAATCATGTTAAAAACATGCTAGTAACATGCTAATCTACATCTCTATCTGTAATGCGTCTGTATTGTCTTCAAATCATTCACGCTTTAAGCTTTAAAACTACTTTAAACTTCAAACTATTTCAGAACGAAACTATCAAACTCTTAAAACTTAACTTAAACTTAAATGTTCTGGTCAGGCTTTTTCAAGACATCTTAAAGTTTGTCTTGACAAACTTTATCTAGTTTAATGTTTGTGTTCATGGGTGTAACCACCATATACTACCAATCTGTCCCCCCAATAATAGGCCTATTATATTGTAATAAGTGACATATGATGTGCCCTCCTTTTGTGAACCCTGGTTGTAGCCTAGTGGATCTGTTGTTATTTCCGATTTACTTTCAATTTAGGAAAAACAAGGGGAAAAAAAACCGTGTGACCACCCCCCCTTGAACGTACACTTGGTTGAGTCCGTAAACGCCGGCTTGCGGCATTGTTTGAAAAAAAAAAAAAAAAACGTTCAGTTCGACTGTCACTGGTGCTTAAATGTAGGAGCTAAAAGAAAGAAGCAGGACGAACAGGCGGACATTCGCCTTTTTTTTTAGACGGTAAGCAAGTAGACGCCTAAAAAGTAGTGCCATGGTCAAAAATACCGCAGCAATTTTTGAATAAATGTGAAAAAAATATCACGTTCACGTTCACAGACCGAGGAGTTCCCGCATAGTGCATAAGGCATAGTGTAGCTGTAAGTTTGATTTCATGATTGATATGATTTCATTGACATGAAACACAATATTTAAACCAAAATGCTTTAGGTATGTAAGCTTTCCATCCTATTTGCTGCTATGTCAGAGAAATTGCAGACGGTTCTTTCAGTGTTAATTCAAACGGTCAATGTATTCTTCAAAACTATGTTCTAGATGAGCAAATCTTTATCAATAGCCTATATGAAAATTGTGAATTGTGGGAAATGCACTTAAAAATATATATATATCTGGGGAAGGGCTCACATATCTATACCATGGTTAAGCCCTTGTTTGTGTTTAACAGCAGCTGCTGCTTCATGCTGTGATGAGTGTCTGATGAGTGTTTAATGAACATTATCTCATTGTTTTCATGGGATATTTATACTAGTACAAGTGTGAATGTGTGTGAATTTCATCCAGAGAAATGAGCGTTTAGATCTGCTGTGTTTGAAATGAACAAGAGTGTGTTTGAAAGAGGCAGTTCATGATGATCATATCGAGTCACAATCAGAGACTCATCCTGCATTCAGTGTTTGCAACATGCTGATCAACCTGTCAGTTTGTTTCTTTAGTAAATGCACCTTGATTTAAAAACGTTTCAATATTTGTCCTGGAAAACAGACAAAAAAACTTTTTTTAGTGCAACACAAAGGACATGTTGGGGAATTGTGCTGTTTCAGTCAGAGAGTGAGATTTAAAAACCACACAAACATCATCATAGCAATCTTCTGAAACTTCATGTGAAAAACAGCTCTGTGAGTGACAACGGCAGTGTGTTTGTGTGTGATTGATAACAGACGCCGGAAATGAGAAATGCACTGGAAACTAGTAAGTTAAGTAACAGAAATGTTATTTTAATGGTTTTAGTTTTCTTTGGCAATAATAATCCTGTTTCAAAACAAAGTAGATTAATAGACAAACACAACATCCTTCAGTGCACAAACCATCAGATCTGGATGTCATTGTGGATGAACATGGATTTACTCCAGACATTATTCATGAAACGGCTGCAAAACCCAAGTGAAAGGGTTTTTAAAATGTTCTTAATATTGTTTGTCAAATGAAATATTATGAGTGTTTTTCAGTTTCAAACGGTGAGATTTGTTTCTGTTTTAGCAATAAACCAAATAAACATTGAGGGAGAAATGGAGAAGGATTGCAGAATGAGCCGAAATTAAGGAACTAAATGTTGGATTGTAAGTATTGAACTACTTTAATAAAATATCTACTAACTTAATGTTAATTGAGTTTTATTACTGTAACTTTAGTAAAAGGTGTTTGATCTGGACTGATGCAGACCCAAACTGACTGTTTGGAAAAGTTTTTGTCTTTTTAACATGTTTTTCATGACAGATTTTGTGTTTTTGTAAAATATACTGCTTTTGAATGATTTACTTTTTTGATGCATTTGAGAAGCTGGAGATTTCTGAGGTTAGAAATAAATCATATATTGTTTTTTCAGATCATTTTTTTTTTCATGTTTGAGTGTATTTGATGAACATGATCTCCATTGTTTTCATGGGATATTTGTACCAGTATTTTCACAGTTTCAAAGGGTGAGATTTGTTTCTGTTTTAGCAATAAACCAAATAAACATTGAGGGAGAAATGAAGGAGGATTGCAGAATGAGCCGAAATTAAGGAACTAAATGTTGGATTGTAAGTATTGAACTACTTTAATAAAATATCTACTAAAGTATATGTTGCATCTTGCAGTAACTTTGGTAAAAGTGATCTGGACGGATGCAGATCTAAACTAACAAGCAGCTTTTACATTGTTTGGTACAGTTTGTCTTTTTAACATGATTTTCTTGACTGATTGGTAATTTAGGGTTTTAATAAAATATATTGCTTAACAAAAGATTATGATGACAAAGATTTTTATCAATTATATTTTTTATTGCATGTTTAAAAGCTGGAGATTTCTGATTTCTGATTAAATGTTGGATTGTAAGTATAGAACAGCTTTACTAAATGTTAGAGTTTTTGCTGTAAGTGTTTGATCTAGATTGATGCATAACTAAACTGACAAACGGCTGAATTTACTTGATTGTTTGGACCAGTTTGTCTCTTTTTAACATTTTTCTAAAATATGAAGAGTTCAGATGCAAAAGCCTCTAAGTCCATCTGACATCTTTCTTTAAAAAATGCATTTTTATCAGGCTCCAATGTATAGGTTTATATGTAAGTACTGGTTCTTCTGATTGGGCTGAGGCTGGGATTTTAGCAAGTTTGAAGTAAAAGTATTTGATGGATGTATAATATGTGTCAAGAGCATTCACTCACTATCATTATCTCATTTTTGATCCAGATTACTTTTAGCTGGTTTTGCATCTAATCTCTCATATATTGCTTAATAAAATTATGATGCTTTTGTATGAATGACATTTTGGATGCATTTGAGAAGCTGGAGGTTAGAAATAAATCATATTTTGTTTTTTCAGATGATTTGATGTGTTTAACAGCAGCTTCATGCTGTGATAAGTGTCTAATGAGTGTTTAATGAACATTATCTCATTGTTTTCATGGGATGTTTGTAATAGTATACGTCTCTGAACGAGTGTGAATGTGTGTGAATAACGACTATATCAAGTCACAATCAGACATTCAGACTCAGTTTCTCTAGTAAATGTATCTTGATTTAAGATTGTTTAGGTGTTTATACAGGAAAACAGAGAACAATAAAGAGGAAGAAAATTATTTTTTCACATATGTTGAAGAATTGTTCTGTTTCCGTCAGTGAATATTTAAAAACCACAAACAGCATCATAATCGTCTGAAACTTTATGTGAAAAACAGACTGAATGTTGGTCTGATCAGAGCTCTGTGTGTGTGTGTGTGTGTGTGTGTGAACATGGATGTGATTGATAACAGACAGAGTCTCATTGATTACAGTAATGATGGCTGTGAGGATGAATCTCTGCGTGTTCCTCAGTAAACAGATCCATATGTCGTCTGATGTGGGTTTGTAATAAATGCTGATGTTTCATTGCGCTGCTCTCCTCTGACCCTCCAATAATGAGCAGATATTTATTCTTCAGCGATCAATAATGCTCACATCACGTCTGATATTAGTATCTATGAGCCTTTGACCTCCGTAATCATCGCTCAGCTGCTGCTATGGGTTATATATAGTGTTAATTTATATATATATATATATATATATATATATATATATATATTAGTGCTGTCAAGCGATTAATCACATCCAAAAAAGTATGTTTACATTCTACACTGCAAAAAATGCTTTTCTAGCTTAGATTTTTTGTCTTGTTTCCAGCCGAAATATCTAAAAATTCGTAAATCAAGAATTATTTTATTATTTATTGTACACGTTAATGTCTTGTTTTCATTTAAAAAAAAGTTCAAATTAAGTGAGTTTTTGCTTGAAACAAGCAAAATAATCTGCCAATTGGGTAAGAAAAATAATCTAGTCTTCTGCTCGAAATAAGATTATTTTTCTAACCCCATTGGCAGATTATTTTGGTTGTTTCAAGCAAAACCTCACTTAATTTTGGCTTCTTTTTTCTGAAAACAAGACAATTTTTACTTGTCTAGAAAATCCTTCTTGATTTAAGAATTTTTAGATATTTTGTCTAGAAACAAGACAAAAAATCTTAGTTAGAAAACCATTTTTTGCAGTGTATATTTATTATGTATATATAAATACACACACATGCATGAATATATTAAGGGAAAAGATTTTTTTTATATCTAAAATATTTATATTTATTTATAATTGTGTACAGGTATAAATATATATACATATAAAAATATTTTTTAAAATATATACATGTATGTGTTTGTACGTATAAATATACAGAGTAAACACACATATAGTATGTAAACAAACTTTTATTTTGGATGCAATTGATCGCGATTAATCATTTGACAGCCCTTACATATATATATTTATTTATTTATTTATTTATTTATATATATATATATATATATATATATGAAAATATATGAAAATATAAAAACATGAACTACTAAAAAGAAAAAAAAAACGCAATTTAAAAAAATATACAAATAAATTCAAAATATTACAGAAATAAAGATGACCTTTGAAACAACGTTTCTCTCAAATTCTGAAAGTAAATGCATAATGAAAGTGCATGAATATTATGAATATTTCCTTAGTTTAACTCTTTAAAAACGAAATGCATTTAATATTTGCAGTTGCAGAAGAATTCAGAAGTTCTTTTTAATCTCTGCCAGAAACCAGCTTCCATTCTAATCATCTGTTTTGTTTAAATAGTTCTATGGCGTTTTGCTGATTGATGAATTCTGCTGTTGGTGAACAGGGAAGCTGCAGTAAACAGAAGCAGATCTTCAGAGGAAGTGGACACCGCTGCCGTCACCAAACAGGAAATGACCGCGTGTGTCTGTGATCTCAGACAGGAAGCAGCGCAGGCCTCGCTCTTACCCAACGTCCTGTGAGCTGATAGAGAAGAGGAAGTGGGGAGGAAAGAGGAAGCAGCGTCCATGTGACGCATCACATCCTGTCTATCTGACTGCCTGCTGGCGTCACGTGAGGGGTTTTCTCACACACACACACCTTAGGGATGGCCTATATTCTGCAGAATTGTTCATCATATTACGCCTAAATGTCCTTTACTAATTAAAGTATGTTCAGTAGTGAGAATTATTACTTAAAATCAGTGTTGGGGAAAGTTACTTTTAAAAGTACTGCATTACAATATTGTGTTACTCCCTAAAAAACTAACTGATTGCATTACTTAGTTACTTTTTATGTAAAGTAATGCATTACATTACTTTTGCGTTGGGGCAGGGCTTGTTTGTTTATAATCAGTGTTGGGGGTAACGCATTACAAGTAACGCATGTTATGTAATAATATTACTTTTTTCTAGCGAAGTAATGCATTACTTTTTCATTTTCAAGAAAATATCTGAGTTACTTTTCCAAAAAACTAACACCAGTTACTTTTTGTTTTCTTTATGTATTTAATCCCATTTTATTAACCAATGACTTTGCTGCTGACCTTTGATCCAATTCAACCATACACTGCAAAAATACTGTTCTTACTTAGATTTTTTGTCTTGTTTCCAGCTAAAATATCAAAAAACTCTTAAATCAAGAAGGATTTTCTAGACAAGTAAATAATTAATTTCTTGTTTTCAGAAAAAAGTCAAAATTAAGTGAGTTTTTGCTTAGAACAAGCAAAATAATCTGCCAATGGGGTAAGCAAAAAAAAAAAAAAAAAAAACAATTATTTCAAACAGAAAACAAGATTATTTAGCTTACCCCATTGGGAGATTATTTTCTTGTTTCAAGCAAAAACTCACTTAATTTTGACTTGTTTTCAGAAAAACAAGACAATCATTTTTACTTGTCTAGAAAATCCTTCTTGATTTAAGACTTTTTTGGTTTTTGGCTGGAAACAAGATAAAAAATCTAAGTAAGAAAAGCATTTTTTGCAGTGTGTATTAATAAGCAAAGCTTACTTTAGATCAACTAACATTTGTGCTTTTTTTTCTCATTGCTGAAGAGTGTTTCTTTCTTTTCCTACAGTTCTACTGTACAGACGTCAATTTTATTTTCCTTTAGCCTTAGGCTTATTCACTTCATTTTATTTTGGTGTGAAAGGGCTTTTACATTTGATAAGAATCTAACGTTTTTACATTAAAAACAAACAAGCCCTGCCCAGATTTAAAAAATAATGCAAAAGTAACGTAATGCATTACTTTCCATAAAAAGTAACTAAGTAACGTAATTAATCACTTTTTTAGGGAGTAATGCAACATTGTAATGCATTACTTTTAAAAGTAACTTTCCCCAACACTGATTATAATATAAAAAGTTTGATTTAAATGTAAAAGCCCTTTCAAACCAAAAAGTGAAACTAATAAGTTAAATTGACGTCTGTACAGTAGAACTGTTGGAAAAAGGAAGTTCAAGACTCTTCAGCAATGAGGAAAAATAAACCACAAATGTTAGCTAATCTAAAGTAAGTTTTGCTTATTAGTACGGTTGACTTGGATCAAAGGTCAGCAGTAAAGTTATTGGTTAATAAAATGGGATTAAATACATAAAGGAAGCAAAAAGTAACTCAGACATTTTCTTATAAATTAAAAAGTGATTGCGTTACTTTACTAGATACTTGGAAAAAAGTGACCTGATTACGAAACTTGCTTGTAATGCATTACCCCCAAACTGTTTAAAATATATATTTTTGGACTATATATTATTTTCCAGCTATATTCTCAGAACATTCTGTCAAGGTTCTCTCAAAGCTATGAACAAGTTTTCCAGTAACATTAATAAGAAAGTTCATAAAGTTTGTTCACAGACTTCTTGTCTGTGTACTCTGTAAAGTCAAATGGCACATTGTTAAAACAACAGTTTCCATATTATCACAGACTATATATGGCACACCCCTAGTTCACGGTTATCCGGTCTTTAACAACGTTCACAAAACATAATTTCCAGCGATATTGTATACTATTGTAACTGAACTGAGCTGGATGATGACTGAATTGAACTGAAAATGTATTGTTTACTGCTGTTTTGCATTATTGACACACTACTGTCATATTTAGTACTGTGAAGTTGCTTTGAGACACCTGTATTGTTAAAAGCGCTATATAAATAAGTGTCTTGACCTGACAAAACATTACCATAAAAACTTTTACATTAGCATTTTTTTTATTCATGTGTTTGCTTATATTTTTCACAGAGCAGATGAAACTAATGTGTTTTTTTTCCTCAAATGATTAGTTCACTTTCAGAACTAAAATGTACAAATAATGTACTTGCCCCCTTGTCATGCAAGATATTCATGTCTGTCTTTCTTCAGTCGTAAAGAAATTGTTTTTTAGGAAAACATTTCAGGATATCTCTCCATATAGAGGACTTTTAAATGCTTCAAAGGACTCTAAATAATCCCAGCCGATAAAGAAGGGTCTTATCTGGTGAAACGATCTGTTATTTTTTATACAAATTGACAATTTATACACTTTTTAACCTCAAATGCTCATTTTGTTGCATCTCTTTGATGCGCATGCATAGTCTGTGTGATCTGGATCAATATAGTTAAGAGTATATCCAAAAACTCCCATCTCGTTTTGTCTTCAACTTCAAAATCTTCCTACATCACTCTTGGTTTTTTTTTTTGGTAAAGGCCATTTGATCTTCTTTGTATGTTCATTTTATAAACACTGGGTTGGAACAACTTCAGCATTGTAGGAAAACAGGAAGTGAGTGAACTAATCCTAATCTGGTTTTAAGGAGGTTTCCCTATTTTTACAGTGTTTGTGTGTTGAGTGAGTGTGTGTGTGTGTGTGTGTGTGTGTGTGTGTGTGTGTGTGTGTGTGTGTGTGTGTGTGTGTGTGTGTGTACCTGCTGTGTGTAAATGTGGTCTATTCTCTGGTGTCTTTGTCCGTCTCTTTCATCAAAAGCACTGGGACAATGTGTCTGAGGTCAAAGGTCAAGGGTTAAGGGTCGTGCCCCTGAGTTCAGCTCTGTGTGATGAATAGCAGGGAGCTGCTGAACAAGGGTTGGGTTACTCATGTCCACACACACACACACACACACACACGTCTGGCTTGCTATACTTGTGGGCATGTGTTGTGTCTGTGCTTCTGGTATTCCCCACATCAGTGGTTCCCAACCACGTTCCTGAAGCCCCCCCAACACTGCACATTTTGCATCTCTCCTTTGTCTGACACACCCATTTCAAGTCTTGGAGTCTCTACTAATGAGCTAATGATCTGAATCAGGTGTGTTTGATTAAGGAGACATGGAAAACATGCAGTTTCGGGGGCCTCCAGGAACGTGGTTGGGAACCACTCCCCTTAATTATGTGCCTACAAGTATAGCAGGCGTAATGCTAGTCATTTTTGACCTTGTGGGGACATTTTTGGTCCCCATGAGGAAAACTGCCAATAAATTATCTTTCCTAAAAATCTAAAAAGGCCTGTAGTTTTGTGCTAGGTTTGGGTTTATGTGTGGGGTTAGGAAATACAGTTTGTACAGTAGAAAAATATTTACACCTATGGAATGAAGCTGTGTGTGTGTGTGTGTGTGTGTGTGTGTGTGTGTGGTCCTGTATTCCATACATTATAGGGACCTTGCTGGGACAATTTGTCTCCATGAGGAAAGAATCATACAGAATGATAAATCACCTTAGTTATGGGTATTGAAGGTGGAAGAGAGCTCTGTTCATTCACCTATGAGACTAAACATCTCTAAGACCTAAGAAATGGTCATTGGCTTTAGGAGCACAGGGCTGTAGGACTGTAGTTTTTAAGTAGGCTGTGATAGGCTTTTAATATTTGCTAGCCTCTGCTGCATACCTTCTGTAAGACTGTTGTGTCCAATATTGTTTGGGGTGGTGTGCTGGTAACACATATATCGGACAGGAATAGACTAAATAAACTGATTAAAAAGGCAAGCTCCATCATTGGCATTACACAGGATCAAGTGGAACAGGTGGCAGAGGTGAGGATGCTGAAAAAAAGGTATCATGAACAATGACATGCACCCACTACATGCCTTAGAGTGCTTCAGTATTGCACTTTCAGTAGCAGGGCAAAATGTAAGACTGAATACTATCATAAGTTGCCATTAGGCTCTTTAATCCCACTTGGGACCCCAATCACCTCTAAGTAGTGCAAGAAATGGCTAATGAACATTGGTGAGTGGAATTTACATGTCGAGCCACTCCCTTGTCCATATGGGAATATAAGATTCACTCATTCAGGGTTGTGGCAGGAGGGACGTAATGTCTTTGTTGTCCTCTGCAGGGAATGAGGCTTAAATACATAGTCGAGATGTTTCATTTTAGTCACATTTAATGTTACTTTAGGGTCCCTATTGAAAGCACCACAGCCACTGAAATGTGTCACAAGATTTGGCAATGCAGGTCCTGGCAAGCAGAAGCATGGTTAGACAGATAGAGGCGCAAGACATGATCCTCTCAACACTCCATGTAATCTGTATAATCCTTCACCCTTTTTAAAAGGGGTCAAATGGAAAGATCTTACTATGGTGAAGGTTATGTATTCTCTCATTCCTTTCTTTAATTATGAATGGAATAATACTATAATGTCAGCTTCACACTGGGGAGTGCTATGGAGCAACATCCTACCCACAGAGTGGTGACATGGAGAA
Source organism: Cirrhinus molitorella (assembly GCA_033026305.1). Classification (NCBI taxonomy): domain Eukaryota; kingdom Metazoa; phylum Chordata; class Actinopteri; order Cypriniformes; family Cyprinidae; genus Cirrhinus; species Cirrhinus molitorella. The sequence continues at coordinate 671,094 of CM065124.1, read as the reverse complement.
AACACATATGAACTTACAGACAGGGCAGTACTACATATGGTCCTACCTGAGTAAGGATGGAACTACTACCAATGCAGGTTCTAACAGAAGGAAGTCTTTCAAGGGAATCAAGAGGGAAACTATACCATACACATACAGGGTTACCCAAAGGGAATCTAACATGTTGGCACCTAGCCCAGTAAAGGTGCTGATCTAACAGGCATAAAACTCAAGTTCTAGACCTGGCACCATATTGCTCTGCCGTAGGTTGCTGGAGGAACTCTAGACAGGGTTCACCAACTGGAGGACTTTTTAGAAGTGTGGAAAGGGTGCTTACATTCCCTCATAGAATCAAATGGCTGCACAAGTGAGACCCAGAGCCAGTTCTCTTGCCTATAAACCTGTTTGTACCCAACACACAGTAGGAAACTAGCTCAACCTGGAGATTGTAAAGAAAAACTTGCATGGATAGTCTGTCTCTTCTGAAGGCATTGCTTGCAAGTTCATCACCTGGTCCTGGAAGTGAGTGATGGAAACTTTGGTCACACATCCAGGCTGGGGCCTCAGAATCATTTGGGAGTCAATCAGTCCGAGTTTTATTCATGTTCCATTGAAATTATCCATCCGAAAATGCCTGCAGGTCCTCCAACCTCTTGATGAAAGTGAGCAAGGCCGGGAGCACTGTCTTAAAAGCAGAATTTTTAGCTCAATTGACCCAAGTGAGTCAAAAGGAGCTCTCTGTAGCCCACCAAGGACCTCAGAGGTGGGGTCTTGGATGGTTTAACCTCCTAGCACCTTTCAGGAACCTGATGATCAGGTTGTGCTTCCCCAGGGACCTGCTGTCCACTGTGTCATAATGTAAAGCCTGTCTGGTGGAGAGGGATCTGGTCTGAGTGATAGTGTCTATCACTGCCTGTTATAGGCCACTTAAATCTTCAGCGTCCCATCCAGAAGCCACACCTGGAGGTTCCACAGATCTTGACAGTACCAAGTGGTGCCCGTCTTTGAGAAAGGAGCTTCTTCCTCAGGGGAATCCACCAGGGAGGGGCTGTCATGAGAAGCATCAGGTCTGAAAATTGGGTCTGGTAGGGCACAACCATCAAGTCCTGCTCCTCATCCTCCCTGATTTTGCACAATATCTGTGCAAGCAGGCTCACTAGGAGAAATGTGTACTTGCGCAGACCCTGGGGCTAGCTGTGTGCCAGTGCATCCTTGCCAAGGGGAATAGAACAGCTGGAAATGGGAAGATTCTTGGGAAGCAAACAGGACTACTTAGGCTTTTCCCCAAATCAACTCCACATTAGCTGAACCACTAGGAGCGTAAGCTGTCATGATGGTGCATCAGATGAATGATTGAGCTTTCTCAGGAGGTGAATGGCACACAGAAATTGGAGTTGTGACTCCAGAAGAGGAGGTGGTGGGCAGGTTGCAACCTGAGCATACTTCACCATGTCTCAGTTTTGTCCATTTGGATGGGCACATGCTTGCCCTGAAGCAATGGCTAGAACTGAAGCAGGACAACTCAGGAAAAACTGATATGCCATTGCAGTCATGGTCCTGTTCAGAAACCAGAGGCTGCATGTCCATTGTATACATTGAACAGTGACAGATCAGTATAATAAGGCTTTTGTACCATGTAGTTCTAGGAACTAGCCAGCAGGGTCGTTCCTAGAGAACCAATTTCTCCCTCCGCCATTTTCCTGGTTACATTCGCATTGGAATCAGGAACTCTGAAGCGGCCAACTATGACGTCTTTATTCACAGCATTTACAAACATCAACAAATGGTTAATGCAGAGTGCTGTGTTCTGAGCTGTTTTTGTTGTGTCTTGTGGGTTTTGTGATAACGAAGATTGAATGTAAATGCACAATTTATGTGAATGAGCATAAAAAATCAGCAAAATCTGCAAATCTACATCTCTTTTGACAACTTGCAGTGTTATCATCGTGGCTGTGAAAGAACATAATGCTGCAGCAGTAGATAAATGCTGTTAAATGCGGCTTTTTAAAAATGCCGGGTAGCCAGTGTTTCGAATGTGTTTAGCCAATCAGCATACACTTATGTCACTGGTAGTTCCTATAGAACTGTTTTAGACCTTACTCTGAAGTAGGAGCTAAATTACTTCCCCCAAATGGAGTTCCTTGAACTAAATACTTTCCTAGTTCCTACAGTGCCAAAAAGCGTGAACTTCCACCAATAGTTCTAGGAACTATGAAAAGTTTCCCCCAAGTGCAAATGTGCCTATAGCCACCGGATATGTGCCACAGCACCATGACCATTTTGGAACTCAGCTGTGCAGCCAGTCCTGAAGTGGTCTCTTATACATTTATTCAAGTGGCATCATTACTGCTGAGGATGCCATACGCCACACAAACCTCTGACATTCCTTTAGTGGAAATGCAGTTTTTCCCCTGAAGGAATTCACTGATTCCAGAAAACTGAAAATCTTTGTTTGCCACCAAGGTAAAAAGAGCTCTGCTGAACCTTGCATATTGCATAAATGACCCAACAGTGCATAGCATCCCAAAAGTAGAGGCACTGAGTGTGGTGCAACTCTTACCTGACTTCCAGGATCCTACAGAAGGTTAGCATGAGGAGGTGCATGAGGAAGCAGGGTGTCCTGCAACCACAACCTGAAAGAGGGTGCCAAGACCAAGAATGAGGAAGTGTAGCATTGCTAGTTATCCAACCCCAATGCATCTGACCCTGAGATTGAAAAAAAAATTGACATGAATGCAAATAAATACATTCATTTATTCAAAGTAATTTACTAAGAAGCAGATTTCACATTCCTTGTCCAGGAGTGTCACTTTCCCACAGAGTTTGATCTAGTTTAAACTCTAATTAAACAGGAATGAGGTTCTACAGGAACAGTAATGAGGAACCTGCTATACAGATTCACAGACAAACCTGTTACACACGTCACTCAAACACAGAACCAGGAAAGTATTTAAACTCATCAGTTCAGGGAAAGACAAACTGAAGTGTAGTTGAGCTGTTGTGTGTTTGCGTCTCTGTATTCTAGCAGTAAAATGACAGAAGCCAAATTTTCTCAGGATGAGTTCATGTGTGCAGTGTGTCTGGATCTCCTGAAGGATCCAGTGACCACTTCCTGTGGACACAGTTACTGTAAGAGCTGTATTGCAGGCTGCTGGGATCAGGAGGATCAGAAGAGAGTCTACAGCTGCCCTCAGTGCAGACAGACCTTCAGTCCAAGACCTGCTTTAGCTAGAAACACCATGCTGGCTGAAGTGGTGGAGAAACTGAAGAAGACCAAACTTCCTGCTGACTGTTATGCTGGAGCTGGAGATGTGCAGTGTGACGTCTGTACTGGAAGAAAATGCAAAGCTGTCAAATCCTGTCTGGTGTGTCTGAACTCTTATTGTCAGAATCACCTTGAACAACATGAGGATTGGTTTAAAGGAAAGAGACACAATTTGACTGATGCCACTGGACGACTGCAGGAGATGATCTGCCAGAAACATGAGGAGATCCTTAAGGTTTTCTGTTGCACTGACCAGAAATGTATATGTGTACTGTGTACAATGGATGACCATAAAAACCATGACACTGTATCAGCTGCAGCACAGAGGACAGAGAAACAGGTATTTAAAACTAACCATCTAGTTAATAATCAGTGCAGTGATCCAATAGTCTGTGTATTTTCTGTACACAGACTAGAGCTGCAGCTTAATTACATAGAAACACTATCAGTGTGAAGCTCTACGTCTGTGTCAGTTTCATTTTTATAATACTTACTCATGCAATTTGAAACATTGCTTATGCTATTTTTACTGGATTCATCTGTTCACATGATGATTTAGTGTCAGTAGTTTTCTGTGACATTCACTATCATCCGTTTGTCCTGCAGAAGCAGCTGAAGGAGATGCAGAAGACATTCCAGCAGAGAATCCAGCACAGAGAGAAAGATCTTCAGCAGCTGAGAGAGACTGTGGAGTCTCATAAGGTGAGTCTGGAGAAGAAGAGAAGTTTGTCTCAGTCTCAGTTCAGACTCTCTTGTCTCTTTCAGTCCCACTGAAGCCTGAATCACTGTGTGTCTATCTAACAGCGCTCTGCACAGACAGCAGTGGAGGACAGTGAGAGGATCTTTACTGAGCTCATCCGCTCCATTGAGAGAAGCCGCTCTGAGCTGATACGGCTGATCAGAGATCAGGAAAAGGCTGCAGTGAGTCGAGCTGAAGGACGACTGGAGCGACTGGAGCAGGAGATCAATGATCTGAGGAGGAGAGACGCTGAGCTGGAGCAGCTTTCACACACACAGGATCACATCCAGTTCCTGCAGGTAACAGAGATCTAGAAGAACACCATCATAGTGGACTTAAGCCAGAGACTCACAGAGAAACATTTCATCTGTGTCTTATTATATAATCATCAGTCAGACTCTCATCTGATCATCTTCTTCTGAAAGAGATTCTGCTGACAAATGGCTTTCAGCTCTTCCCTTCTTCCGTTCATTGCAAAAACACTTGAACAAGCTGTGTTCAGTCAAATCTCTTCCTTTCTCACACAGAACAATCTCCTGGACAGAAACCAGTCTGGTTTAAGAAGTGAACATTCAACTGAGACTGCCTTGCTCTCAGTTGTTGAAGACGTAAGACTAGCAAGAGCTGATTCCAAATCACCAATACTTATCTTGCTGGATCTGTCCTTTGCTTTTGACACGGTTAACCACAAGATCCTCCTGTCAACCCTATTGGCAAAGAGAATCTCAGGAACCGCACTCCAGTGGTTTAAATCTTATCTCTCAGACAGGTCTTTTAAGGCATCTTGGAGAGGTGAGGTATCCAAGTCGCAACATCTAGCTACCGAGGTGCCTCAGGGCTCAGTTCTTGGACCACTTTTTTCTCTGTTTACATGACATCACTAAGTTCTGTCATTCAGAAGCATGGCTTTTCATATCACTGCTATGCTGATGACACTCAGCTCTACCTCTCATTCCGTCCTGATGATCCGAAAATAGCTGGTCGGATCTCAGCTTGTCTAACAGACATTTCTTACTGGATGAAGGATCATCTTCAACTAAACCTTGCCATGACTGAAATGCTTGTGTTTCCATCAAACCCATTGTTTCATCACAATTTCACCATTCAGTTCAACCATAACTCCTTCAGAAACAGCCAAAAACCTTGTGATTGATGATCAGCTGACTTTCTCAGACCACATTGCTAAAACTGCCCAGTCCTGCAGATTAGCTTTATTCAACATCAAGAAGATCTGGCCCTTTCTTTCGGAACATACTTCACAACTACTTGTTCAAGCTCTTATCCTGTCTAGGCTGGACTATTGCAATGCTCTTTTGGCAGGTCTTCCAGCCAGTTCCATCAAACCTTTACAATTAATCCAGAATGCAGCGGCAAGACTAGTTTTTAATGAGCCCAGAAGCACCCACGTCACACCTCTCTTCATCAGTTTGCATTGGCTACCAATAGCTGCTCGCATTAAATTCAAGGCATTAATGCTTGCCTACAAAACCACCACTGGCTCTGCACCCCTTTACTTCAGACTTATGTGCCTCTAGAAGCTTGCGTTCTGCAAGTGAATGGCACATTATTGTGCCATCCCAAAGAGGCACAAAATCACTTTCACAGACTTTCACATTAAATGTACCCTCCTGCACAGCACAGTCTTTTCTAATTCTATTCTTTAAATTATAATCTTTTAGACTTATACTATATCCATTTACGTACTGCTTGTTTTCTCAAAAAAAAAAAAAACACCAACACTAACTTCTCTTCTCTAGCACTTGCATGTTATTGCTCTTTTGTTGATTTCAGTTGCTTCCATTGTTCTCCTTTGTAAGTCGCTTTGGATAAAAGCGTCTGCTAAATGTCTAAATGTAAATGTATTGAAATCAAAGCAAACCTGAGTGTCTTAAGGGTCCTTGTGTAGTTTCAGTTTCTCCAATCGTTCTAAAGTTATAAATAATGACCAATCTAATTGTAGCTTTTTCTAAGCTGCTTTTCCTAAGCAAATCTACTGATCCCTACAATGAGACTCCATTGATGTGCTTGAGCTGTTAGATGGACATTTATGTTCATATCAGTGATGTGTCGGGTCCCCGCTACGATAGCAGCAACATTCACAAATGTTTACAGAACAAGCGGGAACCCAGTGTGCCTGTAGCTTTTCCTATCTCCATTTTATCATGTGATAGAAAGTCTAAGGCCTTCTCTAGTCATACGGCTGACTTATCTGTCATTTGATCAGTACTTGTCCTTTGAGTACCTAGGGATTGTGCTGAAAGGTGGTCCATGCATTCTGTTTATCATTATTTACAGGCCTCCAAAATACTCTCCAGCCTTTGTTGAAGAGTTCACAGAACTGTTAGTAGTGATTTCCTCAGAGTTTGACAGTTTTGCTATAGCAGGGGATTTTAATATAGATAATGCTAAATCAATGCTACAAAAGCAGGCAGGTGTGGCAGGGAGTCCAGCATCTCATTAATTTCAGGACCAAACTTGGAGCTGCTGAGGGAGACGCCGCACTGGCAGAGGAGCTAAACCTCTTCTTTGCACGCTTTGAAGTGAAGCCATCAGAGACAGCCATGTCACACCTCAAGGCCTTGAGCAGCTTAACCTTCAAAGTCAACGAGAGGGAAGTTAGGCATACGCTGAGGTCTGTGAATCCAGGGAAGGCTACTGGACTGGATGGCGTCCCTGATCGGGTACTGAAAGATTGTGCGGATCAGCTGGCTGGAATTTTTACTAAGATCTTCAACCAATCGCTGGCCCTGTCCACTGTACCACCGTGTCTGAAATCCTCCACCTTAATCCCATTCCCAAAGAAATCTCAGATCCTGACCGATTACCGGCCAGTGGCACGAAAAATTGGTCCGAAGTCACATTATATCATTTCTGCCATCAAACTTTGACACTCACCAGTTTGCCTACAGGGGGAACAGATCCACAGAGGATGCCGTGGCCACAGCTCTCCATGCTGCACTTGTCCATCTGGAGATGTCCGTCCGGATGCTCTTTGTGGATTATAGTTCGGCGTTTAACACCGATCTACCTGTCAAACTGGGGGACAAGCTTAAGGACTTGGGGCTTCCACATTCCACCTGCATGTGGATTAATAGCTTTCTGTCGCAGTCAGAGTGGGCCGATACACTTCTACAGCCCTCAGCCTTAGCACCGGCTCCCCTCAGGGCTGTGTTCTGAGCCCTCTGCTCTATACTCTTTACAACTATGACTGGACCCCCTGCTCACCATAGCAATACCATTGTGAAGTTTGCAGACAAAACTACGATGGTGGGACTCATATCACGAGGGAATGAGTCAGCTTATAGGGACGAGGTGGAGCGGCTCTCATGTTGGTGTAAGGAGAATAACTTGCTTCTTAACACCACAAAGACCAAGGAACTGATTAATGACTACAGGAGGAAGAAAATGGATATTACTCCACTTTGCATCAATGGGGACTGTGTAGAGAGGGTAGCTGACATCCGGTTTCTGGGAGTCCAGATAGAGGAGGGCCTGACTTGGAGCACAAACACCACTGAGCTGCTGAAAAAGGCCCAACAGAGACTCTACTTCCTTGGGGCGCTGAGGAAGAATAATGTCACCCAGAGACTACTGGTGTCCTTTTATCGGTGCTCTATAGAGAGCATCTTAACCTACTGTATTGGAATATGGTTTACCAGCTGCACAGTGGCTCAGAGGAAAACGCTCCAGAGCGTCATAAACAGGGCACAGAAGATCATCGGCTGCCCTCTCCCAACACTGGAAGAGCTACACAGTTCACACTGTATTAAGAAAGCCCAAAGTATCCTGAAAGACATATCACACCCTGGACATAATCTCTTTGAACTGTTACCATCAGGGAGGCGATACAGGACAATTAGAGCCAGGACAAACAGACTTAAAAACAGTTTTTATCCAACTGTTATAGCAATTCTCAATAAATAAAGAAAGAAAATACACGTCATGAGATGAGTAACATTGCACATTGAATGTATGTATGTATTATTGTACTTTAAATGATTGCACTTTGAATGACCGAAGGTATGTAGGATTGTTTCACTTTAAATGATTGCACTTTTGAATGACTGAATGTATGCAGTATTGTTGCACTTGACTGGTTGGCACTTTTGAATTTTGTTGTGCATGTAAATGGTACAATGACAATAAACCACAACTTCAAAAGAAATTATAACTGTTTTAAACACTTTTGACCTGGTTCAGCATGTGCATGGACCCACACACAATCGTGGTCACACTCTTGATTTACTCATCAGTAAGGGTCTAGAGATTTCATCCATTGCTATTAAGGATGTAGCACTATCTGATCACTTCTGTATTTTCTTTGATATATTGATCTCTGCTACCACTGAATCTAGATCTGTCTCTGTCAGAAAGAAATGCATTAATGAGAACACTAGTCTGTTATTTATGAAGGCTATATCTTCAATGCCAAGCACTTCTGCAGACTCTGTTGATCTTCTCTTGGATTCCTTTAACTCAAAAGTTAAAAATTTCATTTATGACATTGCACCAGTAAAAAGAAAGATGGCTGGTAGACAAAAAGCACCATGGAGAAAATCAACAGCAGTACAGAGTATGAAAAGACAATGCAGAAAAGCCGAACGGATGTGGCAGAAGATGAAACTTGAAATTCACTATAGCATCTATAAAGACAGCCTTCATGCTTTCAATGTTGAATTAGGCAAAGCTAGACAAACATTATTCTCAAACCTTATAAACAGCAACTTAAACAACACTCGCACTCTTTCTGCTACCGTTGAGAGACTAACAAACCCCCCAAGGCAGATTCCCAGTGAAATGCTCTCCGACAGCAAATGCAATGAGTTTGCTTCCTTCTTTTCTGAAAAGATCAATAATATCAGAAAGACGATTAGCACATCCTCAAGTTATGCTGAGGTCAGCCAAAATCACCCGCAATTTCAAAAAGAAGTTACTATGTCTGCTTTTGAAGCAATTAATTGCAAAATTTTGGAAGAAATAGTATAGCACCTTAAATCTTCAACCTGCTACCTTGACACACTTCCCACATCTTTTTTCAAAAGTGTGTTTAACTGTTTGGAAGCCGATCTCTTAGATGTGGTGAACACCTCACTTCTTTCTGGGACTTTTCCAAACTCCCTGAAAACTCCCTGAAAACTGCAGTTGTGAAAACCCCTGAAAACTGCACTTTCTGAAAAAGAGCAATCTTGATAACACAATATTGACCAACTACAGACCAATATCAAATTTTCCTTTTATAGGCAAGATTATTGAAAAGGTAGTTTTTAATCAGCTGAACTACTACATAAACTCAAATGGTTACCTAGACAATTTAAATCTGGTTTCCAACCGCATCACAGCACAGAGACAGCGCTCATAAAGATAATAAATGATATTCGCCTAAATTCTGATTCTGGCAAAATATCAGTGCTGGTACTACTAGATCTTAGTGCTGCATTTGACACTGTCGATCATAACATTCTTTTAGAGAGACTGGAAAACTGGGTCGGGCTTTCTGGGATGGTCCTTAAATGGTTCAGGTCATACTTAGAAGGGAGAGGCTATTATGTGAGTATAGGAGAGCATAAGTCTAAGTGGACGTCCATGACATGCGGAGTCCCACAAGGCTCAATTCTTGCGCCGTTCTTGTTTAGCCTGTATATGCTCCCTCTAAGTCAAATAATGAGAAAGAACCAAATTGCATATCACAGCTATGCAGATAATACCCAGATTTACCTAGCCTTATCGACAAATGACTACAGCCCCATTGACTCCCTCTGCCAATGCATTGATGAAATTAACAGTTGGATGTGCCAGAACCTTCTTCAGTTAAACAAGGAGAAAACTGAAGTCACTGCATTTGGAAACAAAGATGAAGTTCTTGAGGTGAATGCGTACCTTGACGCTAGGGGTCAAATAACTAAAAATCAAGTCAGAAATCTTGGGGTGATTCTGGAGTCAGACCTTAGTTTCAGTAGTCATGTCAAAGCAGTAACTAAATCATCTCAAAAACATTGCAAGAATTAGATGTTTTGTTTCCAGTCAAGACTTAGAAAAACTTGTTCATGCCTTTATCAGCAGCAGGGTGGACTACTGTAATGGTCTCCTCACTGGCCTTCCCAAGAAGACCATTAGACAGCTGCAGCTCATCCAGAATGCTGCTGCCAGGATTCTGACTAGAACCAGAAAATCACAGCATATCACACCAGTCCTCAGGTCCTTACACCTGGCTTCCAGTTACATTTTGGATTGATTTTAAAGTATTTTACTCATTTATAAATCACTTAATTGCCTAGGACCTAAATACAATTAACTGAATACAAACCAGACCACTCAGATCACTAGGATCGAGTCAGTTAGAATTAGCAAGGGTTCACACAAAACAAGGGGAATCTGCCTTTAGCTTTTATGCCACCCACGGTTGGAATCAGCTTCCAGAAGAGAGCAGATGTGCTTAAACATTAGCCACCTTTAAATCCAGACTCAAAACTCATCTGTTCAGTTGTGCATTTAATGAATGAGCACTGTGCTATGTCCGAACTTATTGCACTGTATTTTATGTATAATCATTTTTATTCCTGTTTTAATTCATTTTAAATCATTTTTTTAAAATCATTTTAAATGTTTTTATTGTTGTGATTATTACTTTTTTGTGATTATTTTAACTCGCCTTATGTTTTTATTATTTTATTTCCTTTCATGTAAAGCACTTTGAATTACCATTGTGTATGAAATGTGCTAAATAAATAAACTTGCCTTGACTTGCCTTGCCTTAGCAGATGTTTTATCATCCAAACTATTTCCTAGAAAGTTCACATATAGTGTAAGTGTCAAATACTAGAATCTGTAGCTCTAATGTGATATAATGAATATGAGAAGAATGAAGCTGATGCTGTGAAAGTGCTGGATTGAGTTGAGTCAAATCTGATGTTGGTGCAGGTTATTGGGTGAAGTGTGGAGCTGATGAGTTTTGATTTCTGTTTTCTGTAGAGTTTCCAGTCTCTCTCAGCACCTCCTGAATCTACAGACGTAAATGAAGATCTCTTCAGTTCTCCCTTCTCTTTTGATGGTCTGAGAGAATCTGTCCATCAGCTGAGAAACAAACTGGAGGATTTCTGCAAAGAGGAGCTCAAGAAGATCTCAGACAGAGGTAAAGTCCTGGAGATTCATCTGCTCTCAGAAACCAGTCCACCATCATCTTCATCATCTCATATCATGGAGAACATCATATTAGAAATGTTTTAGGAATGGATGCAGGATCATGAGAATCACACTGTTCATGTCTGTTGATTTCCACAGTCACATTCACCAACATTATTCTCTGGACCAGGAAGGACTTCCTACAATGTAAGTCAGTAAGAAAACAAGCAGAAAAACTCACTGAGTGTGTTCATGTTCTTCCTGTAGAAGGTGAAAGAAAAGTTTTATAATTGATGATGTAAATGATGATTTGCACAGGATATCTGCTCATCTGTACTGAGACACTGATGATGCACTGAACATGAAGAGTTCAGCTACATGAAAAGATCAAACAGATTCATAATTCCTGATTCTGATGTGTTTTATCTTCATCAGATTCCCATCAGCTCACTCTGGATCTGAACACAGCACATAAACGCCTCCGTTTGTCTGAGAGAAACAGAGTGATTACTAACACTGGCACAGATCAGCCATATCCTGATCATCCAGACAGATTTGATTATTGGCGTCAGGTGTTGTGTAGAGAGAGTGTGTGTGGATGCGGTTACTGGGAGCTGGAGTGGAGTGGAGATAAAGGTGTTGATATATCAGTGTCATATAAGAGCATCAGCAGGAAGGGATCGGGTGATGAGTGTTTGATTGGATATAATGATCAGTCCTGGAGTTTGTTCTGCTCTTCCTCCAGATACTCATTCAGACACAAAAAGATAAAGACTGATCTCCCTGTAAAGTCCATCATCAGTAGAATAGGAGTGTTTGTGGATCACAGTGCAGGAACTCTGTCCTTCTTCAGCATCTCTGACACAATGAGCCTCATCCACACAGTCCACACCACATTCACTCAGCCGCTCTATCCTGGGTTTTGGTTTGGTTCTGGATCATCAGTGAAACTGTGTTGATGAAGAATAGACTGATGAGAGATTCTACCCATAATACTTTGAGCTGATGATGTATCGGTAACAGTGAGACGTTATAGAGTCGCTTGTTTTCTCTTCATCACATTAATACTGCAGATGAACTTCTGTCAGTGAAATAACATGAATCAGAAAAAATGTGTAATAAATCCGTCATTTAGTTTTTAATGCAGTGTCACAACAATCATTTTTACTATTACTGTCAAAATTACCTTTTAGTTCAAATGATCACACAATCAATAAATCATTTTTATTATTCACCTTTTATAGCCCCAGCCCTTTTCAGCATTTTGTGTTCTTTTGTCTTCTGTTTTTTTTTTAATACTCATTTATTTAATTGTTAAACATTATTTAATTGCTAACCGTAAAATACTTTATTTAGACGAAGTTGCCAGAAGTCACAGTAACCAAACAATTAAACATGAATGCAAATAAATATTTTAATTTATTTAACCCCTTAATTGTCACTTGTCCCCTCAGTGGGTGAAGTTTACTTCACCATTTTACAAATAAATCCTAATCTAATCATAACAAACTATAGATCATTGGAAAGTTCTAAGACTCCTAAATAGCTCCTAAATATTTTACTATTTTTGTGTTACAAATTATGTAGGAAAAGTAATAGATTTATGACAAGAGTGCACCTCAAAAATCTACATCCATAACAGCAGTTCTGACCTTTGTCATAAAAAGACTTTCTTCATTGCCTTTTTCTCTATCTCACTTTAGAAATCATAAGAAATTCTATATTACATCTGTGTATTTGACAAATATTGCACTTTATTCTCTTCATCTGTGTTAAGTACGCAAACACTGTGTAAGCGTCACTACCGAGAGCAGAAAGTGTCTGACTTGACGTGTACATTTTCAATTCTGCCCCCGACTGAAACCGGCTGACCTCATTGACTGCTGTCTGTAGCCATGCATCAAGTCAAACACACCTTGAGAAAACAGATCTGTCTGTGTGATTATGAAGGAAATGCAAATCGTTTACATTTACAGTTATGCAGATAGATTGATTATAAACAGCTCAAAGGCTTCCTACCACAGTGGCCATCCTTCACAAAACTAACATCTACTGCAGTTTTATCACAGGTAGAATGCAAAATGTTTCACTACAAACATTTCAATCAAATGTAATGTATGCAATATTTTAAGAAAATCAACCCACCATAACAGTTTGAAATCAGACCAATTCCATGGAAAAAATGTGGATTTGGCAACCCTACATCCAACAAGAGCTGCATCCAAAGCGATTTAAATACTCCGCATTTTGATAGTGACTCTTTGATTCCCAAAATTATATCCAATATTATAATGATTGCAGGAGTGAGATTAAGAAAACAGTCCAGCGCAAGGCTTAAAAACAAAAACACACAATGAATGGTGACTGTAGAAAGAAAAAGCCGAATCCCAGACATTTAATTTAGTACATTTTTTTTAGGCCCAAAAAGAGGACATGTCCCAGTGTTATGCCTGCCTGTCACCCTCTGCTGGCTTTGCTGTTTAGTGCAATTGGTGGCTGGGCAACAGGTAAAATTAATTGTGGTACAAGCTTCCGGGGAGGAGGACCACGGATAAAAGGAGTAGTGTGTCTGATGCGGGGGTGCTCCGGTGTTTGTTTTTCCTCATGGTTTTTTTTTTATCCCCCTTCTTTTTTTCCCCTAAAATACCCACGCATGCGGAAATTTGGTTTTCATCCCTAGACGTTTGTTTTCTTTTGACTTGTCATAATTACTTTTTGTAAATAAATGTATTTGTTATGTGAAATGCTGAGTTTTCCTCTTTTGTGTTGTGGCTTACGAGCCAGCCGTAACATAAATTGGGGCCTCGTCCAAGATTTTGAGTTCATTTGGTTGGGGATATATGTATAGGTTGTGTCAGTCTCAAAAGGTAGAAATCTTCAATCAGTTAAGAGAATTAAATCTAGCAGAGGAGTTTAAAAACTGTGTACCTAGATCTGTGTTTACTTACCTGAATGAACAAAAGGCCCTTACTTTAGCTGATGTGGCTGTATTAGCTGATGAATTTGTCCTGACTCACAAAGTTTCTTTTTTTGGAAGAGGGTCAACTGAACAGAATAAGAGGTCCTTTCGAGTTCAGGGGACCCCTTCAGTGACGACATCGGGCACTGTTCCAAGGGGGCACCCTGTGAGTCAAAACACTTCATCAGAGAAGAAAGGTAAAGTAGTCTGTTTTTATTGTCATAAAGTAGGACACAAAATCTCTGAAAATATTGATTTTAAGAAGGTTAAACCAGTGGGCTTAATTGGGTTGGAGCCCTGGGATGTTGTTAATGGTGAGGTTTCCCAACAAGATCCTGAGGTTAAAGATGTGTTTAAAAAAAAAAAAAAAAGTTGGTGAGAATTATGCTGAGTATGCTCCATTTATCACTACCAGCATTGTGTCTCTGGCAGGATGGGAAGGAGAAGTTCCTGTGAAGATCTTGAGGGATACGGGAGCTTCTCAATCTTTTTTGTTAGACTGTGTTCTTCCTCCGTCTGATCAGACTGCAACAGGGAAGGATGTCTTAATTAGAGGTATTGAAATTACCTTTCTAAAAGTCCCCTTACATAAGGTACATCTCAAATCTGAACTTGTAAATGGTGATGTGACTGTTGGGGTACAAGCTTCCCTTCCTGTTCCAGGTGTTGCTTTCATTTTAGGGAATGATCTTGCATAGGGTAATGTTTGGGGAGCATCGAAGTCCGTACCATCTACTATAGTGGTTTCCTCACCTTCAGTAAAACTGAACCCACTACTAAGTTTTATGTTCAGGTGGTAGTTCCTTTAAAATTCAGACAGTCTGTAATTTGGGTGTGAGGAAGACATACGATCGAGTCCAACATAGATTTTATTGGCCTGGATTAGAAAGACGTGGCAAGGTTTATTAGGTCTTGTCATGTGTGCCAACTTAATGGTAAACCGAACCAGAAAATTCCTGTGGCTCCTCTCCAACCTATTCCAGCTATGTCGAAACCATTTGAGTATTTGCTGGTTGATTCTGTACTCCCTTTACCTCGATCTAAGGCTGGTCATCTGTATTTGCTTACAGTTATGTGTATGTAAATTTATTCTCATTAGCTTAACTAACTTCATGTCAATTTTTGGCATCCCTAGAGTTATTCAAACAGACCAGGGCTCTAATTTTATGAGTTGTCAGTTCGCTAAGGCTTTACAACAATTGAAAGTTAGTCATAATATTTCTAGTGCTTATCATCCTGAGAGCCAACCCTGACAGCAAATTTCATCCGGCCTGATTCTGGCCCACACTCCTGCAAATCCGCAAAACGGACTTGGGCCAGTGTCTTTTGGCACAACGGGCCAATACTGGCACGCATCTGGTTTTCCGCTCATCTGGGCCAGCACTGTACCAGACTCGGCCCGGATCCGCTCTGCGATAGTAGACCGTGCCCACTGAAACCAGACACGGGCCGGATCCGTCTAGGACTGTGATACAGCACTGAAACGGATGTGACTGTAACGCGGATTTGCCGGTTGAAAACGAATCTGGCACAGAGTCAGATGCTGTCTGGGAAGGGGCCCTTGAGAGGTTCCATCAGACCCTGAAGTCATTACTGCACTCGTACTGTGTGGAGCTTGGGTCTGATTGGAAAGAGGGGCTACCTTGGTTGCTTTTAGGTGTTTGAGAGGTTATTCAGGAGAGCATTGGATTTAGTCCAAATGAGTTTGGACTCTGCTGTTCTTGCTGATAATTAATGTTTCTTATTTGCATTAGTTAACGTGCTATTCTCACATATACTTGAACACATAACTGTGTTTTTCTAAAACTATAACTCCTGGCTAAAAGGTTTGAAATCGAGTGAAAAGGATAGGTACAATTCATATAATACTATACAATTCATTGTATCTAAATTCTTACGACGCAATGAAGGTTTCATGCTCTATAGGCTATAATATAAAACAAAATAGGATATAAAAGTAATAGGACTGTACTGTTTTTAGTGATCGCATACCTGCATCACATATGACTCTTCACTTGAATCTGAGGTAGTTGTATTAACATTATTTGTACGGAATACCAGGAGTAGTTCAGTTTTTGCAGTCGAGTAAATGCACAGATATAATAATTCACTGATGTAATTATATGTGCATCGCCATAATATTGAAGTATATGTACTTGTTTGACGTTACTAAATAATAATATAGATTCTCTAATTGTTATCTGTGTGCTCACACTGCAAAAAAATCCCTATCTTAGATTTTTTGTCTTGTTTCCATTCAAAATATTTAAAAATTCTTAAATCAAGAAGGATTTTCTAGACAAGTAAACATTAATGTCTTGTTTTCAGACACTAGAAAATTAAGTGAGTTTTTGCTTGAAACAAGCAAAATAATCTGCCAATGGGGTAAGCAAAATAATCTAGCCTTCTGTTTGAAATAAGATTATTTTGCTTACCCTATTGGCAGATTATTTTGCTTGGTTTAAGCCAAACCTCACTTAATTTTGACTTATGTTTTCTGAAAACAAGACAATTTTTACTTGTCTAGAAAATCCTTCTTGATTTAAGAATTTTTAGATATTCTGGCTGGAAACAAGACAAAAAAAAATCTAAGATAGAAATGCATTTTTTTGCAGCGCACCCTTTTTTAACAGATTTGCTAGTGAAAAGTGTTAATATATCTTCACATTTTTAGCACTGCAAGCAAGGCACAACACTTTTCCACATAGAGGAATTACAATAAAATAGATGAAAATCTTTGAGCATTCTCACATTCTTTCTTCACAGCCCTCCAACTTGATAGGCGAACATTATCTTTGATGGGGGGAACATTAGCCATTGTGGGAGTGTCTTTTGTCTCTCCTTGTGTGAATTACATGAATATTCAGAGCTATTAACACTCCCATGAATATGGCAATGCTGGCCAAAAAACTTACTTTCAAAATTCAAATTATTATATCTTTGTTTGTGATGAAGTGGTTGGAATGATTCTCACATCATTGTGAAGTAAATATTAGTTTTTTCCTAAAATGTGCTAACCACGCATAATATTTTTTTTCTACAAAATGCAAACATGTACATCCATCTTTCTCACATATTATTGTAGCACAGTTTGTGCTGAATACAAGAAAAATACATATGGGCAAATAGTATGTTATAAGTAGCTGAAATAAGCACAAATGCCAGGGCATGTCAGCACACCTCAAGGGCCCCAAAATCACCTCAGACCCCAGAGGGTTAATAGACGAGCAGTGTCTTGGAATTTTCAAGTTGGAGATCAAGTATCAGCTTTGTCACCTCTTGTCAGTAACCCTTTTCAGGCTCGCTTTGCAGGACCTTATCCTGTCCTGAAATGTCTTTCGGGACAGAACTATCTTCTGAAAACACCAGAACAATGTAAAGGAGTACACGTTTGTCATGTAAATCTTCTAAAACCCTATTTTCCTCCCACTTCTTCTGTGTTAGTAACTACAGTGACTGGTGGCCCTTCACAGCTTATTCATGATGAATCGTCCTCTCAGGAGACTTTTTGCTCCGATGACATTGGGGATGATGGGGTTCATTTTCCTTCTCAAGGTATTGAGTAAACCTGACTGTTACCCTTTACCCCGCATAGATGATTGTGTGGATCTAGTGGGTTCTGCAAAGTTTGTGAGCAAGTTCGACCTTTTGAAAGGATACTGGCAAGTCCCATTGACTGCCAAGGCCAAGGAACTGTCAGCATTTATGAGCCCTGACGATTTCCTTCAATACCAGGTCATGCCGTTTGGGGTCCGAAGCGCTCCAGCTACCTTTCAGCGCCTTATAAATAGGGTGTTGTTTGGGTTATCTGGCTGTGAGGCCTATTTGGATGACGTGACGTGAGTTATTTGTTTGTTTAACTGAGGCCTCTTTAACATTAAATCTGGCAAAATGTGAGTTTGGGAAAGCTACATTTAGAATAATGAATAATGAGATGGAGCCTCATTCTGCAACCATTTGATCTTGAGATTAAACACATTCGGGCCAGCGACAATATAGTTGCAGATGCCCTATCTCGAGCATAAGGTTATATATGTATTTTGTATTGTTTCTTCCTATTCTTTCCTCTTTCTATCCTGTTTCCTAGGGCCCAGGAAGCGGAAACGGAAGAGGAATCAGGATTTGTTGAAGACTAATTTATTTGTGTTTTTTTCTTAAAAACATAAAGTTATAAAAACCACTATTTTTTTTTTAAGTTTGGTCCATAATTTGTCCCATTGTTTAATAAATTGCATCACAAAGTTATAAACCTGAAGTTTGAGTCACCTTTAAAAATGAAAACAAAACATATTTATACGCTACATAGTCAGTGGTGTAGAGCAGGGTATGCGCATCATTCAGTAGTGTTCTTGCATTAGTCAAAATCATGACAGTCCACATGAATAGCTAATCCAATCCCATGTGAATAAATTCAAATATTCCCTAAAAACACCCAGTGAGGACATTGAGGTGCTTCCTTTGAAATATGATTGCGCCCACTTCGTTCCACACCCCAGAAAGGATCCAACAGACAGTCACAGAAACGCCACCTGTTCATGCGGAAGTGGTGAAATAATATTTACCTCTTGGTTATTCATTTGAATCAGTACATTAGAACACAAACAATACCTTTACATAATTTAGGAGTATACCCACTTCTCCAGGCACCACTATTTAAATTACCACACAACCTTGGTGTTTGTCAAAAAACAATAAGTAATTTGATGGTGAGAGAAAACCTTCGACATCCTGGATTCAGACGGCAATTAAATCACAGACTACCCCCTGTAAATGGTGAAAACCACCTTTGTCCCCAAGAGAAACAATTATTGTCCAAATATGGCTATGGACACACCTGATTTACACACGTCACTCAAACACAGAACCAGGAAAGACAAACTGAAGTGTAGCTGAGCTGTTGTGTTATTGTGTCTCTGTATTCAAGCAGTAAAATGGCAAAAGCCAGAATTTCGGTGGATCAGAAGGAGTTCATGTGTTCAGTGTGTCTGGATCTCCTGAAGGATCCAGTGACCCTCAATTGTGGACACAGTTACTGTAAGAGCTGTATTACAGACTGCTGGGATCAGGAGGATCAGAAGAGAGTCTACTGCTGCCCTCAGTGCAGACAGACCTTCAGTCCAAGACCTGCTTTAGCTAGAAACACCATGCTGGCTGAAGTGGTGGAGAAACTGAAGAAGACCAAACTTCCTGCTGACTGTTATGCTGGAGCTGGAGATGTGCAGTGTGACGTCTGTACTGGAAGAAAATACAAAGCTGTCAAGTCCTGTCTGGTGTGTCTGGAGTCTTACTGTCAAACTCATTTTGAGCAGCATGAGGAGTTTCGCTCAGGAAAACGACACAAAGTGACTGATGCCACTGGACGACTGCAGGAGATGATCTGCCAGAAACATGACAAGATCCTTGAGGTTTTCTGTCGCACTGACCAGAAATGTATATGTGTGCTGTGTAGGATGGATGAACATAAAAACCACAACATTGTATCAGCTGCAGAACAAAGGACAGAGAAACAGGTATTTAACACTAGACACTGATGAAATATTACTGACACTTACTCTACGTCTATGTTACTGTTACTTATGATACTTACACGTTAATCACTTCATGTTAATTCATGTATGATGTTTGTAACCGATCATCTGTTTTGGAGTTTGAACCTACAGCCACTGGTTATCAGTTGAAATAAGTAACCTTTAAACTGCCTCACCCTACATTTACTGAATTCATCAGTTCACGCTATAATTTAGTGTCAGTAGTTTTCTGTGTCATTCACTATCATCCGTTTGTCCTGCAGAAGCAGCTGAAGGAGACGCAGAAGACGTTCCAGCAGAGAATCCAGCAGAGAGAGAAAGATCTTCAGCAGCTGAGAGAGACTGTGGAGTCTCATAAGGTGAGTCTGGAGAAGAAGAGAAGTTTGTCTAAGTCTCAGTTCAGACTCTCTTGTCTCTTTCAGTCCCACTGAAGCCTGAATCACTGTGTGTCTATCTAACAGCGCTCTGCACAGACAGCAGTGGAGGACAGTGAGACGATCTTTACTGAGCTCATCCGCTCCATTGAGAGAAGCCGCTCTGAGCTGATACGGCTGATCAGAGATCAGGAAAAGGCTGCAGTGAGTCGAGCTGAAGGACGACTGGAGCGACTGGAGCAGGAGATCAATGATCTGAGGAGGAGAGATGCTGAGCTGGAGCAGCTTTCACACACACAGGATCACATCCAGTTCCTGCAGGTAACAGAGATCTAGAAGAACACCAAGAACATCACAGAGAAACATTTCATCAGTGTCTTATTATATAATCATCAGCCAGACTCTCATCTGACCATCTTCTTCTGAAAGAGACGCCACTTACAAATGGCTTTCAGCTCTGGAATCTCTTAGGAATCATTTCTCTCAGCTCTTTCTTCTGGAAGACATAAACACCATTTTAACAGTTCTGAGTAATGTTGAAAAAATTGTATCAGGTGATCCTCAAACCTGATAAAACTGATTTTGTTTGCCTGAATTTGACCATGAAGACCCCAAAAATGAAGTGTGTCTGTATATTAGCAATGCTTCAGCATATTGAAACCAAATCAAACCTCATTGTGTCTTAAGGGTCCTTGTGAAATTTCAGTGTCTCTAACTGCTCTAAAGTTATAAATAACGGTTAATCTAATCACAGACTTTGAACTGTTTTATCATCCAAACTATTTCCTAGAAAGTTCACATATAGTGTAAGTGTCAAATGCTAGAATCTGTAGCTCTAATGCGATATAATAAATATAAGAAGAATGAAGCTGATGCTGTGAAAGTGCTGGACTGAGTTACTAAAGATCAGTCAAATCTGATGTTGGTGCAGGTTATTGGGTGTGTAAGTGTGGAGCTGATGAGTTTTGATTTCTGTTTTCTGTAGAGTTTCCAGTCTCCCTTAGCACCTCCTGAATCTACAGACATAAATGACGATCCCTTCATTTCTTTCGTCTCTTTTGATGTCCTGAGAAAATCTGTCCATCAGCTGAGAGACAAACTGGAGGATTTCTGCAAAGATGAGCTCAAGAAGATCTCAGACAGAGGTAAAGTCCTTGATTCATCTGCTCTCAGAAACATCATCTCATATCATGGAGAACATCAAATGTGATCCTGGACGATGAAACCAATCTTAAGTAGCACAGGTATATTTGTAGCAATAGCCAAAAATACATTGTGTGTCAAAATTATCGATTTTACTTTTGAGCCACAAATCATTAGGATATTAAGTAAACATCATGTTCCGTGATTATATTTCATAAATTTCCTACCATAAATATATAAAAACTTAATTTTTGATTAGTAATATGCAATGC
Source organism: Cirrhinus molitorella (assembly GCA_033026305.1). NCBI lineage: Eukaryota > Metazoa > Chordata > Actinopteri > Cypriniformes > Cyprinidae > Cirrhinus > Cirrhinus molitorella. Next base: position 649,716 of record CM065124.1, on the reverse strand, counting down.
TAAGAATGTCTCCTAGGTTACGTATGTAACCATGGTTCCCTAAGAAGGGAACAATACACTGCGTCCTCTAGAGGTCGCTTTGGGGAACGTCTCCTTCGTGACCCGTGTCTGAAGCTTATATGCAAAAACTACTACTGTACTGGCCAGCGGCAACCTATGACGTCATACTAGCATGACCTCACAGTATAAAAGGGCACCGGTCGAACACATCATCCGCTTCTTCTTTTGAAGCACATGTCCGAAGCATGGCGATAAGTCTAGAGGACGCAGGGTCTCTGAGGGAACCATGGTTACATACGTAACCTAGGAGACGTTCCCTTCCGAGGGAACTTGAACTGCGTCCTCTAGAGGTCGCTTTGGGGAACGGTTATACCCATGCTGCCATGCTAAGGGGAGTGCAAGCTACATAATAAAGGCAAGTAGTAAGTACCAGCTCTACACTCAGTGATGGAGCTGCCCCAATGATGTCCACAGCTGTCAGTGACTCCATCCCTCCGGCCAAGGCCTGAGCTGCCTATCGTAAGAACTTACCTGTAAGGGCAGGGCTGACAGAAGCCTGACCCTGGGGCAGAGCTCAGACCTGGAATCAGAGAAGGGGATTCCTTTAGGGATATAACCATCTGTCTAGAACAGAGTCTAGACGTTGGTACATCACCAATGGGTTACCAAGCCCTGTGTGACCTTGCTCAAAGAGCTGGCAAAGCAGGTCATTGGCACCTCGATTAGAAGTATCGAATAAGATACAAAAGTTGAGAGTAGCCCAAGGAACCTGGGCTCAACATCTCAAGAAGGGGTACGGAGCTGAACGCGTAATCCCCACCATACAGGTTTTTAGAAAGAACACAGAAACTAGTGTGCGTTCTTGCCACCTTGTGGATTTTAGAATGTGCCTGGAAGGCCAGGACACCAATAACGTTCAAGGAAGGAGGCTCTGGGAAGCAGAGAACTCAAACCCAATCAAAGGGAGGTTCTATCTCTCAGGGAGCGGAGTCATGCTCAAGATCACCTTTTTAATAAGGTGAAAAGCTCAAACTAGCAGTTCTTGGTGGAATATTCTGGAGCACAGGGGTTCCATCCTCCAGATAGGAGGAAGTACAATTGCTCGACAGGGGACAGCATGTTCACAGAGGACCCTCACCTCGTGAGGGGAGCGAAATGGGCTGATTTAGCAATATTCCACCAGGGCTACGACCTGAAATATCCAGAGCCATACAGAGCAGAGGCTCTACTCTGAGACCTGGGAGTGGCAAGCTCACAGAAAACCCTCAGTGAGGGGAGCATTGCCAGGCATGTCAAAAAAAGACATTAAAGGCACAGGGTAGCCTAATGGCCTGGGCTGGAGAAGACCAAGGGTTCAATACCTGAAAGGTCAGCAGCCTCCGCACAAATCAGTGTAGCGGAAGGTGAAACGCATTGGGTGGCAGCAAGCAGCCGACTTATCCAATGAGGTTGTGACAAAGCGGGGTGAGTATGCAGCAGCCACGGGGTAGATGTCCAGTTATTCACATTTACATTTAGTCATTTAGCAGACGCTTTTATCCAAAGCGACTTACAATAGAAGCAATCAGAGCAACAAGAGAGTGACAGTGTATAAGTGCTGTGGCAAATTTCAGTTAGATAAACACGATAAGTCTTGCAAGGGTTTTTTTTTTTTTTTTTTTTTAATATAAATATAGAAAACTGAAAAGAGTAGGAAAGAGCTAGTGTCAATTGGTCAAGTTCTGCCGAAAAAGATGGGTTTTCAGACGTTTTTTGAAGATGGCCAATGACTCAGCTGATCGAATTGAGATGGGTAGGTCATTCCACCAGCTGGGAACAGTCCACAAAAAGGTACGTGAAAGTGATTTTGAGCCTCTTTGGGATGGCACCACAAGGCGTCGTTCATTTGCAGAACGCAAGCTTCTGGAGGGGACATAAGGTTGGATTAGACAGTTTAGGTATTCTGGTGCAATACCAGTGGTTGTCTTGTAGGCAAGCACCAGTACCTTGAATTTGATGCGAGCAGCTACTGGCAGCCAGTGCAGTCTGATGAAGAGAGGTGTGACATGGGCTTTCTTCGGCTCATTAAAGACCACTCTTGCTGCTGCATTCTGAAATATCTGCAAAGGCTTGGAAGTGCATGCAGGAAGGCCTGCCAAGAGTGCATTACAATAGTCCAGTCTGGAGAGGACAAGAGCTTGGACAAGAAGTTGTGTAGCCTGCTCTGATAGGAAGGATCTGATCTTCCTAATGTTGTATTCAAGAAAGAATGATCTGCCCTTTTTAGGCAGAAATAGCATGCTCAAGCAACCCTGCCTTAGCAAGGGGAGCATTGCCAAGCCTCTCCAAGACTGGAGAGACATAATAGGGGCAAGAAAGAGGTCTAACCACCTAAGCTGCTGAATTCAATGGAGCCCAGGAGTGAAATGCCTAAAAACCCAGCAAAGTGGCAATGCAACTTTTGCACCGGCTTGTGTGGAGGGATAACCCATCAGGCAGCAGCAAGCGGCCTGCTTCTCTGATGAGGATGCTGAGAGACTTAAAACTCGCACCAGTAGTGATTGGTTGCTGCAGGGTGAATGCCTAGCCATTAGTGGTAGGAAGGATCCACCCATACCGCCCATAGGTGGCGTGCTTCAAGTGACCCTGCTTGAGCGAGGGGAAGCACTGCCATACTCATCCTAAGCCGGGAGAGATATCACAGGGAAGGCATAAAGATCTAGGCCGCCATACCCAAGAGGCTTATAAGGCCCTTTAATACCTCAAAACAGGGTAGTGTGTCCTCCGCCTAAAGCTTTTAGCATGCTGGAGAGAAAGCACATTGGGTGGCAGCAAGCGACCAGCTTATCTGATGTGGTTAGTGTGGGTATCCTGTGGTCATAGTGCTGGTACCAAACCTTCAATGGGGAGGAGGATCTATTCAGTGCTATAACAGATGGTGTGCTTCATCTACCTCACCTTAGTGAGGGGAGCACTGCCTTGCTCACCCAGTGTCAGGGGAGATTTACAGAGAAGGCCTAGAAAGGCCTGGGGCCCACCAGGACCCTAGGTGTACTGCCTCCAAAGAGTAGGAACCTAACCTCCAACGGGAAGGAGGACCTCCACAGCCTTGTAAAAGACAGCGTGCTACAACTACCTCACTTTTGTGAGGGGAGCACTGCCATGCTTGTCTAATGTAAGAGGAACATACAAGGGTAGGAGCGAGATCCAGCTTCGAGGGGGATCCCAAATGCCCACATAGTCAAATACCTGGAGTGGTATGGACATGCATTAATACCCTTAGCTAAAGCTGAGGAGGCACTCAGCTAGCCTTCCAGAGAGGGAGGGGGGCCCTCAGGGTAACCAATGGTAGCAGAAGCCCAAGATAGGTTTCTCAGACTTCTGTAGAGACCAGGAGGAGCACCTGATCCGTGAGGGGGGCCAGCTCCTTCGAAAACCCTCACGCAGAGGAGAGCGGCGCCGCACCCTGAGGCATTTAACCTTAACAAACCCAAAAGATCTGTGCTTTCTATCTCAATAGAAGCACGGCCCTTAAACTAGCCAGATCCGCAGATCATGGAAGAGTATAAAGCTCAATCACAGCTGGAGAGCTATTGCTCTTCAGAGACAATGCTCAGAAAGGATTTCCGCAGAAACACCTAAATCCAGTTTTCAGTGGAAAGGGTGAAATCAAGCTCAGAAGAGCGATTCACCAGACCACTGGCGTGAGAGACTGGGTTGTGTAGCTAGGTGTCTAGCCAGGGATGTCCAGGGGCATCCAGTGAAGTGAAAACCTCAGAGAGCTCGCCTGGAGAAGAGCGAGCGAAGAGACCTGGAGAGAAACAGGTTACCTGAATAAGGTGACCAACAGGCCCTGGGACTGCAGTAATGTACAGGGGAGCCCAACGTCAGGAAATACATTGATGGTGCTCCGTTACCACCATGGCCACCATAGATCTGCCCATAGCAGTGGCGGCTTGCTTGGTAGCACAGAGAGCCAAATCCATGGTCTGGCGGAGTTCTGCCATGTCATCAGGGGAAACCCCTGGCCTTTATCCAGGTCCTTCAGCAGGTCAGCCTGATAGGCCTGGAGCACCGCTATAGTGTGCAGTGAAGCCACAGCCTGACCTGCTACTGCGTTCATTCAAGCTAGATGTGCATTGAAGGGGCTCAGATGGCAGGGAGGGAGCTTTAAGAGACGATGTCTCACCAACAGAGGGATAGCTAGCAGCGTCTCTTCTATCGGAGGCATCATCTCATAGCCATTTTCACTCATTCCTTCAATATTTGAATAACTGGTTTGTGGAAACCTGTTAATGTGTGCTGAAAATGGCTTGTTCCATGTCTTCGCAACCTCCGTGTGGAGATCAGGAAGAAATGGAAGGTTCACTTGAGCTGGGGGGCTATGGTCAGAAAGGTAACACTTGTTGAGACGACCCTGATAAGCCATGATAAGACAAAGAAATAAATTGTTTACCATTTGTAGATTGCACTTAACTTCAAAAAAAGCAGATGCTGAAGAAGTAGAAGAGGATGATGTGTTCGACCGGCGCCCTTTTATACTGTGAGGTTGCACTAGTATGACACGCCACGGTGACATCATAGGCTGCCGCCAGCTGGTACTGTTGTAGTTTTTGCATATAAGCTTCAGACACGGGTCACCAAGGAGACGGTCCCCAAAGCGACCTCTAGAGGACCGATTCCAGATTATTGGACAGCTATTGTCCTATCCTAACAAAACATACATCAATGGAAACCTTATTTATTCAGCTTTCAGATGATGTATAAATCTCAATTTTGAAAAATTGACACTTAAGACTGGTTTTGTGGTCCAGGGTCACATATTAGAAATGTATTAGGAATGGATGCAGGATCATGAGAATCACACTGTTCATGTCTGTTGATTTCCACAGTCACAGTCACCAACATTGTTCCCAGGACCAGGAAGGACTTCCTACAATGTAAGTCAGTAAGAAAACAAGCACAAAAACTCACTGAGTGTGTTCATGTTCTTCCTGTAGAAGGTGAAAGAAGAGTTTTTTAATTGATGATGTAAATGATGATTTGCACAGGATATCTGCTCATCTGTACTGAGACACTGATGATACATTGAACATGAAGAGTTCATCTACACAAAAAGATCAAACAGATTTATAATTCCTGATTCTGATGCGTTTTATCTCCATCAGATTCCCATCAGCTCACTCTGGATCTGAACACAGTGAATCAATGGCTCTGTCTGTCTGAGAGAAACCGAGTGATTACTTACACTAGTAAAGTCCAGTCATATCCTGAGCATCCAGACAGATTTGATTCTTATCATCAGGTGTTGTGTAGAGAGAGTGTGTGTGGACGCTGTTACTGGGAGCTGCAGTGGAGTGGAGATAGAGGTGTGTCTATATCAGTGTCATATAAGGGCATCAGCAGGAAGGGATCGGGTAATGAGTGTGTGTTTGGATGTAATGATCAGTCCTGGAGTTTGTTCTGCTCTTCCTCCAGATACTCATTCAAACACAAAAACAGAAAGACTGATCTCCCTGTAAAGTCCATCATCAGGAGAATAGGAGTGTTTGTGGATCACAGTGCAGGAACTCTGTCCTTCTTCAGCGTCTCTGACACAATGAGCCTCATCCACACAGTCCACACCACATTCACTCAGCCGCTCTATCCTGGGTTTATTGTTTCTTCTGGATCATCAGTGAAACTGTGTTGATGAATCAGAATAGACTGATGAGAGATTCTATCCATAATGCTTTGAGCTGATGATGAATCAGTAACAGTGAGATGTTATAGAGTCTCTTGTTTTCTCTTCATGACATTAATACTGCAGCTGAACTTCTGTCAGTGAAATAACATCAATCATAAATGAATAAATGTGTAATAAATCCTCATATAGACAGTAAGATCAATGTGAGTCTTGCTGAGTAACCATTTGTTTCTGTGCTTTTCTCTGTTAGTGTTGATGTCATTTAGTTTTAATGTGGTGTTGCATCAATCATTGTTATTATTACTGTCAAAATTACCTTTTAGTTCAAATGATCACACAGTCAATAAATCATTTTATTATTCAACTTAAACCAGCCCTTTTCAGCATTTTGTTCTTTTTTTCTTCGGCTTTTTTTTCTCATGCATTTAATTGTTAAACATATTTAATTATTAATATACATTTTTATTTTCAAGTCACAGCTTTTTAATAGTGGCTGGCTGACCAACCAGTGAATAGAGGTAGGTCACGTGACCCATCAGCAGCAGCTCCTGTCCTCTAGCTGTAGATTGAGAAAACAGATCCATCAGTGTGATTATGAAGAAATGTAAATCTAGACATACCATATTTGTCAATGTTTTAAGATGTGCTTTTAAGAATGGATCAAACTGGCTAAGATTATCAAATAGTTTCCGTTGCTGGGATTACCAAAAAATGCACTATGATCCCTAAAAGGCCACGCTGTTCCAGGAATTTTACAACTGCTACCACCCTTTTTAAGTCTTCGGACCAGTACTCACATTCAGTTTTGTTTTGTTTCTTCAGTTCAGAGTCCACCTGTCCTTTCTCTGCACTTTCCAGCAAATAAGCTAGTATGGCTTTTCGGTGAGTTTCGGAGCCCTCATGCTTCCATTGATTGAAACCACTTGTGAACATGTTTGCTGTATCTCCAAAAATTTACATGCAAAAAAAAAAATTTTCCTTGGGAAGGTGAATACAAAACCTATTCTCTGGTCCCACACTATCCATTTCCATATTCACGTCTGAAATAACTGAAAAGTGACGTTTCTGATGTTGATACATGCATTCTGAAGCTGACACGTCTGCATTTTTCTTTCCAAGGTCTTCCTTGATCTCTGAACCCCCTGTCTGTGCCCACCGTATTCTGTTGCTGCCTTGACACAGTCACGGAGATTGTCCCTGTACTCTCTACCATTCCTCCTATTCTGCTCTGGTGCTCTCTAGCTCCACTGTGGTGGTCCTCCACTTGGTCTGAGACACCTTGATGGTCTTCAGCTCCACCCAGGACCGGATTTACCCATAGACATTCTAGACGTGCCTACGCTCACTCATCCAGGGGGCCAAGTACAATGAAGAGATATATAATATTTTTGTTATACTGTATTTTTTAAATATATTTTTGTTATCTAAAACAGTAAAAGAACCAAAACCCCGAAAGACACTGTGCAAATAAATTGAACAAACAATATAAAAACTATTATAAACTAATTCTGTGTTTTCCACATTTAACACAAACGAAAATCATTTTTTCCTTTTCCAGTTCTCTCGCACACACGCAAAGTGCCGCAAAGAAACTTGTCATCAGCGCTGCCCCACAAAATTATGAATTAAATAGTTTTGCAGCTGAAAAGCTACATAACATTTCTTAGTAGCAAGGTTCTTGAAGCGTTTCATCTTAAAGGTGACCTTATTATGCCCTTTTTTACAAGATGATGCCCCAGAGTCAAGTCAAGTCAAGTTTATTTGTATAGCACTTTCACAATACGTATCATTGCAAAGCAACTTTACAGCAAATTAAAGTTTGTACAATATATTTAGTAGTAGCTTAATACTGGTGACTATGCCAAGTTGATGTACATATGGCACAGATGTATGGTAATGATCAGTTGACGTAATCGAACATTCAAACACTATTAACAGTAATGATTTATGTTGCAGTCAAACTACCGTAGTAAAATACAGTAGTGATGTATGTTGTTTCAGGGCTGGCATCATCTGAAGTTCTCTGAGAGATTGGTGTCATCTCTTCTTATGTGTTCTGATCCAGACTAAAGTTTGTGTAATTCCTAGTTATCACAGGATGTCAATGTGGCAGAAACAGAGAACAAATAGAAACATAATTAGTGTAGCTGCTGTTCAAACCAAGCAAAAATAATTTTTCAACCAAAGCTAAAGATTAATAATGTGCATTTGATCAGATATAACTGCAGTAAAAAATTATGAGAGGCATTATTTCAAAGCTTGGCTAAAAAGATGTGTCTTTAATCTAGATTTAAACAGAGAGAGTGTGGCTGAACCCCGAACATTATCTGGAAGGCTATTCCAGAGTTTGGGAGCCAAATGTGAAAAAGCTCTACCTCCTTTAGTGGACTTTGCTATCCTAGGTACTACCAAAAGTCCAGAGTTTTGTGACCTTAGGGAGCGTGATGATTGTAGCATGGTAGAAGACTAGTTAGGTACGCAGGAGCTGAACCATTAAGTGCCTTATAGGTAAGTAGTAATATTTTGTAACTGATACGGAACCTAATAGGTAGACAGTGCAGAGACTTCAAAATTGGGGTAATATGATCATATTTTCTTGACCTGGTAAGGACTCTAGCAGCTGCATTTTGGACTAGCTGGACCTTGCTTATTGAAGATGTGGGACAACCACCTAGCAGTGCATTACAATAGTCCAGCCTAGAGCTCATAAATGCATGAACTAACTTTTCTGCATTAGAAAAACGTAACATGTTCTGTAGCTTGGCAATGTTTCTAAGATGGAAGAATGTTGTTTTTTGTAACATGGGAAATATGATTTTCAAAAGACAAGTTGCTGTCTGATATAACACCCAGATTTTTGACTGTAGAGGAAGTAACAGTACATCTGTCTAGTTGCAGATTGTAATCCAAGAGATTCTGTGCACTGTTTTTTGGTCCAATAAGTAATATCTCTGTTTTATCTTAATTTAATAGGAGAAAATTATTGATTATCAAATCTTTTATATTTTTAACACACTCTGTTAGCTTAGATGATTTATAAGTTTCATCTGGTCTTGTTGAGATATAAAGTTGAGTACATCAGCATAACAATGGAAACTAATCCCGTTTTTTCTAATAATATTACCAAGGGGCAACATGTATTCTGAAAATAGCAGAGGACCTAGGACAGATCCTTGTGGCACTCCAAACTTTTCTGGTGATAATTGAGACGACTCCCCGTTTAAGTAAACAAAGTGGTAGCGATCGGACAGGTAGGATCTAAACCATCTTAAAGCCTGCCCTTGAATACCTGCATAGTTTTGTAGTCGATCTCTGAGTATGCCATTATCTATAGAACGGAGCACTAAGGTCAAGTAAAACTAGCAATGAGATGCAGCCTTGGTCTGACGCAAGAAGGAAGTAATTTGTAATTTTAACAAGTGCACTTTCTGTGCTACGATTGGGCCTGAAACATGACTAAAATTCTTCATAGAGATTTTTTGTTTTGCAAAAAGGAGCATAACTGACACAACTTTTCTAGAATTTTAGGCATAAACGGAAGATTAGAAATTGGTCTGTAATTTCCCAGTTCACTAGGGTCTAGTTGTGGTTTCTGAATAAGAGGCTTAATAACTGCCAGCTTGAATGGTTTTAGGACGTGACCTAAAGATAATAATATTGAGGAGCGGTTCTTCTGCTACAGGTAACAACTCTTTCAGTACAGGTGGGTACAGGATCTAATAGGCATGTTGTTGGTTTAGACACAGTGATAAGTTTATTTAGCTCTTCCTGTCCTATAGCTGTAAAGCGCTGCAGTTTTTCTTCGGGTGCGATGAATGAAGTTGAAGTATTAGACACTGTAGAATCTACATATGTTACAGTATTTCTGATGTTATCTATTTTATCAGTGAAGAAATTCATAAAATCATTACTATTAAACTGTAAGGGAATGTTTACAGATGGGTGGCATCTGGTTATTTGTTAATCTGTGCTAATTAAGAACCTTGGATTGTTTTGGTTATTTTCTCTCAGTTTGCTAGTTAGTTAGTGTTGCTAATCATTTTGTCTAGTTTGTGTGTATCTATTAGTGTTGGGTTCGAGTCCACCTAAGTCGAGTCCAAGTCAAGTCCGAGTCCTTGACCAGTCGAGTCCGAGACGAGACCGAGTCCAAAATGGGCCGAGTCCGACTCAAGTCCGAGTCCCAAAGGGCCGAGTCCGAGTCGAGTCCGAGTCCAATGAAACACTACTGTTTTTCGGTATCTTAACATTGTTTTAACCTTTATAACTAGAAATAAGGCATGTAACAGAAGTTATGGGTGACTTGATTTATGTATTGTGACATCTTTAAGAGAGAAACAGCTTACAGAATGTGAAAAATTATAGGGCAGGACTTTTTTTTTTGTTATATAGTTGTTGTGTTATATAGTGAATGTACAAATTTAAGGGTGGGGTTGGGGGCTGGGTAGGTAGCTTGGTGAATGTGACCTAAAGAGCAGAAAATGCACCTCATATCTCTGATTTGTGTGTTTTGGGTTTTATATGATGAATGGTTAGGCCATAGACAGAGTAGATGGCATTTTACATTTTTTTTCTTGGATGAAAATGAGGCCTACATTCTTTCCATAACTCACAACCGTTTTATTTATAGCCTATTTATAAAACTGTTATACATTTTAATGCATTTATAGTTAATAAAGGTTGTTATGCGTTGGAGCGGAATATCAATTCGGTGTTTGCAAACAATGATGAAGATTTTGTGGGCGGAGCTTATCTGACAGTTATCAAGTAGAAGTCTATAAAAGCCATGGAATAAAATAGGGTTGCTCGATTACGGCAAAAATCATAATCAGCTTATTTTGGTCAGTATTGTAATCAGGACTATTTAACACGATTATGAGTGGGTTCAGAACTTTATTTGATTGATTAGAGCCCTGCATTTCAGTCCTTTTTTTTACGCCTCAAGGACCGGGCTCAGTCACGCAATAGTTCAGACGCGGGCCGGGCATCGCTGTTTTAGGCTTCTCCTTATTTTTATATTTTCCATTAATTAGACATCCATCAATTATGGTGCTAAAAAAAATAATAATAATAAAAATAAAAAAAATTGGCATTTTAATAGTCAGACTTCACTTTCGCCTTCTCTTCGGGAGCGGCTCGGAAGGCGTTTTGTGCCTCAGTCAGCCGCAGTGCCTTCAGTGCAGCTTCGCATTCAATAGGCTGAAACTTGCCACAAAGCACCGGCAATGAATGAAGGGAAATAGTAAAGAGATTTTTCAAATTATTTATGAATAAACTAGTGTATTCTGAATCAGTGTCGCAAAGATCCTGCATCAAAAACTCCTCTTTGACCGCCTTTAGAGAGAAATAAATCTTTCCGGATTAGCTACATTAGTAAAACGTTTTTGTTTTTGATTTGGTTTATTTCGTTAAGCAATAATTTAAAGCTTTCTATATATGTATTTATCACGTCTATTATGGGAAATTTTTAATTGTTTCCACTGGAAAAAAAAATGCAAGCAATGGCGCTGGCGCCTCCACTACCTGCAATATGGCTTTAGCTTCCACTCTCCGCATAAACGGATTTATATTTATATTATATTAATCTATTATATTTAGATTTATATTTTATATTATATTTCAGAAGGCAAATTGTTTAAACAGAACATGAAGAGTCTTCCGTTGGCGGCTGTTTGTACTTTAAGAAAACAAAACTTATATTTAACAAACAAACAAACAAACAAAAAAAATCCTCACAACAACTTTTCAAATTAACTTGATTAAAAAAAACGAAACAAAATGCCTAATCACATTTTCCATTACATACAAAACTGAATTGTTTAAATAGCTGTCCGTGTTCTGTTCTGTCTCTGAATGCATACACAGAACAGCGCAAATTCTCTTTTCACTTTACATGATTTTACTGATTTGAATGTGAAATTAGGCTTTTATTGAGGAGCAAAAGCGCACCAAAGGGGGCGGAATCGGGAGCAATGGTTTATCTCGATTATGATGTTTTCAGAATCGTTAGAATCCGAAATCGGAAATTAATTTCGATTAATTGCACAGCCCTAAAAGAATAAATTTAAAAAAGTACATTTGAGTTTGTATTTCAATATTTTGAATTTATTTTCGCAGTTCCGAGATTATCTCACAATTTTGATAAGAAAAATCAACGTGCAATTTTCTTTTATTTCTCCTCGGCTTAAATCATTAAAACATCGAGTTTATATCCCACAATTCTTCCTTTTTCCTCTCAGAAATGACAAACTTTATATTGTTCAGTTAAACTGAGATATAACGTCCGAAATACGACGAAAACTTGCATTTGCGAGGGGAAAAAATGAGAATTGTGAGATAAAATAGTGTAAAATGTTATAGGATATAATAGCTCATGCTGCAGGGCTAATAAAATACGTTCTCTATGAACTGCAAATGTGAAAATTATGTAGACCCATTGTTTACATCAAATTTATGTTTTAAAAGCAATCAGCAAATTCATCCATTAATCTGTCCGTTTAAGTGTCTGCGTTCAGCTTCAAACGGCGTCTTTGATGACAGTATTCTATATATATATATATTTTTTTTTTTTGCATTCCGATTCTGGCCGGCTTTTACGTACTGGCAAGACTTAAAAACAATAAAGAATACTGAATGTCACATTTGTAATAATGCATGAGTCATTTACATTTCCGTATACTGTCCCTGGACTCGGTTGGACTCGGCAATATTTTCCGAGTCCGAAAGGCTCGAGTCCGAGTCAAGTCCGAGTAAAAATGCATCCGAGTCCGTGACAAGTCCGAGTCCACTAAAAATTGTACTCGAGACCGGACTCGAGTCCGAGTACAAGTCCGAGTACCCCAACTCTAGTATCTATGGGGACACAGAGTAGTTGAGATAGATCAGGCAGGTTATTTGTGAATCTATCTTTGGTGGCTGGAACAATGGTTCTGCCCAGACAATAACATAAAGCCCTATAGATAATACCAGTAATACGCAGCATGCACAATACAAGGAAATGGTCAGTAACATAATAGTTTTGAGGTACGATATCTATATCAGTAAGATCAATTCCATGCGATATAATTAAATCTAGCGTATGATTGAAACGATAAGTAGGCCCGGTGACATTTGGCTTGACTCCAAAAGAGTTTATTAGGTCAGTAAACGCATATCCTAATGCATCATTTGTACTATCAACATGAATGTTAAAATCTCCTACAATTAACGCTTTATCAAAATTAATCAATAGGTCTGAGAGGAAATCTAAAAGAATTTGCAGGAAATCTGTATACGGCCCTGGCGGTCTGTACAGTAGACAGTAGCTAGAGCAAGGGATAGGAGAGATTTGTGACAGAGTAACATTAAGCAGAAATATTTCAAATGAATTAAACCTGTATCCTGTTTTTTGAGTAACATGGAGAATATCACTATATATTGTTGCAACACCACCGCCGCGACCAATCTGACGGGGCTCATGCTTATAATAGTAACTTGGAGTAGACTCATTTAGACCAATATGATCATTTTGTTTGAGCCATTTTTCAGTCAAGCAGAGTACATCAAAACTATTATCGGTGATTGTTTCATTTACAATAACTGCTTTGGGTGCGAGTGATCTAATGTTTAGTAGTCCAAGCTTAAATTTTATTTATTTTTTGTTCATTTTCTGGTTTAATCACAATCAGATTGTTTTTAGATCCTGCGTTAAATTTGTGGTTTTAACCTCACTATTCGAGGAACAGACATAGTCTTTATAGAATGGATGGTGCAAGTACTATCATTTAAGAGAAAAGAGATCATCATAGCGATTATTTGAGAATTGGGTTACTAGTCATATGGAGCGTAGCGTCCTGGAGATGTTGTCCAATAGCAGTTCTGCTCCGACTCTGCTGGGGTGCAGACCATCAGCACAGAAAAGCCTAGGATGCTCCCAGAAAAGATTCCAATTATTAACAAAGAGCAGTTTCTGTCCTTTACACCATGTCAATAACCATTCATTTAGAGCAAAAAGTCTACTGTGAGTAAACAATGGAAATGTGTGTAAATGGAGTGTAAATAATGTGAGCACGATTAGTGGCAACAATGCTGGTGAAGCTAGCGGGCTATATGCTAGTAGCAGACTCAGGAAATCAAAATAAAACTAGTGATAATAAGGCACTCCAATTTGTTTTTGTTGTAGAATACAACAGGGTGTATATTCACAAGTTATATAAGCGAAAATGATTGTGTATAAAATTGATTTTAGATTTAAAAAATAGATGATAAATTAACTTGACAGACCTCAATCTCAAAGTAGTGATGTGACATTTGTCCACATTCAGAATACTCAAATGAGGATGAATGTGGATGAACGAGTTTGATAAATACACTGTACCACTAGTAGGACTCATTCTGTCTCAACATTCAAAAAGTTCTCTCAGTTTACTTTTATAACAGACAAGTGTGTTAAAACTGAACTCTACAGAGGTAGGAGGAACCTCCTTTACAGACTCGCAGACACACCTGTTTTACACACGTCACTCAAACACAGAACCAGGAAACAGGAATCGCATGAGTTCAGAGAAAGACAAACTGAAGTGTACTTGAGCCGTGTTTGTGTCTCTGTATTCTAG
>CM065124.1:400000-635437 GCA_033026305.1 Cirrhinus molitorella | reverse complement strand
GATATTTTTATTATCAAATTTACCTTTCAATTCAAATAATTACACAGTCAATAAGTAATTTTCATTATTTAAAACATGTAGCTCCAACCCTTTCCATTTGTGTTCTTCTGTATTTTGTTGTTTTTATTGTCATGCATTTAATTTTTTACCATGCAGTTTGTTTTTCATTTTAAGTTACAGCTTGTCAATAATTTGTCAAACAGTGTGTAAATGACTATTTTAAACTCTAAAAGCTCATATTATTTAACATGTGATTTCATGTGTGACTCTTGCTCTTTTTGAACTTCATTTGTGCCTCACATTTTAAAATGCTTATTGTAATTGTTTAGCATGACATTAAAGAATTAACTACTAGTTTCAAATTTGTGTGAGTGTGTTTGTGTATAGTGTACAAATGCTCATCTGATCTATAAGAGCTGCAAACTGTCACAGGAAGGAGCCGCAGGTGTGTAAGAGTAACTAAAAAATCATGACTTTAATGTTTATATCTTTATTCCTTATAGTTGCATTTATGAGATTAAAGATAGATGATCATTTGTTTACATTTGTGATGATATAAACAATCAAGCAGTTGAGATTTGCTATTTAACCTGTATAAATGTGTTTTTGTTGACATTAATGACACTGAACATGTTCTTCTTACACAGGATGATACAAGAACACTCACAAGTCTTGAGGTCAACATAATCCAGACCTGTCAATCACTGACTCGGCCAATCACGTGAGTCTGGGGTGGGACTATCAGTCTGAAGAGTTGAAGATGCTTATAGAAAAGAGTTTAATAGGTTATTAGTGTAGATCTGCTGTTAAAGATACACAAGTCTACATATTTTTCATTTTCTATCATTTACACTGCTCAAAAAAATTAAAGGAACACTTTGAAAACACATCAGATCTCAATAGGGAAATATACCATGATGGATATCTATACTGATACGGACTGGGTCATGTGTTAGGAACGAAAGGATGCCACATGGTTTGATGGAAATGAAAATGATTAACCTACAGAGGGCTGAATTCAAATACACCCCGAAAATCAAAGTGAAGAAAGTATGCAGCAGGTTAATCCATGATGCTGAAATTTCATTGCAGCAACTCGAAATGGTACTCAGTAGTTTGTATGGCCCCCAAGTGTGTGTATGCATGCCTGACAACATCGGAGCATACTCCTATTGAGACAACAGATGGTGACGGGGCATTTCCTCCCAGATGTAGACCAGGGAATCACTGAGCTCCTAGACAGTCTGGGGTGTAACCTGGTGGCGTCGGATGGACCAAAACAGAATGTCCCAGAGGTGATCTATTGGATTTAGGTCAGGCGAGCATGGGGGCCATTCCTTCACCCTCCAAGAACTGCATGTACAGTCGTGGCCAAGAGTTTTGAGAATTACATAAATATTGGAAATTGGAAAAGTTGCTGTTTAAGTTTTTATAATAGCAATTTGCATATACTCCAGAATGTTATGAAGAGTGATCAGATGAATTGCATAGTCCTTCTTTGCCATGAAAATTAACTTAATCCTGAAAAAAAAACTTTCCACTGCATTTCATTGCTGTCATTAAAGGACCTGCTGAGATCATTTCAGTAATCATCTTGTTAACTCAGGTGAGAATGTTGACGAGCACAAGGCTGGAGATCATTATGTCAGGCTGATTGGGTTAGAATGGCAGACTTGACATGTTAAAAGGAGGGTGATGCTTGAAATCATTGTTCTTCCATTGTTAACCACGGTGACCTGCGAAGAAACGCGTGCAGCCATCATTGCGTTGCATAAAAATGGCTTCACAGGCAAGGATATTGTGGCTACTAAGATTGCACCTAAATCAACAATTTATAGGATCATCAAGAACTTCAAGGAAAGAGGTTCAATTCTTGTTAAGAAGGCTTCAGGGCATCCGAGAAAGTCCAGCAAGCGCCAGGATCGTCTCCTAAAGAGGATTCAGCTGTGGGATCGGAGTGCCAGCAGTGCAGAGCTTGCTCAGGAATGGCAGCAGGCAGGTGTGAGCGCATCTGCAGCACAGTGAGGCCAAGACTTTTGGAAGATGGCCTGGTCTCAAGAAGGGCAGCAAAGAAGCCACTTCTCTCCAAAAAAACATCAGGGACAGATTGATCTTCTGCAAAAAGTATGGCGAATGGACTGCTGAGGACTGGGGCAAAGTCATATTCTCCGATGAAGCCTCTTTCCGATTGTTTGGGGCATCTGGAAAAAGGCTTGTCCGGAGAAGAAAAGGTGAGCGCTACCATCAGTCCTGTGTCATGCCAACAGTAAAGCATCCTGAGACCATTCATGTGTGGGGTTGCTTCTCATCCAAGGGAGTGGGCTCACTCACAATTTTGCCCAAAAACACAGCCATGAATAAAGAATGGTACCAAAACACCCTCCAACAGCAACTTCTTTCAACAATCCAACAACAGTTTGGTGAAGAACAATGCATTTTCCAGCACGATGGAGCACCGTGCCATAAGGCAAAAGCGATAACTAAGTGGCTCGGGGACCAAAACGTTGAAATTTTGGGTCCATGGCCTGGAAACTCCCCAGATCTTAATCCCATTGAGAACTTGTGGTCAATCCTCAAGAGGCGGGTGGACAAACACAAACCCACTAATTCTGACAAACTCCAAGAAGTGATTATGAAAGAATGGGTTGCTATCAGTCAGGATTTGGCCCAGAAGTTGATTGAGAGCATGCCCAGTCGAATTGCAGAGGTCCTGAAAAAGAAGGGCCAACACTGCAAATACTGACTCTTTGCATAAATGTCATGTAATTGTCGATAAAAGCCTTTGAAACATATGAAGTGCTTGTAATTATATTTCAGTACATCACAGAAACAACGGAAACAAAGATCTAAAAGCAGTTTAGCAGCAAACTTTGTGAAAACTAATATTTGTGTCATTCTCAAAACTTTTGGCCACGACTGTATACTCTCCAGGCATTGTCTTGCACCAGGAGGAACCCAGGACTCACTGAACCAGCGTAGGACCTGACAACGGGTCCAAAGATTTCATCCTGATACGTAATGGCAGTCAGGGTGCCATTGTCTAGCCTGTAGAGGTCTGTGCATCCCTTCACGGATATGCCTTCCCAGACCCTCTCTGACCCACCACCAAACCGCTCATGCTGAACGATGGTACAGGCAGCATAACGTTCTCCATGGCTTCTCCAGACCCTTTCACGTCTGTCACATGTGCTCAGGGTGAACCTGCATTTATCTGCGAAAAGAGGGCGCCAATGATGGACCTGTCAATTCTGATGTTCAATGGCAAATAGCAATTGGGCTCCATGGTGCTGGGCAGTGAGCACAGACCCCACTAGAGGACGTCGGGCCCTCAGGCCACCCTCATGAAGACTGTTTCTGATTGTTTGGTCAGAGACATTCACATTTTGTAGAGCTCTGGCAGAGCTCATCTTATTCCTCCTTGCACAAATGAGCAGATACTGGTCCTGCTGATGGGTTAAGGACCTTCTACGTCCCTGTCAAGCTCTCCTAGAGTAACTGCCTGTCTCCTGGAATCTCCTCCATGCTCCTGTGAGTGTGCTGAGACACAGCAAACCTTCTGGCAATGGCACATATTGATGTGCCATCCTGGAGGAGTTGGACTACCTGTGCAACCTCTGTAGGGTCCAGGTATCACCTCATGCTTCCAGTAGTGACAGTGGCCTTAGCCAAATGCAAAACTAGTGAAAAATAATCAGAAAACATGAGCGGGGAAAAAATGTCAGTTGCATCCACCTGTAAAACCATTCCTGTTTTGGGGTCATCTCATTGTTGACCATCTAGTGCACCTGTTGTTAATTTCATTAACACCAAAGCAGCTGAAATTGATTAACAACCCCCTCTGCTACTCAACTGACCAGATCAATATCACATGAGTTTAATTAAACTGATGCTATACTCTGATTAAAAAGTGTTCCTTTAATTTTTTTGAGCAGTGTATTTAAAATACTTTTACTTCATGTTAAGTATGCTACACATACATTTACATATTATGTACTTAATACTTAATTCCCTGCAGTTGTACTTTTAGTATA
Source organism: Cirrhinus molitorella (assembly GCA_033026305.1). NCBI lineage: Eukaryota > Metazoa > Chordata > Actinopteri > Cypriniformes > Cyprinidae > Cirrhinus > Cirrhinus molitorella. Next base: position 631,406 of record CM065124.1, on the reverse strand, counting down.
CTAAACTGGTATATTTAAAATCTGCTAAATTGCTACTTTTGTACTTAATTTACTTTAATTGTGCAGAAGTAGAGCTGAAGTCCAACTAAAGATATACTTAAGTATATTTGATTGGGCTAAAGTGAAACTTTTTCAGGTTTATTTCAGGTGCACTTTAAATATCTTGCATTTAAAGGCAGATATTATTTAAAGATCATACAATCCTCATCAGTAGTGACATAAAAATATATTTTAGGCTTAATATCAATAACAATTAATTAACAGTCTCCACACACTTGATGTCAGTCTGTAGGAAACAAAGACCACAAGAGGTCAAAAACAACCAGCAAAAAGAGAAAAACTACAAAAATATGCAGAAAGTATCAAAGATGTTTATTAACAATGTTTTAGTTGGATGGCCTTCATCAGGTATCTTCAAACATCATTACAAACCACATTTAAAAAAAATTAAGAAAGACAACATGACCAATCAACTGCAGAGGACCATTGATTAGTAACAACGCTTAAAGTGTACATCATCAGATAAAAAAAAATAAAAACACACACAACATATACATACATACATATACTCACAAACTCATTACAGCATCACATTGAATAATGCTTTGTCATTCAAACCCATAGGTGATAATGTTTGTAGAGTAAAGATCCAAAATAACTTAGTAAATGTTTTCAAATGTGGTTTGTAATGATATGTTTGAAGATACCTGATGAAGGTCGTGTCCAAAACGTTGTTAATAAATATCTTTGATACTTTTTGCATATTTTTGTAGTGTGCGGGATCTGTTTTTGTTGTTCATTTTTGACCTCTTGTGGTTTTTGTTTCCTACAGTCAGGTGAGGCTTAATATTAAGAAATGTGCACTGTGCACAAGTAGTACTCCAAATAAGGTTTAATTACAATTTTTATATCAGTAAAGGTCATTGCATACTGTCTCCGAAATTTTCGTCTGTCATAAAGTTTGGATCAGGTCCTTAAGTCTTTAAGTCTCAAGTGATATGTCAGTAAATATGTTAATAGACTATACTTTGCATAAAATACATGCATTTTAAATCTATTACTGTTTTACTAGGGTACTACTGGTTTTCTGCCTGTGTTTCCCATTGCTGAGATTTTCTCTTGTGATTTTAATAAAGTGTTACTATCCTCCTCTTTCTCATTTCTGAAACACTCAAGGCCCAGGTATAATTCGCTTTCCACATTCAGTATACTCAAATGAGGAATGTGGATGGATGAGTTTGATAAATGTGCAGTAGCACTAGTAGACATCCACAGACACTACTGATGATCAAAATTATGTCTGGACCATCACAAAACCTGGACAGCTAAAGCATGTTTTGGGCTTCAGTGTTACAGCAGTATTACTGCATTTTTTAAGGCTGCTGTCCTGCTTCTCTGTAATGTGTATTCTTTGAGTGTTCATCTGAGACTGACATCTAGTAGACATTTCATTATCAGAGTTCCCTAGTACTAGTCCAGGAGAATCACTTTCCCAAGTCAAGATCTTTGCATTTACTTTAATAACAGTCAGGTGTGTCAAGACTAAACTCAGCAGGAATGAGGAACCTCCTTTACAGACTCACAGACACACCTGTTTTACACACGACACTCAAACACAGAACCAGGAAACAGGAATCACAAGAGTTCAGAGAAAGAGAAACTGAAGTGTAGTTGAGCTGTTGTGTGTTTGTGTTTCTGTATTCTAGGAGTAAAATGGCAGGAGCTGGAATTTCTCAGGATGATTTCATGTGTTCAGTGTGTCTGGATCTCCTGAAGGATCCAGTGGCCATTCCCTGTGGACACAGTTACTGTAAGAGCTGTATTACAGACTGCTGGGATCAGGAGGATCAGATGAGAGTCTACAGCTGCCCTCAGTGCAGACAGACCTTCAGTCGAAGACCTGCTTTAGCTAGAAACACCATGCTGGCTGAAGTGGTGGAGAAACTGAAGAAGACCAAACTTCCTGCTGACTGTTACGCTGGAGCTGGAGATGTGCAGTGTGACGTCTGTACTGGAAGAAAATACAAAGCCATCAAGTCCTGTCTGGTGTGTCTGAACTCTTACTGTCAGAATCACCTTGAACAACATGAGAGTTTGTTTAAAGGAAAGAAGCACAATGTGACTGATGCCACTGGACGACTGCAGGAGATGATCTGCCAGAAACATGAGGAGATCCTTAAGGTTTTCTGTCGCACTGACCAGAAATGTATATGTATGCTGTGTACGATTATTGAACATAAAAACCACGACACTGTATCAGCTGCAGAACAGAGGACAGAGAAGCAGGTATTTAAAACTAACCATCAAGTTAATACTCAGTGCAGTGATCCAATAGTCTGTTTATTTTCTGTGTAGAGCTGCAGCTTAATTACACAGAACACAGAAACACTGTCAGTGTGAAGCTCTACGTCTGTGTCAGTTTCACTTTTATAATACTTACTCATACAGTGTGAAGCATTCCTTATGCTACTTTTACTGGATTCATCTGTTCACATGATGATTTAGTGTCAGTAGTTTTCTGTGACATTCACTATCATGTGTTTGTCCTGCAGAAGCAGCTGAAGGAGACGCAGAAGACGTTCCAGCAGAGAATCCAGCAGAGAGAGAAAGATCTTCAGCAGCTGAGAGAGACTGTGGAGTCTCATAAGGTGAGTCTGGAGAAGAAGAGAAGTTTGTCTCAGTCTCAGTTCAGACTCTCTTGTCTCTTTCAGTCCCACTGAAGCCTGAATCACTGTGTGTCTATCTAACAGCGCTCTGCACAGACAGCAGTGGAGGACAGTGAGAGGATCTTTACTGAGCTCATCCGCTCCATTGAGAGAAGCCGCTCTGAGCTGATACGGCTGATCAGAGATCAGGAAAAGGCTGCAGTGAGTCGAGCTGAAGGACGACTGGAGCGACTGGAGCAGGAGATCAATGATCTGAGGAGGAGAGACGCTGAGCTGGAGCAGCTTTCACACACACAGGATCACATCCAGTTCCTGCAGGTAACAGAGATCTAGAAGAACACCATCATAGTGGACTTGAGCCAGAGACTCACAGAGAAACATTTCATCAGTGTCTTCTTATAGAATCATCAGTCAGACTCTCATCTGATCATCTTCTGAAAGAAAGAGACGCTGCTTACAAATGGCTTTCAGCTCTGGAAATCTCTTAGAAATCATTTCTTTCTTTCTTCTGGAAGATATATTTTGCTGTTAAACACCATTAGTGCCAACAGTTCAAAACTTTATTAACATTTTAAGTTTTGAGTAACGTTCATAAAAATTCTATCAGGTGATCCTCAAACCTGAAAAAAAAAATTGATTTGCCTGAATTTGACCATGAAGCCCCAAACTTTAAGTGAGTCTGTATATTAGCAATGCTTTAGTGTATTGAAACCAAACCAAAACTGAGTGTGACTTAAGGGTCCTTAAGAAGTTTCAGTGTTTCTAAAGTTGTAAATAATGGTCAATCTAATCGTAGCTTTTCAACTGCTTTTCCTGAGCAAATCTACTATTTCCTAGAAAGTTCACATATAGTATAAGTGTCTAGAATCTGTAGCGCTAATGTAAAATAATGAATATGAGAAGAATGAAGCTGATGCTGTGAAAGTGCTGGATTGAGTTACTAAAGATCAGTCAAATCTGATGTTGGTGCAGGTTATTGGATGAAGTGTGGAGCTGATGAGTTTTGATTTCTGTTTTCTGTAGAGTTTCCAGTCTCTCTCAGCACCTCCTGAATCTACAGACGTAAATGAAGATCTCTTCAGTTCTCTCTTCTCTTTTGATGTCCTGAGAGAATCTGTCCATCATCTGAGAGACAAACTGGAGGATTTCTGCAAAAAGGAGCTCAAGAAGATCTCAGACAGAGGTAAAGTCCTGGAGATTCATCTGCTCTTAGAAACCAGTCCATCATCATCATCTCATATCATGGAGAACATCATATTAGAAATGTCTTAGGAATGGATGCAGGATTATGAGAATCACACTGTTCATGTCTGTTGATTTCCACAGTCACATCCACCAACATTACTCTCTGGACCAGGAAGGACTTCCTACAATGTAAGTCAGTAAGAAAACAAGCAGAAAAACTCACTGAGTGTGTTCATGTTCTTCCTGTAGAAGGTGAAAGAAGAGTTTTATAATTGATGATGTAAATGATGATTTGCACAGGATATCTGCTCATCTGTACTGAGACACTGATGATACACTGAACATGAAGAGTTCAGCTACATGAAAAGATCAAACAGATAATAATAATAATAATAATAATAATACATTTTATTTAGAAGCGCCTTTCTCAACACTCAAGGTCACTTTACAAAGGTATAACAAATAAACAGCAGACATAAACATTAGACAGTGGGACAATGGGTGTAATTACTACAAGTAAGCCAGTGTAAACAAATGAGTTTTGAGTCTGGATTTAAACAGAGTAAGAGAATCAATATTATGGATGTCAGGTGGAAGTGCATTCCAGAGTAAGGGAGCAGAGCGCCTGAAGGCTCTGCTCCCCATAGTGCTGAGACGAGCAGAGGGCACGGTGAGGTGAATGGAAGAGGAAGACCGTAGTGAACGAGAAGGAATGACAATATGAAGCAAATCAGATAGATATGATGGGACAAGGCTATGGATGGACTTGAAGACATAAAGAAGGATTTTGAATTAAATTCGAAGTTTGACCGGGAGCCAGTGAAGTTGCTGAAGAACAGGAGTGATGTGCTGAAAAGAGGAGGTGCTGGTGATAATACGGGCAGCTGAGTTCTGGACCAATTGAAGCTTATAGATAGATTTGTGAGGGAGACCAAAGAGAAGAGAATTACAATAATCGATACGGGAGGTGACGAGACTATGTACAAGAATAGAGGTGGAGTGAGCAGTGAGCAAAGGACATAGACGGTTGATGTTGCGTAAATGGAAATATGCACAGCGGGTTATATTATTAATGTGTGACTGAAAGGATAAGGAACTGTCAAGGATGACACCTAAACTTTTAACCTGGGGTGACGGGTGAACTAAAGAGCTGCCAATTGATATGGAAAAGCTGTCAACTTTGGATAGTGTGTTTTTTGTGCCAATAAGAAGAACTTCAGTTTTGCCACTATTTAATTGTAAGCAATTTGAAGTAAACCGAGATTTTATTTCTGAGATAAAGTTAGTGAGAGAGGTGGGTGGAAGAGTAGAATTTGGTTTACTAGATAGATACAGCTGGGTGTCGTCTGCAAAACAATGAAAGTGAATATTGAATTTTCGAAAGATATGACCAATGGGGAGAAGATAGATGATGAAAAGAAGTGGTCCCAGAACAGATCCCTGAGGAACACCAGAAGTAACCAGTCAAGAGGGGTGTGAGTAATGCCGATGGAAGATAGTCTGATAAGGAGCATGGAATGGGAAATTGTATCAAAGGCTGCACTAAGATCAAGAAGTATAAGAATGGAGAGTAAACCAGAATCAGCTGCAATGAGAAGATCATTTGTTATTTTAATGAGAGCAGTTTCTGTGCTGTGACGAGAGCGAAAGCCAGACTGGAATTGTTCGTATAGATTGTTCTGGGATAGATGAGAGTGGAGTTGTTCTGCAACAGTTTTTTCAAGAATTTTTTAAATAAAAGGAAGATTGGAAATGGGGCGTAGATTATTGTAGTTGTTAGGATCTGAACCAGGTTTCTTAAGAATAGGTGTAACTGCTGCAGTTTTGAACAAAGAAGGAACAATTCCAGTGGAAAGTGAGGAGTGAATGATAGCAGTTATAAGGGGGAGCAGAGAGGAAAGACAGGATTTAACCAAAGAAGTAGGGAGAGGGTTGAGTTGACATGTAGAAGACTTAGACCTGCAAATAATATCAGAAACTACAGAAGCATCAGGAATTTGAAAACTAGAAAAAAATGTGAGACAGAGTGGAAAACATTCAGTAAAAGAAGGTGAAGGACTTATATGTAGGTGCTGGTGAATATTGTGAATTTTCTCTTCAAAGAAATGTAGCAGAGAGTTACATGTGTCAGCAGAATACATATGAGAAGGTAGAGAATCAGGTGGTTGGAGAATTTTGTTGAATAATGAAAACAAAGTCTTAGAATAGCAGTCATTTGAACATATTAAACAGGAATAGTAATTAGATCTAGCTTGAGCAATAGAGTCCTTATAATGCAGTAAATGAGTTTGGTACAATTCTTTATGTATAGTGAGACCAGTTTTCCGAAAAAGTCGCTCAAAGCGTCGACCTTTGGCTTTCATCGAACGCAGTTCCTGGGTAAACCAGGGAGCAGTACGAGAGAAAAAAAACGATTGGGTTTTTACAGGAGCAAGAGAGTTGAGAATTTTGGTTAACCATTATTGTAGTAAACGGCTAGATCATCAGGAGTAGCAGGAAAGTCAGAAGACAGATTATCAACAATACAAGAAGCAAGCACGGCAGTGTCAATGTCCTTAATATTCCTAAATGAAATAAAACGTGGTGGCTTAATTGTAGAAAGACATAGTTTAACATTGAATGAGATGAGAAAATGGTCAGTTACAGGAAGTGCATCAGCTGAACAGTTGGAGGGAATCAAGCCAAAACAACAGATTAAGTCCAGAGTATGTGCTTTAGAATGTGTTGGAAAATCAGAGTATTGGTGGAATCCAAAACTTTCAAGGCAAAAAGTCTCTGGTAAGAGGAAGATTACTATTGTCCATATGTATATTGAAATCACCCAACAATATTACATTAGGTGAAAGAGTAGCTAAATGAGCGAGTAAGGCAGAGAAGTCATTAATGAAATCATTATGCAGTTTAGGTGGACGATACAATGTAGCAACAATGGTAGGAATAGGTCCAGACAATTCACATACTAAGCACTCTAGTGAGCTGAAGGTAGGGACAGATTCATAATTCCTGATTCTGATGTGTTTTATCTTCATCAGATTCCCATCAGCTCACTCTGGATCTGAACACAGTGAATAAACACCTCCGTCTGTCTGAGAACAACAGAGTGATTACTGGCACTGACACAGATCAGCTGTATCCTGATCATCCAGACAGATTTCAGTATTATCGTCAGGTGCTGTGTAGAGAGAGTGTGTGTGGATGCGGTTACTGGGAGCTGGAGTGGAGTGGAGATAAAGGTGTGTTTATATCAGTGTCATATAAGAGCATCAGCAGGAAGGGATCGGGTAATGAGTGTGGGTTTGGAGGTAAAGATCAGTCATGGAGTTTGATCTGCTCTTCCTCCAGATACTCATTCAGACACAATAAGATAGAGACTGTTCTCCCTGTAAAGTCCATCATCAGGAGAATAGGAGTGTTTGTGGATCACAGTGCAGGAACTCTGTCCTTCTTCAGCGTCTCTGACACAATGAGCCTCATCCACACAGTCCACACCACATTCACTCAGCCGCTCTATCCTGGGTTTTTTGTTTGGCCTGAATCATCAGTGAAACTGTGTTGATGAATCAGAATAGACTGATGAGAGATTCTACCCATAATGCTTTGAGCTGATGATGAATCAGTAACAGTGAGATGTTATAGAGTCTCTTGTTTTCTCTTCATGACATTAATACTGCAGCTGAACTTCTGTCAGTGAAAGAACATGAATCAGAATAAATGTGTAATAAATCATCATATAGACACTAAGATGAGTGTCAGTCCTGCTGAGTGACCATGTGTTTCTGTGCTTTTCTCTGTTTGTGTTGATGGAAATAAGTCATGTAGTTTTTAATGTAGTGTCACATCATTATTCTTATCACTATCAAATTAACCTTTCAGTCAAATGATCAGTCAATTATTCACCTTATGCACTCCTAGCCCTTTTTTAGCATTTTGTGTTCTTTTGTTTTCTTTCTTTTTTTTATTGTCATGCATTTAATTGTTAAACACATTTAATTGTTAACCATTTTATTTTGTCACAGCTTGTTCATAGTGGATGAAGCTGCCAGAATCAAACATTTATTCAATTCAACAAAATTCTCACAATTATTTTATATTTTCGCAGTTTATATATATATATATATATATATATATATAATATTAGTGCTGTCAAATGATTAATCGTGATTAATCACATCCAAAATAAAAGTTTATGTATACATATTATATATTTGTGTACTGTGTATATTTATTATGTATATGTAAATACAAACACATGCATGTATATATTAAAGAAAAATATTTTAGATTTATATATCAAATATTGATATTTATTTATAATCTAAATTGTATACAGGTATAAATATATATACATATAAATATTTAGTGTTAATATATACATGTGTGTGTGTGTGTGTGTGTGTGTGTGTGTGTGTATTTATATGTACATAATAAATATACAAAGTAAACACACATATAGTATGTAAACATAAACTTTTATTTTGGATGCGATTAATCGCGATTAATCGTTTGACAGCCCTAATATATATATTTAATAAATTAATATATTTATTTGCATTTGAATGCAAATAAATATATTAATTTATTCAAAGTATTTTTTTAATTGTATGTTCATGTATGTATGTTTAATTCATTATTAATTTAACAGACATTTAAATCATTAACTGCTTTAAAATGCATGCTGTTAACAAAATCATTGTTGAAACATTTGCAGTTAGTACACATAACCAATAAAACAACATAATTACATAAACGATGAATTACAGGGTGAATTACGGTATATGAATATACAAAGAATAAATCTTTATTCAGATTTCAGAATGTCATTTGTAAAATATATGTTGAGGATCTTGTTCATTGGATGATTATCGTGTTCATCTGATGTTCGCTACTGTGATGAATTTAACAGGGGAATATTTAATATGCAGGGGAAATTAACTACATTAAACAAATAGCTATTGATATTCATAGGATGTTTGCATTGTCAGAATATCGCCTGTGAGATTGTGATTTTGTTCATAAACTGCTATACTGCACTTGGATCCTCTTCTTTCTCGTTTCTGAACACCAGACCTACCATGGATCCAGCAGGACAACTTCTGCATCTCTGTCAAGGAGATCAGCCCATTGAGGACTATGTGGTGGACTTTTTGGGGCTGGCACACTTGACTTGTATGGACAAGTTATGCATTTACATTTATATTTATTCATTTGGCAGACACTTATCTAAGGTGCCTTACAGTTTAGGAAAACAATAAGAAATTCATTATAAGATGGCAATAAACATGAGCAGTGTCCGTTATACAAGTTTTCAGTCATCGTTCAGAACAATAAAATCTAGGACAGGAAGATATTAATGAAAAATAAGAGCAGAGAAACGTGAAATAAATAGTTTTGTTGTTGTATGCCTGGTGATATGTTTTGAGGGAGGGTTATCAGAGCATATTATATCAACCTGATTCTGCAGCTGAGCAGCTCTGCATTTACTGTGAGAGTCTCAGAAGAGGAACACACCACTTCTGCTGCAGACAGGGCCTCTTTTAGGTGACCAGAGGCCCCTGGGCTAAAGCTTTACAGTAAAATCATCTTGTAAAGATGCAGAATTGTATTCCACATGTTACAGAGGAGAGCGATTTCCAGTTTATCTATTTTCACTTGCTTAACGAGTGGTTATCTGCTGGTTAGTGTCATCAGCTATCTTTCTCAAGGATTCCTGGATGTTTGTGTAATTTAAACAGAGCACTTTAGTGGTTTGGGTGTGCGCTCATTCAGACATTCAGTCTCAAATTGTTTCTTCAGTTCAGAGTCCACCTGTCCTTTCTCTGCATTCTCCAGCAAATAAGTTAGCATGGCTTTTCTGTGAGTTTTGGAGCCCTTGTGCTCCACTTTGCGTTGTATTGCATGCTTCCAGTCACTCAAAACCACTTGCGAGCGTGTTTGCTGTATCTCTAAAAACTGTATGTGCAAAACAACAAATTTTTCCTTGGGAAGGTGAATACAAAACCCATTCTCTGGTCACACACTCTCCATTTCCAAGATCACATCTGAAATTACTTTGTGAAACGTGTTTTGAAGCTGACACATTCACATTTTGTATTTTTACAAGATAATGGTCCTTTTTTTGACCTAGTATGCTCACGCATTACAGTCTATTTTATTTCAACAGCCCCAGATCATTGACAGTGCTCTCAAAACAGGTGTCAGAATCAGGGCTTGCTGTGTCCATTCCTCACTCTGCTGCACCTGCATCGCCGGTTCCTCCATCAGACTAATTGAGCTAAACACCATCTTCCATATTAGTAGGTGAGTTAGTAGGAAAGCTGATTGTGCTGTTCTATCAGTTTGTGCATTTTCTTTTTTGTGCCCCACTCTCGTGCTTCTTGAAGTCCACCATTGTTTCCACTCTTTAGCATACAGTCAGTCACAGAGCACTGGTTAACTAAAGGATGCATCCATTAATCAATCAACTCCAAGGACGGCAAATTACAAATCTCCTTAATCAAAAAAATGTTGCTTTCATGTAAATCTAAATTAATTACAACTATCAGCAATCCTTTTTTTTTTTTGTCACTTTATTGTCCACGTGTAAATTTTGTCTTTGGCTTCACCACAAAGAAAAAACAAACAAAAAACATTTTTTAAACATTAAACATATTACATAAAAAGACAAGAAGTAACAATCACCTCTATTTGCACTCAGATCCCAGTATTTAAAATTCTAACAGCAGTTGGCACACATGTAATTTTGATAAACATTTTTTCTTCCATGAAGTTGCCTAAAACATATTTTCGATGGTAAAAGCAGAAATTTAGTATTCAGAGGATGAGAGCAATCTTTGATAATAACCTGTGCTTTTTTTTTTTTGTTGTTGTTGTTGATAAATTTCCTTCAGTTGTCTTTGAGGTTGTCCTACAATTGCACTAGCAAATTTTAACTACTCAAATAACTGAGTTCTGGCATGAAAATCTACATGCAGTCTGATGGTCTGATTCAATCTGACAACATGACATCATAATCACATGGCACAGCCGATTGGTTCTCTCCTGTATCAGTAGCCAATGAGCTCACTGCTCAACATTCAAATACATGACTAGTGCTAAGTCCAGCAGTTTACAACATGCTTCAGAACAAACAGCATAAAACAACATTTAAAGATAAGTGAATGCTCTTTTAATCCATATCGCTGTGTTTGTTTGCGTGGTCTGCTTATTTGAATACAAATGTAAGCAGCTTTAAACTAAATGTTATGTTCGCAATTTGCATTGTATGTAGCAGCAAATATTAAGCATATTAGCAGCTGCATTTATTTATCTGTGTTCATATTGACTGCAGAAATACAGTTTAGAGCTTAATTGCTCTGAGGGCATGTTAATAGTAATGAACATGAAAACAGGTTGAAGTAAGCATTCATGTGGTGTATGCATTTATACTTCGGGTTATCTCCATATACAAGTAATCTCAGTGTTCACCTTCATTATTCTAAGGTCATTCTAAGGTTTTCTCCATTATGAGTGTGGTGGATTTCAGTTGGACATAGCACCAGAAGTACCAGAGTTGTGCACTGTAACCAACTTTATCTACACATGAAAGTAAATGGCATGCATTGGCAAACTTGTCTGTCTCATTATGGCACAAACTCAAATTAACAAGCTGTTTAGCTGCTGCTGGGACTGAAGGGTAGGAAGTAACAGCAGATATCAAATGACCAAATTTTGATATTTGCTTAGGTGGATGCTGGGGTCTTATCTTCAATCCAAATCAATTCAAGTTATTGGTTTCACTTTATTTTGATGGTCCCTTTAACGCATTCTGTTGACTATAAGTAACGCTGCACCAACATCTCTACTAACTCTCATTAGTGTGTTAGTAGAGTATTAGTAGACTGGTAGGGTTAGGGTTAGAGTAAGTTGACATGTACATGCAAAGTAACTTAGAGTCAATAGAACGTCTGTTGGGAGACCATCACAATAAAGAGTTTGCAGATATTAAGTAGACAGTCTACTAATACTCTAATGAGGGTTAGTTGACATGTAGGTGCAACATTACTTAATGTCAACAGAATGTTGAAAAGGGACCTAATTAGTCTAATTAGTGTTAAGCCAGTCGGCGTGGTAGCCGAGGGTCACATAGTCCTAGGTCACTATCGTTAAGCCGGTAAATCTCCAGCACCTGTGTTCAGATGAAGCAGCGTGTTCTACACCGAGCCGTACTTCACAAAAAAGCTACACTTTATCGTGTTCATAATCACAAACGATTTAATTGAGCGATTATGAAATCGTTTGAGATAACGACAGCTGTTTGCGTAGCTTCTCAGTGAACTATGGCTCTGTGGAGACATGCTGCTACACCTGAAAGCATGTGAAAATATCACATTTAATAACGTTTTTACTCCAAACTTACTTCATAACATCAGTCGAGTGTTAATAAATCCATCTTTGAGATAGTGTAGCTTTTTACACAGAATAAGGCACACATAGTATTCTTCTGGCATATTTTGAGTTTCCGCATGAGAATGAGAGAGTGCCTTCTGGCCTTCGGATGAAGATTTACTGATCACAGAACCGTGCTTTGCTGAAAGATACGCTTGACAATCGCAGCTTTTGATTAATCGCGGCTCTAATAGTTGCTGTTCATATGGCTCTTCGGAGCAGCAGCAGCACAAATGTCTTGGTGAAAGATCTGCTTTGTGGGGGGTGTTTTGTTTTGTCTGTTCATCTCATGAGGATATGCATGTCCACTGATAGAACAGTTTTCCTTATATCCAGCAGCATGCATATATTAGCTTTATTGTTTTGTGCACAGTGTCTCCTGCTTTGTGGGGGGTTAATTATATATGTTATATGTGTTTCTTATATGCTTACAACAGCATGTTGTGGATGTATTGGCAGTAGCAAGTCTTAGTACTTGCTCTGTCGCAGCAGCGTAGCAGATCTATTCCACCAAGACCAGATACATTACCATTGTCATGTACATTGCCATCCTTCCGAGAGTTGTCATGACAGAACTCAGTTTTTGCCATTTTTAACTGGGTATCACCTTAGGTATTCCATTGCTAATCGAGATTTATTACAGTATAGAATATATATATTTCTGCCTCATTTTATAAGAAGCCATATAAAATGAAAAGTTATTTCTAACATTTGACTGTTGTTTTAGCAAGTTATAATGTTCTCTTTTGTTGTACAACAGGTTTAGAAATGCTTATCATTACAAGGAAAGATGTTTGTCATGTGTTGCACATTTTAAGCAGGGAAGCGTTTCCTCATGTCAGTGCGTAGACTCATACACATACACACAGAGCCAGTTTGGAGAGAAATAAATGCAAGGAATTTATTTAAATAAGACTGGTCAAACTTCTTTTTCTGTTGCTTGATTTGAGTACTGCATGTGGAAAGAATCATAACCAGGTTTTGCGTAGTTTAGAGTGGCAAACCATACCAGCGTACTTTGAGGTCAAAATGCGTATCCGCTACGCAAAATGCGTACAGGTTGGCAGGTCTGCATATGCCACAGGAACCTCTGTCATTCCCTCAGTGGAACCATAGTTTATATCCCAAATAAATTCACTGATTCCAGAAAACCTCAGTGTCTTTGTTTGCCACTGAGTTAAAAAGAGGACCACATTGCAGATTACCTAAATGAGCCAGCAAGAAGGCTTAGGCAGTGCCAGCCAGTCCCCCAAACTATACAAGTCACACCAAAGGGACAACAGTCAATGTGAATGGAAATAAATATATTAATTTAGTCAAAGTAAATTACTAAGAAGCAGATTTCCCATTCCTAGTCCCAGGAGTGTTTGATCGCTAATTAATCGCACATGAATCAACTAGTCAAGGTCTTTGCATTTACTTAAAAACAGTCAAGTGTGCTGAAACTAAACTTAGCAGGAATGAGGTTCTACAGGAGCAGGAATGAGGAACCTTCTTTACAGACTCACAGACAAACCTGTTTTAAACACGTCACTCAAACACAGAACCAGGAAAGTATTTAAACTCCATTTCAGAGAAAGAGAAACTGAAGTGTAGTTGAGCTGTTGTGTGTTTGTCTCTGTATTCTAGCAGTAAAATGGCAGAAGCCAAAATTTCTCTGGATGAATTCACATGTTCAGTGTGTCTGGATCTCCTGAGGGATCCAGTGGCCATTCCCTGTGGACACAGTTACTGTAAGAGCTGTATTACAGGCTGCTGGGATCAGGAGGATCAGAAGAGAGTCTACAGCTGCCCTCAGTGCAGACAGACCTTCAGTCCAAGACCTGCTTTAGCTAGAAACACCATGCTGGCTGAAGTGGTGGAGAAACTGAAGAAGACCAAACTTCCTGCTGACGGTTACGCTAGAGCTGGAGATGTGCAGTGTGACGTCTGTACTGGAAGAAAATACAAAGCCGTCAAGTCCTGTCTGGTGTGTCTGAACTCTTACTGTCAGAATCACCTTGAACAACATGAGAGTTTCTTTAAAGGAAAGAAGCACAATGTGACTGATGCCACTGGACGACTGCAGGAGATGATCTGCCAGAAACATGAGAAGATCCTTGAGGTTTTCTGTCGCACTGACCAGAAATGTATTTGTATGCTGTGTACGATTATTGAACATAAAAACCATGACACTGTATCAGCTGCAGAACAGAGGAAAGAGAAACAGGTATTTAAAACTAACCATCAAGTTAATACTCAGTGCAGTGATCCAATAGTCTGTTTATTTTCTGTGTAGAGCTGCAGCTTAATTACACAGAACACAGAAACACTGTCAGTGTGAAGCTCTATGTCTGTGTCAGTTTCACTTTTATAATACTTACTCATACAGTGTGAAGCATTCCTTATACTTCATGATAAGATGATTGCACTGATCATCAGTTCTGGAGTTTGAATCTAAAGCCATTAGTTATCAGCTCCACTTTTACTGGATTCATCTGTTCACATGATGATTTAGTGTCAGTAGTTTTCTGTGTCATTCACTATCATCCGTTTGTCCTGCAGAAGCAGCTGAAGGAGACGCAGAAGACGTTCCAGCAGAGAATCCAGCAGAGAGAGAAAGATCTTCAGCAGCTGAGAGAGGCTGTGGAGTCTCATAAGGTGAGTCTGGAGAAGAAGAGAAGTTTGTCTCAGTCTCAGTTCAGACTCTCTTGTCTCTTTCAGTCCCACTGAAGCCTGAATCACTGTGTGTCTATCTAACAGCGCTCTGCACAGACAGCAGTGGAGGACAGTGAGAGGATCTTTACTGAGCTCATCCGCTCCATTGAGAGAAGCCGCTCTGAGCTGATACGGCTGATCAGAGATCAGGAAAAGGCTGCAGTGAGTCGAGCTGAAGGACGACTGGAGCGACTGGAGCAGGAGATCAATGATCTGAGGAGGAGAGACGCTGAGCTGGAGCAGCTTTCACACACACAGGATCACATCCAGTTCCTGCAGGTAACAGAGATCTAGAAGAACACCATCATAGTGGACTTGAGCCAGAGACTCACAGAGAAACATTTCATCAGTGTCTTATTATATAATCATCAGTCAGACTCTCATCTGATCATCTTCTTCTGAAAGAGATAACAGAGCTCTGGAAGTCTTAGGAATCATTTCTTTCTTTCTTCTGGAAGATATATTTTGCTGTTAAACACCATTAGTGCCAACAGTTCAAAACTTTATTAACATTTTAAGTTTTGAATAACGTTCATAAAAATTCTATCAGGTGATCCTCAAACCTGAAAAAAAAAAACTGATTTGCCTGAATTTGACCATGAAGCCCCAAACTTTAAGTGAGTCTGTATATTAGCAATGCTTTAGTGTATTGAAACCAAACCAAAACTGAGTGTGACTTAAGGGTCCTTAAGAAGTTTCAGTGTTTCTAAAGTTGTAAATAATGGTCAATCTAATCGTAGCTTTTCAACTGCTTTTCCTGAGCAAATCTACTATTTCCTAGAAAGTTCACATATAGTATAAGTGTCTAGAATCTGTAGCACTAATGTAAAATAATGAATATGAGAAGAATGAAGCTGATGTTGTGAAAGTGCTGGACTGAGTTACTAAAGATCAGTCAAATCTGATGTTGGTGCAGGTTATTGGGTGAAGTGTGGAGCTGATGAGTTTTGATTTCTGTTTTCTGTAGAGTTTCCAGTCTCTCTCAGCACCTCCTGAATCTACAGACGTAAATGACGATCTCTTCAGTTCTCTCTTCTCTTTTGATGTCCTGAGAGAATCTGTCCATCAGCTGAGAGACAAACTGGAGGATTTCTGCAAAGAGGAGCTCAAGAACATCTCAGACAGAGGTAAAGTCCTGGAGATTCATCTGCTCTCAGAAACCAGTCCATCATCATCATCTCATATCATGGAGAACATCATATTAGAAATGTCTTAGGAATGGATGCAGGATCATGAGAATCACACTGTTCATGTCTGTTGATTTCCACAGTCTCATTCACCAACATTGTTCCCAGGACCAGGAAGGACTTCCTTCAATGTAAGTCAGTAAGAAAAAAAGTAGAAATACTCACTGAGTGTGTTCATGTTCTTTCTGTAGAAGGTGAAAGAAGAGTTTTATAATTGATGATGTAAATGATGATTTGCACAGGATATCTGCTCATCTGTACTGAGACACTGATGATACACTGAACATGAAGAGTTCAGCTACATGAAAAGATCAAACAGATAATAATAATAATAATAATAATAATAATACATTTTATTTAGAAGCGCCTTTCTCAACACTCAAGGTCACTTTACAAAGGTATAACAAATAAACAGCAGACATACACATTAGACAGTGGGACAATGGGTGCAATTACTACAAGTAAGCCAGTGTAAACAAATGAGTTTTGAGTCTGGATTTAAACAGAGTAAGAGAATCAATATTACGGATGTCAGGTGGAAGTGCATTCCAGAGTAAGGGAGCAGAGCGCCTGAAGGCTCTGCTCCCCATAGTGCTGAGACGAGCAGAGGGCACGGTGAGGTGAATGGAAGAGGAAGACCGTAGTGAACGAGAAGGAATGACAATATGAAGCAAATCAGATAGATATGATGGGACAAGGCTATGGATGGACTTGAAGACATAAAGAAGGATTTTGAATTAAATTCGAAGTTTGACCGGGAGCCAGTGAAGTTGCTGAAGAACAGGAGTGATGTGCTGAAAAGAGGAGGTGCTGGTGATAATACGGGCAGCTGAGTTCTGGACCAATTGAAGCTTATAGATAGATTTGTGAGGGAGACCAAAGAGAAGAGAATTACAATAATCGATACGGGAGGTGACGAGACTATGTACAAGAATAGAGGTGGAGTGAGCAGTGAGCGAAGGACATAGACGGTTGATGTTGCGTAAATGGAAATATGCAGAGCGGGTTATATTATTAATGTGTGACTGAAAGGATAAGGAACTGTCAAGGATGACACTTAAACTTTTAACCTGGGGTGACGGGTGAACTAAAGAGCTGCCAATTGATATGGAAAAGCTGTCAACTTTGGATAGTGTGTTTTTTGTGCCAATAAGAAGAACTTCAGTTTTGCCACTATTTAATTGTAAGCAATTTGAAGTAAACCAAGATTTTATTTCTGAGATAAAGTTAGTGAGAGAGGTGGGTGGAAGAGTAGAATTTGGTTTACTAGATAGATACAGCTGGGTGTCGTCTGCAAAACAATGAAAGTGAATATTGAATTTTCGAAAGATATGACCAATGGGGAGAAGATAGATGATGAAAAGAAGTGGTCCCAGAACAGATCCCTGAGGAACACCAGAAGTAACCAGTCAAGAGGGGTGTGAGTAATGCCGATGGAAGATAGTCTGATAAGGAGAATGGAATGGGAAATTGTATCAAAAGCTGCACTAAGATCAAGAAGTATAAGAATGGAGAGTAAACCAGAATCAGCTGCAATGAGAAGATCATTTGTTATTTTAATGAGAGCAGTTTCTGTGCTGTGACGAGAGCGAAAGCCAGACTGGAATTGTTCGTATAGATTGTTCTGGGATAGATGAGAGTGGAGTTGTTCTGCAACAGTTTTTTCAAGAATTTTTTAAATAAAAGGAAGATTGGAAATGGGGCGTAGATTATTGTAGTTGTTAGGATCTGAACCAGGTTTCTTAAGAATAGGTGTAACTGCTGCAGTTTTGAACAAAGAAGGAACAATTCCAGTGGAAAGTGAGGAGTGAATGATAGCAGTTATAAGGGGGAGCAGAGAGGAAAGACAGGATTTAACCAAAGAAGTAGGGAGAGGGTTGAGTTGACACGTAGAAGACTTAGACCTGCAAATAATATCAGAAACTACAGAAGCATCAGGAATTTGAAAACTAGAAAAAAATGTGAGACAGAGTGGAAAACATTCAGTAAAAGAAGGTGAAGGACTTATATGTAGGTGCTGGTGAATATTGTGAATTTTCTCTTCAAAGAAATGTAGCAGAGAGTTACATGTGACAGCAGAATACATATGAGAAGGTAGAGAATCAGGTGGTTGGAGAATTTTGTTGAATAATGAAAACAAAGTCTTAGAATAGCAATCATTTGAACATATTAAACAGGAATAGTAATTAGATCTAGCTTGAGCAATAGAGTCCTTATAATGCAGTAAATGAGTTTGGTACAATTCTTTATGTATAGTGAGACCAGTTTTCCGAAAAAGTCGCTCAAAGCGTCGACCTTTGGCTTTCATCGAACGCAGTTCCTGGGTAAACCAGGGAGCAGTACGAGAGAAAAAAACAGATCGAGTTTTTACAGGAGCAAGAGAGTTGAGAATTTTGGTTAACCATTATTGTAGTAAACAGCTAGATCATCAGGAGTAGCAGGAAAGTCAGAAGACAGATTATCAACAATACAAGAAGCAAGCACGGCAGTGTCAATGTCCTTAATATTCCTAAATGAAATAAAACGTGGTGGCTTAATTGTAGAAAGACATAGTTTAACATTGAATGAGATGAGAAAATGGTCAGTTCACATACTAAGCACTCTAGTGAGCTGAAGGTAGGGACAGATTCATAATTCCTGATTCTGATGTGTTTTATCTCCATCAGATTCCCATCAGCTCACTCTGGATCTGAACACAGTGAATAAACACCTCCGTCTGTCTGAGAGAAACAGAGTGATTACTGGCACTGACACAGATCAGCCGTATCCTGATCATCCAGACAGATTTGATTATTATCGTCAGGTGTTGTGTAGAGAGAGTGTGTGTGGACGCTGTTACTGGGAGCTGCAGTGGAGTGGAGATAAAGGTGTGTTTATATCAGTGTCATATAAGAGCATCAGCAGGAAGGGATCAGGTGTTGAGTGTGGGTTTGGAGGTAATGATCAGTCCTGGAGTTTGTTCTGCTCTTCCTCCAGATCCTCATTCTGGCACAATAACATAAAGACTGTTCTCCCTGTAAAGTCCATCATCAGTAGAATAGGAGTGTTTGTGGATCACAGTGCAGGAACTCTGTCCTTCTACAGCGTCTCTGACACAATGAGCCTCATCCACACAGAACACACCACATTCACTCAGCTGCTCTATCCTGGGTTTAGTGCTGGTTCTGGATCATCAGTGAAACTGTTTTGATGAATCAGAATAGACTGATGAGAGATTCTACCCATAATGCTTTGAGCTGATGATGAATCAGTAACAGTGAGATGTTATAGAGTCTCTTGTTTTCTCTTCATGACATTAATACTGCAGCTGAACTTCTGTCAGTGAAAGAACATGAATCAGAATAAATGTGTAATAAATCATCATATAGACAGTAAGATCAGTGTGAGTCCTGCTGAATGACCATGTGTTTCTGTGCTTTTCTCTGTTTGTGTTGATGGAAATAAGTCATGTAGTTTTTAATGTAGTGTCACATCATTATTCTTATCACTATCAAATTAACCTTTCAGTCAAATGATCACAGTCAATTATTTACCTTATGCACTCCTAGCCCTTTTTTAGCATTTTGTGTTCTTTTGTTTTCTTTCTTTTTTTTATTGTCATGCATTTAATTGTTAACCATTTTATTTTGTCACAGCTTGTTCATAGTGGATGAAGCTGCCAGAATCAAACATTTATTCAATTCAACAAAATTCTCACAATTATTTTATATTTTCGCAGTTTATATATATATTATATATATATATATATATATATATATATATATATTAGTGCTGTCAAATGATTAATCGTGATTAATCACATCCAAAATAAAAGTTTATGTATACATATTATATATTTGTGTACTGTGTATATTTATTATGTATATGTAAATACAAACACATGCATGTATATATTAAAGAAAAATATTTTAGATTTATATATCAAATATTGATATTTATTTATAATCTAAATTGTATACAGGTATAAATATATATACATATAAATATTTAGTGTTAATATATACGTGTGTGTGTGTGTGTGTGTGTGTGTATTTATATGTACATAATAAATATACAAAGTAAACACACATATAGTATGTAAACATAAACTTTTATTTTGGATGCGATTAATCGCGATTAATCGTTTGACAGCCCTAATATATATATTTAATAAATTAATATATTTATTTGCATTTGAATGCAAATAAATATATTAATTTATTCAAAGTATTTTTTTAATTGTATGTTCATGTATGTATGTTTAATTCATTATTAATTTAACAGACATTTAAATCATTAACTGCTTTAAAATGCATGCTGTTAACAAAATCATTGTTGAAACATTTGCAGTTAGTACACATAAAAAACCAATAAAACAACATAATTACATAAACGATGAATTACAGGGTGAATTACGGTATATGAATATACAAAGAATAAATCTTTATTCAGATTTCAGAATGTCATTTGTAAAATATATGTTGAGGATCTTGTTCATTGGATGATTATCGTGTTCATCTGATGTTCGCTACTGTGATGAATTTAACAGGGGAATATTTAATATGCAGGGGAAATTAACTACATTAAACAAATAGCTATTGATATGCATAGGATGTTTGCATTGTCAGCATGTCGCCTGTGGGATTGTGATTTTGTTCATAAACTGCTATACTGCACTTGGATCCTCCTCTTTCTCGTTTCTGAACACCAGACCTACCATGGATCCAGCAGGACAACTTCTGCATCTCTGTCAAGGAGATCAGCCCATTGAGGACTATGTGGTGGACTTTTTGGGGCTGGCACACTTGACTTGTATGGACAAGTTATGCATTTACATTTATATTTATTCATTTGGCAGACACTTATCTAAGGTGCCTTACAGTTTAGGAAAACAATAAGAAATTCATTATAAGATGGCAATAAACATGAGCAGTGTCCGTTATACAAGTTTTCAGTCATCGTTCAGAACAATAAAATCTAGGACAGGAAGATATTAATGAAAAATAAGAGCAGAGAAACGTGAAATAAATAGTTTTGTTGTTGTATGCCTGGTGATATGTTTTGAGGGAGGGTTATCAGAGCATATTATATCAACCTGATTCTGCAGCTGAGCAGCTCTGCATTTACTGTGAGAGTCTCAGAAGAGGAACACTTCTGCTGCAGACAGGGGCTCTTTTAGGCGACCAGAGGCCCCTGGGCTAAAGCTTTACAGTAAAATCATCTTGTAAAGATGCAGAATTGTATTCCACATGTTACAGAGGAGAGCGATTTCCAGTTTATCTATTTTCACTTGCTTAACGAGTGGTTATCTGCTGGTTAGTGTCATCAGCTATCTTTCTCAAGGATTCCTGGATGTTTGTGTAATTTAAACAGAGCGCTTTAGTGGTTTGGGTGTGCGCTCATTCAGACATTCAGTCTCAAATTGTTTCTTCAGTTCAGAGTCCACCTGTCCTTTCTCTGCATTCTCCAGCAAATAAGTTAGCATAGCTTATCGGTGAGTTTTGGAGCCCTTGTGCTCCACTTTGCATTGTATTGCATGCTTCCAGTCACTCAAAACCACTTGCGAGCGTGTTTGCTGTATCTCTAAAAACTGTATGTGCAAAACAACAAATTTTTCCTTGGGAAGGTGAATACAAAACCCATTCTCTGGTCACACACTCTCCATTTCCAAGATCACATCTGAAATTACTTTGTGAAACGTGTTTTGAAGCTGACACATTCACATTTTGTATTTTTACAAGATAATGGTCCTTTTTTTGACCTAGTATGCTCACGCATTACAGTCTATTTTATTTCAACAGCCCCAGATCATTGACAGTGCTCTCAAAACAGGTGTCAGAATCAGGGCTTGCTGTGTCCATTCCTCACTCTGCTGCACCTGCATCGCCGGTTCCTCCATCAGACTAATTGAGCTAAACACCATCTTCCATATTAGTAGGTGAGTTAGTAGGAAAGCTGATTGTGCTGTTCTATCAGTTTGTGCATTTTCTTTTTTGTGCCCCACTCTCGTGCTTCTTGAAGTCCACCATTGTTTCCACTCTTTAGCATACAGTCAGTCACAGAGCACTGGTTAACTAAAGGATGCATCCATTAATCAATCAACTCCAAGGACGGCAAATTACAAATCTCCTTAATCAAAAAAATGTTGCTTTCATGTAAATCTAAATTAATTACAACTATCAGCAATCCTTTTTTTTTTTTGTCACTTTATTGTCCACGTGTAAATTTTGTCTTTGGCTTCACCACAAAGAAAAAACAAACAAAAAACATTTTTTAAACATTAAACATATTACATAAAAAGACAAGAAGTAACAATCACCTCTATTTGCACTCAGATCCCAGTATTTAAAATTCTAACAGCAGTTGGCACACATGTAATTTTGATAAACATTTTTTCTTCCATGAAGTTGCCTAAAACATATTTTCGATGGTAAAAGCAGAAATTTAGTATTCAGAGGATGAGAGCAATCTTTGATAATAACCTGTGCTTTTTTTTTTTGTTGTTGTTGTTGATAAATTTCCTTCAGTTGTCTTTGAGGTTGTCCTACAATTGCACTAGCAAATTTTAACTACTCAAATAACTGAGTTCTGGCATGAAAATCTACATGCAGTCTGATGGTCTGATTCAATCTGACAACATGACATCATAATCACATGGCACAGCCGATTGGTTCTCTCCTGTATCAGTAGCCAATGAGCTCACTGCTCAACATTCAAATACATGACTAGTGCTAAGTCCAGCAGTTTACAACATGCTTCAGAACAAACAGCATAAAACAACATTTAAAGATAAGTGAATGCTCTTTTAATCCATATCGCTGTGTTTGTTTGCGTGGTCTGCTTATTTGAATACAAATGTAAGCAGCTTTAAACTAAATGTTATGTTCGCAATTTGCATTGTATGTAGCAGCAAATATTAAGCATATTAGCAGCTGCATTTATTTATCTGTGTTCATATTGACTGCAGAAATACAGTTTAGAGCTTAATTGCTCTGAGGGCATGTTAATAGTAATGAACATGAAAACAGGTTGAAGTAAGCATTCATGTGGTGTATGCATTTATACTTCGGGTTATCTCCATATACAAGTAATCTCAGTGTTCACCTTCATTATTCTAAGGTCATTCTAAGGTTTTCTCCATTATGAGTGTGGTGGATTTCAGTTGGACATAGCACCAGAAGTACCAGAGTTGTGCACTGTAACCAACTTTATCTACACATGAAAGTAAATGGCATGCATTGGCAAACTTGTCTGTCTCATTATGGCACAAACTCAAATTAACAAGCTGTTTAGCTGCTGCTGGGACTGAAGGGTAGGAAGTAACAGCAGATATCAAATGACCAAATTTTGATATTTGCTTAGGTGGATGCTGGGGTCTTATCTTCAATCCAAATCAATTCAAGTTATTGGTTTCACTTTATTTTGATGGTCCCTTTAACGCATTCTGTTGACTATAAGTAACGCTGCACCAACATCTCTACTAACTCTCATTAGTGTGTTAGTAGAGTATTAGTAGACTGGTAGGGTTAGGGTTAGAGTAAGTTGACATGTACATGCAAAGTAACTTAGAGTCAATAGAACGTCTGTTGGGAGACCATCACAATAAAGAGTTTGCAGATATTAAGTAGACAGTCTACTAATACTCTAATGAGGGTTAGTTGACATGTAGGTGCAACATTACTTAATGTCAACAGAATGTTGAAAAGGGACCTAATTAGTCTAATTAGTGTTAAGCCAGTCGGCGTGGTAGCCGAGGGTCACATAGTCCTAGGTCACTATCGTTAAGCCGGTAAATCTCCAGCACCTGTGTTCAGATGAAGCAGCGTGTTCTACACCGAGCCGTACTTCACAAAAAAGCTACACTTTATCGTGTTCATAATCACAAACGATTTAATTGAGCGATTATGAAATCGTTTGAGATAACGACAGCTGTTTGCGTAGCTTCTCAGTGAACTATGGCTCTGTGGAGACATGCTGCTACACCTGAAAGCATGTGAAAATATCACATTTAATAACGTTTTTACTCCAAACTTACTTCATAACATCAGTCGAGTGTTAATAAATCCATCTTTGAGATAGTGTAGCTTTTTACACAGAATAAGGCACACATAGTATTCTTCTGGCATATTTTGAGTTTCCGCATGAGAATGAGAGAGTGCCTTCTGGCCTTCGGATGAAGATTTACTGATCACAGAACCGTGCTTTGCTGAAAGATACGCTTGACAATCGCAGCTTTTGATTAATCGCGGCTCTAATAGTTGCTGTTCATATGGCTCTTCGGAGCAGCAGCAGCACAAATGTCTTGGTGAAAGATCTGCTTTGTGGGGGGTGTTTTGTTTTGTCTGTTCATCTCATGAGGATATGCATGTCCACTGATAGAACAGTTTTCCTTATATCCAGCAGCATGCATATATTAGCTTTATTGTTTTGTGCACAGTGTCTCCTGCTTTGTGGGGGGTTAATTATATATGTTATATGTGTTTCTTATATGCTTACAACAGCATGTTGTGGATGTATTGGCAGTAGCAAGTCTTAGTACTTGCTCTGTCGCAGCAGCGTAGCAGATCTATTCCACCAAGACCAGATACATTACCATTGTCATGTACATTGCCATCCTTCCGAGAGTTGTCATGACAGAACTCAGTTTTTGCCATTTTTAACTGGGTATCACCTTAGGTATTCCATTGCTAATCGAGATTTATTACAGTATAGAATATATATATTTCTGCCTCATTTTATAAGAAGCCATATAAAATGAAAAGTTATTTCTAACATTTGACTGTTGTTTTAGCAAGTTATAATGTTCTCTTTTGTTGTACAACAGGTTTAGAAATGCTTATCATTACAAGGAAAGATGTTTGTCATGTGTTGCACATTTTAAGCAGGGAAGCGTTTCCTCATGTCAGTGCGTAGACTCATACACATACACACAGAGCCAGTTTGGAGAGAAATAAATGCAAGGAATTTATTTAAATAAGACTGGTCAAACTTCTTTTTCTGTTGCTTGATTTGAGTACTGCATGTGGAAAGAATCATAACCAGGTTTTGCGTAGTTTAGAGTGGCAAACCATACCAGCGTACTTTGAGGTCAAAATGCGTATCCGCTACGCAAAATGCGTACAGGTTGGCAGGTCTGCATATGCCACAGGAACCTCTGTCATTCCCTCAGTGGAACCATAGTTTATATCCCAAATAAATTCACTGATTCCAGAAAACCTCAGTGTCTTTGTTTGCCACTGAGTTAAAAAGAGGACCACATTGCAGATTACCTAAATGAGCCAGCAAGAAGGCTTAGGCAGTGCCAGCCAGTCCCCCAAACTATACAAGTCACACCAAAGGGACAACAGTCAATGTGAATGGAAATAAATATATTAATTTAGTCAAAGTAAATTACTAAGAAGCAGATTTCCCATTCCTAGTCCCAGGAGTGTTTGATCGCTAATTAATCGCACATGAATCAACTAGTCAAGGTCTTTGCATTTACTTAAAAACAGTCAAGTGTGCTGAAACTAAACTTAGCAGGAATGAGGTTCTACAGGAGCAGGAATGAGGAACCTTCTTTACAGACTCACAGACAAACCTGTTTTAAACACGTCACTCAAACACAGAACCAGGAAAGTATTTAAACTCCATTTCAGAGAAAGAGAAACTGAAGTGTAGTTGAGCTGTTGTGTGTTTGTCTCTGTATTCTAGCAGTAAAATGGCAGAAGCCAAAATTTCTCTGGATGAATTCACATGTTCAGTGTGTCTGGATCTCCTGAGGGATCCAGTGGCCATTCCCTGTGGACACAGTTACTGTAAGAGCTGTATTACAGGCTGCTGGGATCAGGAGGATCAGAAGAGAGTCTACAGCTGCCCTCAGTGCAGACAGACCTTCAGTCCAAGACCTGCTTTAGCTAGAAACACCATGCTGGCTGAAGTGGTGGAGAAACTGAAGAAGACCAAACTTCCTGCTGACGGTTACGCTAGAGCTGGAGATGTGCAGTGTGACGTCTGTACTGGAAGAAAATACAAAGCCGTCAAGTCCTGTCTGGTGTGTCTGAACTCTTACTGTCAGAATCACCTTGAACAACATGAGAGTTTCTTTAAAGGAAAGAAGCACAATGTGACTGATGCCACTGGACGACTGCAGGAGATGATCTGCCAGAAACATGAGAAGATCCTTGAGGTTTTCTGTCGCACTGACCAGAAATGTATTTGTATGCTGTGTACGATTATTGAACATAAAAACCATGACACTGTATCAGCTGCAGAACAGAGGAAAGAGAAACAGGTATTTAAAACTAACCATCAAGTTAATACTCAGTGCAGTGATCCAATAGTCTGTTTATTTTCTGTGTAGAGCTGCAGCTTAATTACACAGAACACAGAAACACTGTCAGTGTGAAGCTCTATGTCTGTGTCAGTTTCACTTTTATAATACTTACTCATACAGTGTGAAGCATTCCTTATACTTCATGATAAGATGATTGCACTGATCATCAGTTCTGGAGTTTGAATCTAAAGCCATTAGTTATCAGCTCCACTTTTACTGGATTCATCTGTTCACATGATGATTTAGTGTCAGTAGTTTTCTGTGTCATTCACTATCATCCGTTTGTCCTGCAGAAGCAGCTGAAGGAGACGCAGAAGACGTTCCAGCAGAGAATCCAGCAGAGAGAGAAAGATCTTCAGCAGCTGAGAGAGGCTGTGGAGTCTCATAAGGTGAGTCTGGAGAAGAAGAGAAGTTTGTCTCAGTCTCAGTTCAGACTCTCTTGTCTCTTTCAGTCCCACTGAAGCCTGAATCACTGTGTGTCTATCTAACAGCGCTCTGCACAGACAGCAGTGGAGGACAGTGAGAGGATCTTTACTGAGCTCATCCGCTCCATTGAGAGAAGCCGCTCTGAGCTGATACGGCTGATCAGAGATCAGGAAAAGGCTGCAGTGAGTCGAGCTGAAGGACGACTGGAGCGACTGGAGCAGGAGATCAATGATCTGAGGAGGAGAGACGCTGAGCTGGAGCAGCTTTCACACACACAGGATCACATCCAGTTCCTGCAGGTAACAGAGATCTAGAAGAACACCATCATAGTGGACTTGAGCCAGAGACTCACAGAGAAACATTTCATCAGTGTCTTATTATATAATCATCAGTCAGACTCTCATCTGATCATCTTCTTCTGAAAGAGATAACAGAGCTCTGGAAGTCTTAGGAATCATTTCTTTCTTTCTTCTGGAAGATATATTTTGCTGTTAAACACCATTAGTGCCAACAGTTCAAAACTTTATTAACATTTTAAGTTTTGAATAACGTTCATAAAAATTCTATCAGGTGATCCTCAAACCTGAAAAAAAAAAACTGATTTGCCTGAATTTGACCATGAAGCCCCAAACTTTAAGTGAGTCTGTATATTAGCAATGCTTTAGTGTATTGAAACCAAACCAAAACTGAGTGTGACTTAAGGGTCCTTAAGAAGTTTCAGTGTTTCTAAAGTTGTAAATAATGGTCAATCTAATCGTAGCTTTTCAACTGCTTTTCCTGAGCAAATCTACTATTTCCTAGAAAGTTCACATATAGTATAAGTGTCTAGAATCTGTAGCACTAATGTAAAATAATGAATATGAGAAGAATGAAGCTGATGTTGTGAAAGTGCTGGACTGAGTTACTAAAGATCAGTCAAATCTGATGTTGGTGCAGGTTATTGGGTGAAGTGTGGAGCTGATGAGTTTTGATTTCTGTTTTCTGTAGAGTTTCCAGTCTCTCTCAGCACCTCCTGAATCTACAGACGTAAATGACGATCTCTTCAGTTCTCTCTTCTCTTTTGATGTCCTGAGAGAATCTGTCCATCAGCTGAGAGACAAACTGGAGGATTTCTGCAAAGAGGAGCTCAAGAACATCTCAGACAGAGGTAAAGTCCTGGAGATTCATCTGCTCTCAGAAACCAGTCCATCATCATCATCTCATATCATGGAGAACATCATATTAGAAATGTCTTAGGAATGGATGCAGGATCATGAGAATCACACTGTTCATGTCTGTTGATTTCCACAGTCTCATTCACCAACATTGTTCCCAGGACCAGGAAGGACTTCCTTCAATGTAAGTCAGTAAGAAAAAAAGTAGAAATACTCACTGAGTGTGTTCATGTTCTTTCTGTAGAAGGTGAAAGAAGAGTTTTATAATTGATGATGTAAATGATGATTTGCACAGGATATCTGCTCATCTGTACTGAGACACTGATGATACACTGAACATGAAGAGTTCAGCTACATGAAAAGATCAAACAGATAATAATAATAATAATAATAATAATACATTTTATTTAGAAGCGCCTTTCTCAACACTCAAGGTCACTTTACAAAGGTATAACAAATAAACAGCAGACATACACATTAGACAGTGGGACAATGGGTGCAATTACTACAAGTAAGCCAGTGTAAACAAATGAGTTTTGAGTCTGGATTTAAACAGAGTAAGAGAATCAATATTACGGATGTCAGGTGGAAGTGCATTCCAGAGTAAGGGAGCAGAGCGCCTGAAGGCTCTGCTCCCCATAGTGCTGAGACGAGCAGAGGGCACGGTGAGGTGAATGGAAGAGGAAGACCGTAGTGAACGAGAAGGAATGACAATATGAAGCAAATCAGATAGATATGATGGGACAAGGCTATGGATGGACTTGAAGACATAAAGAAGGATTTTGAATTAAATTCGAAGTTTGACCGGGAGCCAGTGAAGTTGCTGAAGAACAGGAGTGATGTGCTGAAAAGAGGAGGTGCTGGTGATAATACGGGCAGCTGAGTTCTGGACCAATTGAAGCTTATAGATAGATTTGTGAGGGAGACCAAAGAGAAGAGAATTACAATAATCGATACGGGAGGTGACGAGACTATGTACAAGAATAGAGGTGGAGTGAGCAGTGAGCGAAGGACATAGACGGTTGATGTTGCGTAAATGGAAATATGCAGAGCGGGTTATATTATTAATGTGTGACTGAAAGGATAAGGAACTGTCAAGGATGACACTTAAACTTTTAACCTGGGGTGACGGGTGAACTAAAGAGCTGCCAATTGATATGGAAAAGCTGTCAACTTTGGATAGTGTGTTTTTTGTGCCAATAAGAAGAACTTCAGTTTTGCCACTATTTAATTGTAAGCAATTTGAAGTAAACCAAGATTTTATTTCTGAGATAAAGTTAGTGAGAGAGGTGGGTGGAAGAGTAGAATTTGGTTTACTAGATAGATACAGCTGGGTGTCGTCTGCAAAACAATGAAAGTGAATATTGAATTTTCGAAAGATATGACCAATGGGGAGAAGATAGATGATGAAAAGAAGTGGTCCCAGAACAGATCCCTGAGGAACACCAGAAGTAACCAGTCAAGAGGGGTGTGAGTAATGCCGATGGAAGATAGTCTGATAAGGAGAATGGAATGGGAAATTGTATCAAAAGCTGCACTAAGATCAAGAAGTATAAGAATGGAGAGTAAACCAGAATCAGCTGCAATGAGAAGATCATTTGTTATTTTAATGAGAGCAGTTTCTGTGCTGTGACGAGAGCGAAAGCCAGACTGGAATTGTTCGTATAGATTGTTCTGGGATAGATGAGAGTGGAGTTGTTCTGCAACAGTTTTTTCAAGAATTTTTTAAATAAAAGGAAGATTGGAAATGGGGCGTAGATTATTGTAGTTGTTAGGATCTGAACCAGGTTTCTTAAGAATAGGTGTAACTGCTGCAGTTTTGAACAAAGAAGGAACAATTCCAGTGGAAAGTGAGGAGTGAATGATAGCAGTTATAAGGGGGAGCAGAGAGGAAAGACAGGATTTAACCAAAGAAGTAGGGAGAGGGTTGAGTTGACACGTAGAAGACTTAGACCTGCAAATAATATCAGAAACTACAGAAGCATCAGGAATTTGAAAACTAGAAAAAAATGTGAGACAGAGTGGAAAACATTCAGTAAAAGAAGGTGAAGGACTTATATGTAGGTGCTGGTGAATATTGTGAATTTTCTCTTCAAAGAAATGTAGCAGAGAGTTACATGTGACAGCAGAATACATATGAGAAGGTAGAGAATCAGGTGGTTGGAGAATTTTGTTGAATAATGAAAACAAAGTCTTAGAATAGCAATCATTTGAACATATTAAACAGGAATAGTAATTAGATCTAGCTTGAGCAATAGAGTCCTTATAATGCAGTAAATGAGTTTGGTACAATTCTTTATGTATAGTGAGACCAGTTTTCCGAAAAAGTCGCTCAAAGCGTCGACCTTTGGCTTTCATCGAACGCAGTTCCTGGGTAAACCAGGGAGCAGTACGAGAGAAAAAAACAGATCGAGTTTTTACAGGAGCAAGAGAGTTGAGAATTTTGGTTAACCATTATTGTAGTAAACAGCTAGATCATCAGGAGTAGCAGGAAAGTCAGAAGACAGATTATCAACAATACAAGAAGCAAGCACGGCAGTGTCAATGTCCTTAATATTCCTAAATGAAATAAAACGTGGT
This sequence comes from Cirrhinus molitorella, assembly GCA_033026305.1. NCBI lineage: Eukaryota > Metazoa > Chordata > Actinopteri > Cypriniformes > Cyprinidae > Cirrhinus > Cirrhinus molitorella. Next base: position 600,793 of record CM065124.1, on the reverse strand, counting down.
GGCTTAATTGTAGAAAGACATAGTTTAACATTGAATGAGATGAGAAAATGGTCAGTTCACATACTAAGCACTCTAGTGAGCTGAAGGTAGGGACAGATTCATAATTCCTGATTCTGATGTGTTTTATCTCCATCAGATTCCCATCAGCTCACTCTGGATCTGAACACAGTGAATAAACACCTCCGTCTGTCTGAGAGAAACAGAGTGATTACTGGCACTGACACAGATCAGCCGTATCCTGATCATCCAGACAGATTTGATTATTATCGTCAGGTGTTGTGTAGAGAGAGTGTGTGTGGACGCTGTTACTGGGAGCTGCAGTGGAGTGGAGATAAAGGTGTGTTTATATCAGTGTCATATAAGAGCATCAGCAGGAAGGGATCAGGTGTTGAGTGTGGGTTTGGAGGTAATGATCAGTCCTGGAGTTTGTTCTGCTCTTCCTCCAGATCCTCATTCTGGCACAATAACATAAAGACTGTTCTCCCTGTAAAGTCCATCATCAGTAGAATAGGAGTGTTTGTGGATCACAGTGCAGGAACTCTGTCCTTCTACAGCGTCTCTGACACAATGAGCCTCATCCACACAGAACACACCACATTCACTCAGCTGCTCTATCCTGGGTTTAGTGCTGGTTCTGGATCATCAGTGAAACTGTTTTGATGAATCAGAATAGACTGATGAGAGATTCTACCCATAATGCTTTGAGCTGATGATGAATCAGTAACAGTGAGATGTTATAGAGTCTCTTGTTTTCTCTTCATGACATTAATACTGCAGCTGAACTTCTGTCAGTGAAAGAACATGAATCAGAATAAATGTGTAATAAATCATCATATAGACAGTAAGATCAGTGTGAGTCCTGCTGAATGACCATGTGTTTCTGTGCTTTTCTCTGTTTGTGTTGATGGAAATAAGTCATGTAGTTTTTAATGTAGTGTCACATCATTATTCTTATCACTATCAAATTAACCTTTCAGTCAAATGATCACAGTCAATTATTTACCTTATGCACTCCTAGCCCTTTTTTAGCATTTTGTGTTCTTTTGTTTTCTTTCTTTTTTTTATTGTCATGCATTTAATTGTTAACCATTTTATTTTGTCACAGCTTGTTCATAGTGGATGAAGCTGCCAGAATCAAACATTTATTCAATTCAACAAAATTCTCACAATTATTTTATATTTTCGCAGTTTATATATATATTATATATATATATATATATATATATATATATATATTAGTGCTGTCAAATGATTAATCGTGATTAATCACATCCAAAATAAAAGTTTATGTATACATATTATATATTTGTGTACTGTGTATATTTATTATGTATATGTAAATACAAACACATGCATGTATATATTAAAGAAAAATATTTTAGATTTATATATCAAATATTGATATTTATTTATAATCTAAATTGTATACAGGTATAAATATATATACATATAAATATTTAGTGTTAATATATACGTGTGTGTGTGTGTGTGTGTGTGTGTATTTATATGTACATAATAAATATACAAAGTAAACACACATATAGTATGTAAACATAAACTTTTATTTTGGATGCGATTAATCGCGATTAATCGTTTGACAGCCCTAATATATATATTTAATAAATTAATATATTTATTTGCATTTGAATGCAAATAAATATATTAATTTATTCAAAGTATTTTTTTAATTGTATGTTCATGTATGTATGTTTAATTCATTATTAATTTAACAGACATTTAAATCATTAACTGCTTTAAAATGCATGCTGTTAACAAAATCATTGTTGAAACATTTGCAGTTAGTACACATAAAAAACCAATAAAACAACATAATTACATAAACGATGAATTACAGGGTGAATTACGGTATATGAATATACAAAGAATAAATCTTTATTCAGATTTCAGAATGTCATTTGTAAAATATATGTTGAGGATCTTGTTCATTGGATGATTATCGTGTTCATCTGATGTTCGCTACTGTGATGAATTTAACAGGGGAATATTTAATATGCAGGGGAAATTAACTACATTAAACAAATAGCTATTGATATGCATAGGATGTTTGCATTGTCAGCATGTCGCCTGTGGGATTGTGATTTTGTTCATAAACTGCTATACTGCACTTGGATCCTCCTCTTTCTCGTTTCTGAACACCAGACCTACCATGGATCCAGCAGGACAACTTCTGCATCTCTGTCAAGGAGATCAGCCCATTGAGGACTATGTGGTGGACTTTTTGGGGCTGGCACACTTGACTTGTATGGACAAGTTATGCATTTACATTTATATTTATTCATTTGGCAGACACTTATCTAAGGTGCCTTACAGTTTAGGAAAACAATAAGAAATTCATTATAAGATGGCAATAAACATGAGCAGTGTCCGTTATACAAGTTTTCAGTCATCGTTCAGAACAATAAAATCTAGGACAGGAAGATATTAATGAAAAATAAGAGCAGAGAAACGTGAAATAAATAGTTTTGTTGTTGTATGCCTGGTGATATGTTTTGAGGGAGGGTTATCAGAGCATATTATATCAACCTGATTCTGCAGCTGAGCAGCTCTGCATTTACTGTGAGAGTCTCAGAAGAGGAACACTTCTGCTGCAGACAGGGGCTCTTTTAGGCGACCAGAGGCCCCTGGGCTAAAGCTTTACAGTAAAATCATCTTGTAAAGATGCAGAATTGTATTCCACATGTTACAGAGGAGAGCGATTTCCAGTTTATCTATTTTCACTTGCTTAACGAGTGGTTATCTGCTGGTTAGTGTCATCAGCTATCTTTCTCAAGGATTCCTGGATGTTTGTGTAATTTAAACAGAGCGCTTTAGTGGTTTGGGTGTGCGCTCATTCAGACATTCAGTCTCAAATTGTTTCTTCAGTTCAGAGTCCACCTGTCCTTTCTCTGCATTCTCCAGCAAATAAGTTAGCATAGCTTATCGGTGAGTTTTGGAGCCCTTGTGCTCCACTTTGCATTGTATTGCATGCTTCCAGTCACTCAAAACCACTTGCGAGCGTGTTTGCTGTATCTCTAAAAACTGTATGTGCAAAACAACAAATTTTTCCTTGGGAAGGTGAATACAAAACCCATTCTCTGGTCACACACTCTCCATTTCCAAGATCACATCTGAAATTACTTTGTGAAACGTGTTTTGAAGCTGACACATTCACATTTTGTATTTTTACAAGATAATGGTCCTTTTTTTGACCTAGTATGCTCACGCATTACAGTCTATTTTATTTCAACAGCCCCAGATCATTGACAGTGCTCTCAAAACAGGTGTCAGAATCAGGGCTTGCTGTGTCCATTCCTCACTCTGCTGCACCTGCATCGCCGGTTCCTCCATCAGACTAATTGAGCTAAACACCATCTTCCATATTAGTAGGTGAGTTAGTAGGAAAGCTGATTGTGCTGTTCTATCAGTTTGTGCATTTTCTTTTTTGTGCCCCACTCTCGTGCTTCTTGAAGTCCACCATTGTTTCCACTCTTTAGCATACAGTCAGTCACAGAGCACTGGTTAACTAAAGGATGCATCCATTAATCAATCAACTCCAAGGACGGCAAATTACAAATCTCCTTAATCAAAAAAATGTTGCTTTCATGTAAATCTAAATTAATTACAACTATCAGCAATCCTTTTTTTTTTTTTTTTTTGTCACTTTATTGTCCACGTGTAAATTTTGTCTTTGGCTTCACCACAAAGAAAAAACAAACAAAAAACATTTTTTAAACATTAAACATATTACATAAAAAGACAAGAAGTAACAATCACCTCTATTTGCACTCAGATCCCAGTATTTAAAATTCTAACAGCAGTTGGCACACATGACATTTTGATAAACATTTTTTCTTCCATGAAGTTGCCTAAAACATATTTTCGATGGTAAAAGCAGAAATTTAGTATTCAGAGGATGAGAGCAATCTTTGATAATAACCTGTGCTTTTTTTTTTTTTGATAAATTTCCTTCAGTTGTCTTTGAGGTTGTCCTACAATTGCACTAGCAAATTTTAACTACTCAAATAACTGAGTTCTGGCATGAAAATCTACATGCAGTCTGATGGTCTGATTCAATCTGACAACATGACATCATAATCACATGGCACAGCCGATTGGTTCTCTCCTGTATCAGTAGCCAATGAGCTCACTGCTCAACATTCAAATACATGACTAGTGCTAAGTGCAGCAGTTTACAACATGCTTCAGAACAAACAGCATAAAACAACATTTAAAGATAAGTGAATGCTCTTTTAATCCATATCGCTGTGTTTGTTTGCGTGGTCTGCTTATTTGAATACAAATGTAAGCAGCTTTAAACTAAATGTTATGTTCGCAATTTGCATTGTATGTAGCAGCAAATATTAAGCATATTAGCAGCTGCATTTATTTATCTGTGTTCATATTGACTGCAGAAATACAGTTTAGAGCTTAATTGCTCTTTTCATGTGTAGATAAACTTTATCTACACATGAAAGTAAATGGCATGCATTGGCAAACTTGTCTGTCTCATTATGGCACAAACTCAAATTAACAAGCTGTTTAGCTGCCGCTGGGACTGAAGGGTAGGAAGTAACAGCAGATATCAAATGACCAAATTTTGATATTTGCTTAGGTGGATGCTGGGGTCTTATCTTCAATCCAAATCAATTCAAGTTATTGGTTTCACTTTATTTTGATGGTCCCTTTAACGCATTCTGTTGACTATAAGTAACGCTGCACCAACATCTCTACTAACTCTCATTAGTGTGTTAGTAGAGTATTAGTAGACTGGTAGGGTTAGGGTTAGAGTAAGTTGACATGTACATGCAAAGTTACTTAGAGTCAATAGAACGTCTGTTGGGAGACCATCACAATAAAGAGTTTGCAGATATTAAGTAGACAGTCTACTAATACTCTAATGAGGGTTAGTTGACATGTAGGTGCAACATTACTTAATGTCAACAGAATGTTGAAAAGGGACCTAATTAGTCTAATTAGTGTTAAGCCAGTCGGCGTGGTAGCCGAGGGTCACATAGTCCTAGGTCACTATCGTTAAGCCGGTAAATCTCCAGCACCTGTGTTCAGATGAAGCAGCGTGTTCTACACCGAGCCGTACTTCACAAAAAAGCTACACTTTATCGTGTTCATTATCACAAACGATTTAATTGAGCGATTATGAAATCGTTTGAGATAACGACAGCTGTTTGCGTAGCTTCTCAGTGAACTATGGCTCTGTGGAGACATGCTGCTACACCTGAAAGCATGTGAAAATATCACATTTAATAACGTTTTTACTCCAAACTTACTTCATAACATCAGTCGAGTGTTAATAAATCCATCTTTGAGATAGTGTAGCTTTTTACACAGAATAAGGCACACATAGTATTCTTCTGGCATATTTTGAGTTTCCGCATGAGAATGAGAGAGTGCCTTCTGGCCTTCGGATGAAGATTTACTGATCACAGAACCGTGCTTTGCTGAAAGATACGCTTGACAATCGCAGCTTTTGATTAATCGCGATTACGATTTCACTTCAATTAATCAAGCAGCTCTAATAGTTGCTGTTCATATGGCTCTTCGGAGCAGCAGCAGCACAAATGTCTTGGTGAAAGATCTGCTTTGTGGGGGGTGTTTTGTTTTGTCTGTTCATCTCATGAGGATATGCATGTCCACTGATAGAACAGTTTTCCTTATATCCAGCAGCATGCATATATTAGCTGTATTGTTTTGTGCACAGTGTCTCCTGCTTTGTGGGGGGTTAATTATATATGTTATATGTGTTTCTTATATGCTTACAACAGCATGTTGTGGATGTATTGGCAGTAGCAAGTCTTAGTACTTGCTCTGTCGCAGCAGCGTAGCAGATCTATTCCACCAAGACCAGATACATTACCATTGTCATGTACATTGCCATCCTTCCGAGAGTTGTCATGACAGAACTCAGTTTTTGCCATTTTTAACTGGGTATCACCTTAGGTATTCCATTGCTAATCGAGATTTATTACAGTATAGAATATATATATTTCTGCCTCATTTTATAAGAAGCCATATAAAATGAAAAGTTATTTCTAACATTTGACTGTTGTTTTAGCAAGTTATAATGTTCTCTTTTGTTGTACAACAGGTTTAGAAATGCTTATCATTACAAGGAAAGATGTTTGTCATGTGTTGCACATTTTAAGCAGGGAAGCGTTTCCTCATGTCAGTGCGTAGACTCATACACATACACACAGAGCCAGTTTGGAGAGAAATAAATGCAAGGAATTTATTTAAATAAGACTGGTCAAACTTCTTTTTCTGTTGCTTGATTTGAGTACTGCATGTGGAAAGAATCATAACCAGGTTTTGCGTAGTTTAGAGTGGCAAACCATACCAGCGTACTTTGAGGTCAAAATGCGTATCCGCTACGCAAAATGCGTACAGGTTGGCAGGTCTGCATATGCCACAGGAACCTCTGTCATTCCCTCAGTGGAACCGTAGTTTATATCCCAAATAAATTCACTGATTCCAGAAAACCTCAGTGTCTTTGTTTGCCACTGAGTTAAAAAGAGGACCACATTGCAGATTACCTAAATGAGCCAGCAAGAAGGCTTAGGCAGTGCCAGCCAGTCCCCCAAACTATACAAGTCACACCAAAGGGACAACAGTCAATGTGAATGGAAATAAATATATTAATTTAGTCAAAGTAAATTACTAAGAAGCAGATTTCCCATTCCTAGTCCCAGGAGTGTTTGATCGCTAATTAATCGCACATGAATCAACTAGTCAAGGTCTTTGCATTTACTTAAAAACAGTCAAGTGTGCTGAAACTAAACTTAGCAGGAATGAGGTTCTACAGGAGCAGGAATGAGGAACCTTCTTTACAGACTCACAGACAAACCTGTTTTAAACACGTCACTCAAACACAGAACCAGGAAAGTATTTAAACTCCATTTCAGAGAAAGAGAAACTGAAGTGTAGTTGAGCTGTTGTGTGTTTGTCTCTGTATTCTAGCAGTAAAATGGCAGAAGCCAAAATTTCTCAGGATGAATTCACATGTTCAGTGTGTCTGGATCTCCTGAGGGATCCAGTGGCCATTCCCTGTGGACACAGTTACTGTAAGAGCTGTATTACAGGCTGCTGGGATCAGGAGGATCAGAAGAGAGTCTACAGCTGCCCTCAGTGCAGACAGACCTTCAGTCCAAGACCTGCTTTAGCTAGAAACACCATGCTGGCTGAAGTGGTGGAGAAACTGAAGAAGACCAAACTTCCTGCTGACTGTTACGCTGGAGCTGGAGATGTGCAGTGTGACGTCTGTACTGGAAGAAAATACAAAGCCGTCAAGTCCTGTCTGGTGTGTCTGAACTCTTACTGTCAGAATCACCTTGAACAACATGAGAGTTTCTTTAAAGGAAAGAAGCACAATGTGACTGATGCCACTGGACGACTGCAGGAGATGATCTGCCAGAAACATGAAGAGATTCTTAAGGTTTTTTGTCGCACTGACCAGAAATGTATTTGTATGCTGTGTATGATGGATGAACATAAAAACCATGACACTGTATCAGCTGCAGCACAGAGGACAGAGAAACAGGTATTTAAAACTAACCATCAAGTTAATACTCAGTGCAGTGATCCAATAGCCTGTTTATTTTCTGTGTAGAGCTGCAGCTTAATTACACAGAACACAGAAACACTGTCAGTGTGAAGCTCTATGTCTGTGATCTTCAGCAGCTGAGAGAGACTGTGGAGTCTCATAAGGTGAGTCTGGAGAAGAAGAGAAGTTTGTCTCAGTCTCAGTTCAGACTCTCTTGTCTCTTTCAGTCCCACTGAAGGCTGAATCACTGTGTGTCTATCTAACAGCGCTCTGCACAGACAGCAGTGGAGGACAGTGAGAGGATCTTTACTGAGCTCATCCGCTCCATTGAGAGAAGCCGCTCTGAGCTGATACGGCTGATCAGAGATCAGGAAAAGGCTGCAGTGAGTCGAGCTGAAGGACGACTGGAGCGACTGGAGCAGGAGATCAATGATCTGAGGAGGAGAGACGCTGAGCTGGAGCAGCTTTCACACACACAGGATCACATCCAGTTCCTGCAGGTAACAGACATCTAGAAGAACACCATCATAGTGGACTTGAGCCAGAGACTCACAGAGAAACATTTCATCAGTGTCTTATTATATAATCATCAGTCAGACTCTCATCTGATCATCTTCTTCTGAAAGAGATGCCACTTTCAGCTCTGGAAATCTCTTAGGAATCTTTTCTCTCAGCTTATTTTTCTGGAAGATATATTTAGCTCAAACCTGATCAAATGTACTTTTATTTGCCTGTAATAGCAATGATTCAGCGTATTAAAACCAGATCAAACCTGAGTGTGTCTTAAAGGTCCTTGTGTAATTTCAGTGTCCCTAAACACTCTAAAGTTATGAATAATAGTGAATCTAATGGTAGCCTTTGAGCTGCTTTTCCTGAACAAATCTACTGAACCCTACAATGAGACTCCATTGATGTGCTTGAGCTGTTAGATGGACATTTATGTTCTTAGCAGATGTTTTATCATCCAAACTATTTCCTAGAAAGTTCACATATAATGTAAGTGTCAAATCTGTAGCTCTAATGTGATATAATGAATATGAGAAGAATGAAGCTGATGCTGTGAAAGTGCTGGATTGAGTTACTAAAGATCAGTCAAATCTGATGTTGGTGCAGGTTATTGGGTGAAGTGTGGAGCTGATGAGTTTTGATTTCTGTTTTCTGTAGAGTTTCCAGTCTCTCTCAGCACCTCCTGAATATACAGACGTAAATGATGATCTCTTCAGTTCTCTCTTCTCTTTTGATGTCCTGAGAGAATCTGTCCATCAGCTGAGAGACAAACTGGAGGATTTCTGCAAAGAGGAGCTCAAGAAGATCTCAGACAGAGGTAAAGTCCTGGAGATTCATCTTCTCAGAAACCAGTCCATCATCATCATCTCATATCTTGGAGAACATCATATTAGAAATGTCTTCGGAATGGATGCAGGATCATGAGAATCACACTGTTCATGTCTGTTGATTTCCACAGTCATAGTCACCAACATTGTTCTCTGGACCAGGAAGGACTTCCTACAATGTAAGTCAGTAAGAAAACAAGCAGAAAAACTCACTGAGTGTGTTCATGTTCTTCCTGTAGAAGGTGAAAGAAGAGTTTTATAATTGATGATGTAAATGATGATTTGCACAGGATATCTGCTCATCTGTACTGAGACACTGATGATACACTGAACATGAAGAGTTCAGCTACATGAAAAGATCAAACAGATTCATAATTCCTGATTCTGATGTGTTTTATCTCCATCAGATTCCCATCAGCTCACTCTGGATCTGAACACAGTGAATAAATGCCTCTGTCTGTCTGAGAACAACAGAGTGATTACTGGCACTGAAACACACCAGTCGTATCCTGATCATCCAGACAGATTTCAATTTTGGCGTCAGGTGTTGTGTAGAGAGAGTGTGTGTGGACGCTGTTACTGGGAGCTGGAGTGGAGTGGAGATAAAGGTGTTGATATATCAGTGTCATATAAGAGCATCAGCAGGAAGGGATCGGGTGATGAGTGTTCTTTTGGAGGTAATGATCAGTCCTGGAGTTTGTTCTGCTCTTCCTCCAGATCCTCATTCTGGCACAATAAGATAAAGACTGTTCTCCCTGTAAAGTCCATCATCAGTAGAATAGGAGTGTTTGTGGATCACAGTGCAGGAACTCTGTCCTTCTTCAGCGTCTCTGACACAATGAGCCTCATCCACACAGAACACACCACATTCACTCAGCCGCTCTATCCTGGGTTTTATGTTGGGCCTGGATCATCAGTGAAACTGTGTTGATGAAGAATAGACTGATGAGAGATTCTACCCATAATGCTTTGAGCTGATGATGAATCAGTAACAGTGAGATGTTATAGAGTCTCTTGTTTTCTCTTCATGACATTAATACTGCAGCTGAACTTCTGTCAGTGAAATAACATGAATCAGAATAAATGTGTAATAAATCCTCATATAGACAGTAAGATCAGTGTGAGTCCTGTGTTTCTGTGCTTTTCTCTGTTTGTGATGATGGAAATCAGTCATTTAGCTGACACCCCCTTCTTTAGAACAGAAAAGGCACTTCCAAAACTATGGCAACAAAGATGGAAACATAATTCATGTATGTAAAAATACTCTCTGTTGCAATAGATTTGTATGTGTCTAAAATGACTGTACCCATATGTACAAGTCACTGGTGTTTGGTGATGAGTTTTTGGCTCACAGTCTGCATTTATAGTCACACCAGAGGTGTCCCACTGGGATTAGGACTTTGCTTTTTTTCTGCAGACCAGTCAAGTTCTTCCACGCTGACTGAATCGATCATTTATTTTTGAACATGGCCTTATACACAGAGGCACTGTCATGTAAGAGTAGAAAGGGTCCTGTCCACACTGTTGCTATAAAATTAGAAGCACACAATTTCCTGGAATATCAATATATGATTTAACATTAGGATTTGTACTCATGGGAATTACTAAAGTAGGCTAGTCAAACCTGTTCATTAGAAGGATACTTTTGCCAATATAGTGTACATGTATATTTGACGGTTAATTAAAGACGTGTGTTTCATATGCCTTAATTTTTACTCATTGATAAACCTGGATAAAAATACTCTGTTACGTGTGCATCGAAGCATTTGTGTGGATAGTGGAAGCTAAAGCACGCTTAATGCATGGGGGCCCTATCGTGATCACTTGCATTTTTTTTAAATAACAGTGGATACAACTTACAATATGCATTTTTTAGGCTACATTTAAGACTAACACATCTTATGGAATTGTAAAGGGTCTACTTTTAATTGTGTGAACTCACAATATCAGCAAAACATTGTTTTTGTAACATAAAAAAACAAAAAACAAGATGTGCTTTCTGCTATCTCACAAAAATGAAACAAAGCTCAGTGAATATTTGCCTCAGAGAAATGATAAATATATCTATAGAACGCTTAAAATTACTTTAAAGTCTGGATTGTCAACTTCGTCTTTGTGACACTGAACGCAGAATAGAATAGGCTAGCCTAAATATTAAAGGCACATTATGGCTGGTATTTAATTAATTACTACTACTATTACTATTTAAGACACAAATTTTTGGTCATGGGCAGCCCTAGTTTTTAATCCAGTCAGTTGCATAAATGTATGCTTTTGTGTTGTTTCCATCAACGTGACAAACAAACAATTAAAACTGCTGTACAGATGATTTTTAACATAGGTGTTGAAAAATGAGAATGGTGGAAAAAAAAGAAAAGGTGGGAGGGGCCTTTGGAGGTAACTGGCCCTTTCAGCACCTGGATGCTGGGCCTTTTGAAGTCATAATCCGTCCCTGCTGGCGCATTATAGTCTGTTTTATTTTTCGAATTTATCAGTAAAATTGTTTTTTAAAATACTTTTCTCAGTAGTCAGGTTCTTGAAGTGGCTCAACTTAAAGCTGACCTATTATGCCACTTTTTAAGTCTCTGATGTCCCCAGAGTGTGTATGTGAAGTTTTAGTTCAAATTATATTTAGTATATTTTTAGGTCAGTTTTGTTGGCCCCTTTAAAGGCAAATTAGTTGGTGCTCCCGGCCCCCTTTTCAGAAGAGGGTGGAGTTTCAAGAGTCTGCAAAAACAAAACAGGACAATCTCAAACACTGAAAATGTCAGAAACTCTTAGGCATACTGTAGCAGACCCCATCCAAATGATGGCTGAAAATGTACTGATGTTTCATGAAGCTTTATTAGCACTCCTTTACTTCAGAAATCACTGTATGAGCTGAATAAAGCAGTACAAACATGTACCCCCCCCCCCCCCCCCCCCCCCCACACACACACACACACACACACACACACATACTTGTTTTTAACTAACTGTATACAAATACACAAACCTTATGCCTTTTCGGGGGGTGCTGAATAATTATAAACAGTCCTTCAGTGCACAAGTTCTGTTAAAAATCATGAAGCATTTGCTATCCATACCTTCCGTAATTAAAGTCTGTTAGACACCAACTGGAATTGGTTTTTATCTGATTGTGCTGCGCATAATAAATGAGTGTTTGTGAATTACACAGACGGACCACGACACAATAAAATTAATGACATAGCTGGTCTCATGGTGACATTGCATGCTATCACAATCTTTATCAGTCCCACTTGTGATTATGAGCCTGAAAAAATGCTTTCAGTTTCACCCCTGTTATGGATTTAATGTTTTCTGCCTGTGTTTCCTATTGCTGAGATTTTCTCTTGTGATTTTGTTAATGAAGTGCTACTTATATCCTCATCTTTCTTGTTTCTGAAACACGCAATGTCCAGATATAATTAACTTTCCACATAAGTATACTCAAATGAGGATGAACCTGGATAGACGAGTTTGATTAAATGCTCTGTACCACTAGTAAGATTCATTGTGTCTCAACATTCACCTCATGTCTGTGCTGTTGTATGTGTAACAAAAATTGGGCTGCAAGCAGACAGTGTGCACAGACATCCACAGACACTTCTGATGATGAAAATTATGTCACATGGACATCACAAAATGCGGACAACCAAAGTGTGCTTTGGACTTTAGTGTCACAGCAGTATTGCTGCAGTTTTTAAGGCTGTTGTCCTGCTTCTCTGTAACTTGTATTCTTTGAGTGTTTGTCTGAGACTGACATCTAGTTCAAGTCAAGTTCTTTGTATTTATTTTAATAACAGTCAGGTTTGTTGAAACTAAACTCAGCAGGAGCAGGAATGAAAAACCTGTTTTACAGACTCACAGACACACCTGTTTTACACACAACACTCAAACACAGAACCAGGAAACTAGAGAAAGACAAACTGAAGTGTAGTTGAGCTGTTGTGTGTTTGTGTCTCTGTATTCAAGCAGTAAAATGGCAGAAGCCAGAATTTCAGTGGATCAGAAGGAGTTCATGTGTGCAGTGTGTCTGGATCTCCTGAAGGATCCAGTGACCACTTCCTGTGGACACAGTTACTGTAAGAGCTGTATTACAGGCTGCTGGGATCAGGAGGATCAGAAGAGAGTCTACAGCTGCCCTCAGTGCAGACAGACCTTCAGTCCAAGACCTGCTTTAGCTAGAAACACCATGCTGGCTGAAGTGGTGGAGAAACTGAAGAAGACCAAACTTCCTGCTGACTGTTACGCTGGAGCTGGAGATGTGCAGTGTGACGTCTGTACTGGAAGAAAATACAAAGCCGTCAAGTCCTGTCTGGTGTGTCTGGAGTCTTACTGTCAAACTCATTTTGAGCGGCATGAGGAGTTTCATTCATGTAAGCCACACAAAGTGACTGATGCCACTGGACGACTGCAGGAGATGATCTGCCAGAAACATGAGAAGATCTTTGAGGTTTTCTGTCGCACTGACCAGAAATGTATATGTATGCTGTGTACGATTATTGAACATAAAGACCACAACATTGTATCAGCTGCAGAACAGAGGACAGAGAAACAGGTATTTAAAACTAACAATCAAGTTAATACTCAGTGCAGTGATCCAATAGTCTGTTTATTTTCTGTGTAGAGCTGCAGCTTAATTACACAGTTTCACTTTTATAATACTTACACATGTAGTGTAAAACAAGCCTTATGCTTCATGAAAATAAGATGATTGTACTGATTCTGGAGATTGAATCTACAGCCATTAGTTGTCAGCTCTACTTTTATCAGAATCAGAAAGAGCTTTATTGCCAACTATGCTTGTGCATACAAGGAAATATGTCAAAATAAATAGACAAAAATATATTGTAAAATAAATTGAGAAATAAAAAAGTGGTATGTACAGATGTGCTAAATGATAGAATGAAAGAGATGCAGGGATATGTTAGGATGGAGGTGTAACAATAAATATAAGGTTATTGTGCATATTTTTATTGCACAATGGGATAACATTTAGCTGTTCATAAAGTGGATCGCCTGAGGGAAAAAAACAGTTCATGGGCCTGGATGTCCTAGTATCTGGGGCTCTGTATCACCGGCCAGATGGCAAAAGTTCAAAGAGGGGATGCCTTGAATGTGAGGAATCCAGTGTGATTTTTTTGAGCTCTTTTCCTCATTTTGGATGTATACAGTTCTTGAAGGTTGGGCAGGAAAGCAACAGTGATCCTCTCTGCAGTCCAAACTGGACACACACAGTTTAGCTTCTGCTGGTCTGGCTCCCAAAGTACCTTCCGCTTGAGAGAGAAGGTCCTTCCTGATGGAAATCTCCATGGAGAGCTCTCGAGGGAAGCGACCAGGTCCGAGAATCCTGCTTGGGCTGGCCAAAACAGGGCTGCCAAAAGAGGATGGACCCCGTCCTGGTGTACTCTCACCAGAACTCCCAGGAGCAGAATGATCGGGGAAAAGAGTACAGACGAAGCCTTGGCCAGGTCTGTACCATAGCATCCCATGTCTGTTTGGGAGGGTTATCTTTGCGGAGGGAGCCCCCGCTGCATTCCCCACAGGTCGGTTCCCACAGCGGTGGCTGCGATCGTGGGGATTGCATATGGATCGTTTGGACCAGTTTGGTCGAGCCCAGGTGGCTCTCTGTGTCATCAAGTTCCCCTGAGACTAGATGCTATGGTACAGACCTGACCAAGGCTTTGTCTGTACTCTTTTCCCCTGATCATTCTGCCCCTGGGAGTTCTGGTGAGAGTACACCAGGATAGGGTCCATCCTCTTTTGGCAGCCCTGTTCTGGCCAGCCCAAGCAGGGTTCTCGGACCTCGTCGCCTCCCTCAACAGCTCTCCATGGAGATTCCCGTCAGGAAGGACCTTCTCTCTCAAGCGGAAGGCACTTCGGGAGCCAGACCAGCAGAAGCTAAACTGTGTGTGTCCAGTGTGAGCACGGTGGATAGTGGAGTACATCTCCCTTGCCTATGAGTCCTCTGGCACCCCCACTCCATTGGGGATCAAGGCTCACTCCACCCGAAGTATGGTGGCCTCCAAAGCCTTCTCGTCAGGCGTACCTATGTCTGTTGCAGCTTGAATTCCAGATGGGGAAAATCACTCGGGAACGTCAATCGGGAACGAGAGCTGCGCCTCAAGCAATACTTGTGGCGCCCCTCATGGCACTGCTTCTCGAACAGAAGCTGCCGTTCGCATGTGCCCACATGCTTTTATAGCATCCTGGTTTACACATGGGTTTTAGAGCGTGGTCATGCTGGAAGCATTCCCAAAGCATTTTCGGATGCAGTTCTAATTCTCTGGGGGACCAAGCATTACAACGTAACCCGACTGATGTTTTCTGTGACATTCACTATCATCTGTTTGTCCTGCAGAAGCATCTGAAGGAGATGCAGAAGACGTTCCAGCAGAGAATCCAGCAGAGAGAGAAAGATCTTCAGCAGCAGAGAGAGGCTGTGGAGTCTCATAAGGTGAGTCTGGAGAAGAAGAGAAGTTTGTCTCAGTCTCAGTTCAGACTCTCTTGTCTCTTTCAGTCCCACTGAAGCCTGAATCACTGTGTGTCTATCTAACAGCGCTCTGCACAGACAGCAGTGGAGGACAGTGAGAGGATCTTTACTGAGCTCATCCGCTCCACTGAGAGAAGCCGCTCTGAGCTGATACGGCTGATCAGAGATCAGGAAAAGGCTGCAGTGAGTCGAGCTGAAGGACGACTGGAGCGACTGGAGCAGGAGATCAATGATCTGAGGAGGAGAGACGCTGAGCTGGAGCAGCTTTCACACACACAGGATCACATCCAGTTCCTGCAGGTAACAGAGATCTAGAAGAACACCATCATAGTGGACTTGAGCCAGAGACTCACACAGAAACATTTCAACCTTACAATGAGACTCCATTAATGTGCTTGAGCTGTTAGATTGACATTTATGTTCTTAGCAGATGTTTATCATCCAAACTATTTCCTAGAAAGTTCACATATAGTGTAAGTGTCAAATACTAGAATCTGTAGCTCTAATGTGATATAATGAATATGAGAATAATGAAGCTGATGCTGTCAAAGTGCTGGATTGAGTTACTAAAGATCAGTCAAATCTGATGTTGGTGCAGGTTATTGGGTGAAGTGTGGAGCTGATGAGTTTTGATTTCTGTTTTCTGTAGAGTTTCCAGTCTCTCTCAGCACCTCCTGAATCTACAGACGTAAATGATGATCTCTTCAGTTCTCTCTTCTCTTTTGATGTCCTGAGAGAATCTGTCCATCAGCTGAGAGACAAACTGGAGGATTTCTGCAAAGAGGAGCTCAAGAAGATCTCAGACAGAGGTAAAGTCCTGGAGATTCATCTGCTCTCAGAAACCAGTCCACCATCATCTCATATCATCTCATATCATGGAGAACATCATATTAGAAATGTCTTAGGAATGGATGCAGGATCATGAGAATCACACTGTTCATGTCTGTTGATTTCCACAGTTACATTCACCAACATTGCTCTCTGGACCAGGAAGGACTTCCTACAATGTAAGTCAGTAAGAAAACAAGCAGAAAAACTCACTGAGTGTTTTCATGTTCTTCCTGTAGAACGTGAAAGAAGAGTTATAATTGATGATGTAAATGATGATTTGCACAGGATATCTGCTCATCTGTACTGAGACACTGATGATACACTGAACATGAAGGGTTCAGCTACATGAAAAGATCAAACAGATTCATAATTCCTGATTCTGATGTGTTTTATCTCCATCAGATTCCCATCAGCTCACTCTGGATCTGAACACAGTGAATCAATGGCTCCATCTGTCTGAGAGAAACCGAGTGATTACTTACACTGACACAGATCAGTCGTATCCTGATCATCCAGACAGATTTGATTTTTGGCGTCAGGTGTTGTGTAGAGAGAGTGTGTGTGGACGCTGTTACTGGGAGCTGGAGTGGGATGGAGATAAAGGTGTGTTTATATCAGTGTCATATAAGAGCATCAGCAGGAAGGGAAAGGGTAAAGAGTGTTTGTTTGTATATAATGATCAGTCCTGGAGTTTGGACTGCACTCCCTCCAGATACTCATTCTGGCACAATAAGATAAAGACTGTTCTCCCTGTAAAGTCCATCATCAGTAGAATAGGAGTGTTTGTGGATCACAGTGCAGGAACTCTGTCCTTCTTCAGCGTCTCTGACACAATGAGCCTCATCCACACAGTCCACACCACATTCACTCAGCCGCTCTATCCTGGGTTTTATGTTGGGCCTGGATCATCAGTGAAACTGTGTTGATGAATCAGAATAATAATCAGAAAGAGCTTTATTGCCAAGTATGCTTGCACATACAAGGAATTTGTTTTTGTGACATTAGCATCCAGTACACAGAGACAACAACAACACAGAGACAATACAAATAAAATGAGAATAAAAATACACATGTAAATATAAATAAACAAATATATAGAAAGATAAATTAAGAAATAAATGGTATGTACAGTTGTGCTATAGATTATAGAATAGAATAGAATAGAATAGAATAGAATAGAATAGAATAGAATAGAAATGCATGGATGTATTTGGATGGAGGTAACAAATAAATATAGGGTTATTGCACATATTTTTATTGTACAATGGGGTGAAGTCTGGTGGTCTCAGAGGTTTTTCCACCATCTGCATCACTCCTGGTAATGGTCACTGCCATCTTGTGTGATTGTGCCACACACTGTTCATCAGCTCCTCATGAGGCAAGGCAGAATTCTCCAAGGCAGTGTTGAGTGCTATAGTTCCTCCAGAGGAGATGGAGTCCACTGCTGAACTCCCTGCCAGCTTTGATACAAACACAGAGGCTGTCCCTGAACTCTCTGCCTGTTCTTTTACAACTAGGGATGCACTTTCTTCCTGTCACTGAGGTCTTCCTTGAACTCTCTGAACCCCTGTCTGTGTCAAACTGTACTCTGTGACACTGACACAATCTCTCTATCATTCCTCCTATTCTGCTCTGGTGCTCTCTATAGCTCCACTGTGGTGGTCCTTCACTTGGTCTGAGACACCTTGATGGTCTTCATCTCCACCCAGGGCTGGATTTACACACAGGCATTCTAGACACGTCCATAGGGCCCAAGTACAATTAAGAGATGTGTAATATTTTTGTTATACTGTACTATGGGTTATCTAAAAGAGTAAAAGAACCAAAACCCCAAAGACACTGCACAAATAAATATAATAAACAATAGGATAAAATCTATTACAAACTAATTCCATGTTTTCCACCTTTTTCATGTGCAAAAATCATGCTTTCCTTCACTCGTTCTCTCACACAAACACAAAGTTGCACACAAACTTGTCATCAGCGATGCCCTGCGAATTTTGCAAACATTTCTCATTCAAGGTTCTTGAAGCGGTTCAACTTAAAGGTGACCTATTATGCCCATTTTTACAAGATGTAAAATAAGTCTCTGATGTCCTTAGAGTGTGTATGTGAATTTTTGTATCAAAACACCTGACAGAGAATTTTGTTTATAGTTTGTTAAAATGGCCACTTTTCAGGTATGAGCCAAAACGCACAGTTTTTGTGTTTGTCCCTTTAAAAGCAAATGAGCTGGTGATCCTGACCCCCTTTTCAGAAGAGGAGCAGAGCTTCAAGAGCAGACAAAAACAAAACAGAACAATCTCACAAACCGAAAATGTCAGAAACTCTCAGTAGCGGTGTTCACAAACCAGAATATTTGCATTTACTTAACAGCCATTGCCGGTATTTACAAAACATTTTTATCTTACCACTAAGAGTTCTCCTAAATGGCAGTAAAGGTTTTCTCTTAAAACCTATCCACAATGCTGCTGAGACAAACTTTTACTAAGGAATACAGAGAAGTCTTAAGCTAAGAGTAAGAGCAGGGTTGACCTCATTGTTACGTATGATGTCAGCATACTTATTAACTATGCACACTGTGATTGGCTGATAGGGGAGGAGTCTCTGTCAGAGATTTATTCATAGAAACATTGTAGAGCACAATATTATTTTGCCATATTCAAATAAAGGTTCAAAAATAAAAATGTTGTATGTATAAAAAAATTAAATAAAACTTTTTAAATGCTGGCTAAGTGTCACTAATTAAACAACTATATGTTCAGCTCATTGTCAGCCTCTTACATGTGTGCTGCTTGTACAAAATTTGTGGATATTGTAGAAAACTTATTTCATTGTTGAAGCAAAGTCAAAGTTTGTAATCCTACAATCCCCCATTTGAGAGTTCTATAAAAACTCACATAACACAAATTTAAACCTTCATAAGTCCATTCTATAGCCTATGTTTGTTAACATAAGCCCCATCTTCCATTCATGTAACTTGAAGAAGTTGCAGGCAAATATAACTTATTCTGTGTCTTATCCTAGATTTACTTAGCTATAATGGTTCTTTTCAGAACCATAAATGTTGACACTTATACAACAAGGTATGATAACATGTTAACACATAACATGATGGTATGATAACATGATAACATGATAACATGATGACACATAAAAATCATGTAGCATAAGTGTGGAAGTCCTGAAGTCCATGGCGCCTGAATAGCTGTGAAGTCTGTTTTCTGCAGTCCATTTCTCACGTAGATTCACTCAGTTGATTCTTGTTCCTCATGAAGCTTGTTCATGGATTTCTGAAGTGATGCTTTCCACCAGGGTCCAGGTTATGAAGATGACTTGGCATCGGTACATACCTGCACACAAGAAAACAAAGAAACAGCAGACCAGCAGTATTCATGCATAGACATTTTTGGACTTCTCTTGATCGTATAGTGGTTTTAAGTCTAATGATCATATAGTGTTTTTTAGGTTTCAGTTGATCGTATAGTGGTTTTAAGTCTAATGATTGTATAGTGTCTTTCTTAACCTAGTTTAAAGTAATTTGACACCTATAGAGCAGTGGGCTGGGGACAAAAATATTCAAGGGGAATATGAGGAAAATCTTTGCCCAAAAGGATTGGCCACCGAGGTCTATTGCACATCGGATCTTTCCTTGGGCTCCCCACTGATCTGTGTGTCCTAGTCTGTCCCTTTAGATATTGTTCCCACTGTATATTCTGTATAGACACAAGTTTCTTATGCAGAACCAAAATACATACATTTCCAAAAATTCCCAAAATAATGCAATTGCTACATTTCTATCCTCTAATTAAACATCAGTCCTAGTAGACATCATAATAGACGATAAGTGACTGAAGTGTGCTGAGGTATAGCTTTGAAGGCTGCGAGTGTGCTTAATCAGTGTTCCCAAGTGGGGGAAGTGATAGTCAACTTCCTTTTGTTAAAGAATCTTTGTTGTAGATTACTGGGGTAATTAAGAACTCACAGCCTTAGCAGTTAGCACCTTAGCAAGTTGCCCCATGAGTTTGGTGTACTGGGGAGGGTCTGTTTTAGTGCTGCTAGCAGACTGTGTAAAAGCTGATTTAGATTCATTTTTTTGTTTATCCTACATTTCATCCTGTGTCCAGATTTACCACAGTAATGACAATTATCCTCTCTCTTAGGACATTTACGTTTCTGTCGGTTCTCTGTTTTACCTTAAAGGATGTTGCTGCAATCTTTACTCTGGCTTTAACATCAGAGTCTCTTTCCCATGTAGCTAACCTGTCCAAATTGTTTTGCAAGTTTCCAGTGGACCATGTTAGATCTAAGAATGGCAAAGCAAATTTGTACTCTGATAAAAATCCATCAAACCATGTTCGAACTAATGGACCTTTTATGATCTAACACTTTCTCTGGTGTGTCAGCTATTCCACTGTATGCTGCAGCTGACTGGCAAAACTTTTCAGTATACTGACTTACAGATTCCTCCTTCTTCTGTACACAACTAGTGATTCTGGACCAGTCCACTTTTGGTCCAACAATGTTCTTTAGAATTTTCTAAACCCCTTCTCTCAAATCACCTTTACTGGCATGTTGTAGTTCAGAAGTTACAGCAGACTCAAAACTGTTGAATTCAGATTCAGTTAGAATTTGTGACATCAGCTGTGTGACTTCTGTTAACGACATGTCGTAGAGATGCATTTTGCTAATCAATGCTCTTCTGAATTCAGAAAAATTTGAGTGTGCTGAGGGTAAGCTCTGGGAAAGTCTCTCTATGTCTTTAGGTCCTTGCACTTTGGCCACCATTTGTACTTGGACAACAGAAGAGTTTGGAGGAATGGTTTCAATTCCCTGAGACCTTGTCCTAGCCCCACATACCTTCACTGAATCTACAGGCACATCAGTTACTGATTGGATGGTTACATCCATTTCAAACACAGCTTGTAAGTCAGCTTGTAATAAATGTTATTAGTCTGACTACTAACTTCAACATTAGTTTTTGCTTTGTTGCAGTTCTATTTCTTTGTCAAAGAGGATACTCTAGCACGGAGCTCTTTGTTCTGTTCCTCTAGCTCTGAGTTACACTGAGACTGTTGTGTAGCTAGCGCTAAACCAAATTCTCTGTGGCAGCAGATAATGCCTTTTAGGTTTTTCTTTCTGATACATGCTCCTAATACCTTTTTACATTCTTCAATTTACCATACTTTTTCTGGATCAATACCAAATTTCTTTGTCAAATCCAATCTTACTGACTCAGTCACTATTGAGTCTATGTGTTCTTCTAACAATGATTTGAACTCACTGTCTATCCACAAAGGGGTAGCTAGCCCAGCTTTCTCAGTAATTGGAATAAGTCTAGCATTTCTTCTCAACATCTTGTAATGTCTTTCTGACACAAACAGAATACTTAATGTTAAGTCTTCTCTGTCTGAACAAATATTAGCTTGTGATGCTAAATGTCCCTGCCTGAACAGAGGATAACTTTAATCTCTAAAACAATTTTTAGAGGATAACCTTAATTAAACAAAACCCTTTAGAAGTTAACCAAACCCTACAGCTGTCCGTTAACTCTTCTCTGCAGAGGATTGCACTTTGTACTGGTCTTTAGTGGTTCTTTTGATAGAGTAACACTCACCAAATCGTTGTGCTGAAAAAAGGTTCTGGAATTCAGTCTGGAATGAAGTTAGGTCTTTGTTGAGCTTACGGTTTCAATCTTGATTTGTGAGGAGCTCTATGCGGGTTCACAGCACCAAAAACTGTAGAAAAATTATTTCTTCGTTGAAGCAAAGAACCAGGAGACTCTTGGGTATCTTTCGCAGAGTTCTTTGAGACGCACTGCGCATTGCTGTAGTCATCAAGATGTCTGAATTAGGCTGTGATACATTGTAGTTTATATAGGCATTCAGTGGGCAGTCCTTAAAAGTGTTGATCTTACAGAACTTCAGAAGTGACCGCTCCTAAAAACAATACAGGAAATCAACCCACAACTGTGAGGTTGAACAAACAAACTTAACAGTACCCAAATGGTTTAATCTGCACCTGGCCACGAGAACTACCAAGGTGTGAAATTCACATCCAGTAGCCTTTCAGTAAACAGACGCCATTATGTTCACATTAAATGCCTAATACAATGTAGATAACCTTAGGTTTTTGTATATGATGTTCATCAGGATGTAGGAACTTCAGATCTTAAATAGATTTATAAATTTGTAATCCTACAATATGCACACAAACAGCCTTTTAATTAACAGAGCAGAATAATCATTGCATAGTAAGACATGCAAATGTAAAAGGAAACCAAAATGGATGCAAGAACAGCTGTTACTTCTTGTCCAACTTCTTAATGAATACAAGGATATAATCAAAGGACAATTTGGAGTTGAGATAACCTCCATAGCCTATGTGTGCAAATCAAAGTTTACGGTCCAAGGCAGATTACTGGCAACAGACATTTTAGGATAATTCAGTTTAGTCTTAGTGACCTAGGAGTCATCTGTCACACAATGAGAGGGATGAGACCAGAGGCAGATGTGAGTAGAATAACAGATGTTGGTTTTTATTAACAACAGGATGATAAACAACAGAAGCCAGGGGAAATGATGGTATGATAAGCTTATCTGACAGTCCTTGGGTATAAGTGTAATGTCCAACGGGGAGAGCAAGGAACCAGAATCAAGGAACAATAGTCCAATGTAGGAGCATAAGGTCTGGAGCTAACGAAGGGGATGTGTTCGGTAGACTAGATGGTGAGGGACTGAAAGCGTCTGGTATAAATAAGGTGTGGCTGATTGGTTTCAGGTGGGTGTGATTAGAATTCTGGTGACGTTGATCGGGTGGGCGGTGCTCCGGATGCAGTGGCAGAGGAAGGTGGTTGTGGTGAATGCCTGACATCATCTTCACTACTCCTAACGTTTCAAAGATTTAGGAGCTATTTTTAGTGCTAAAACGCTTTGTGAATCGGCAAGGTATGAGCTACTTTTAGCCTTAAGATGTTTCGTGAATATGGGCCCAGGTGTGTTGAAACTAAACTCAGCAGAAGCAGACACACAACACTCAAACACAGAACCAGGAAACGGGAATCACATGAGTTAAGAGGAAGAGAAAGTGAATGTGTAGTTGAGCTCTTGTGTGTTTGTGTCTCTGTATTCAAGCCATAAAATGGCAGAAGCCAGAATTTCAGTGGATGAATTCACATGTCCAGTGTGTCTGGATCTCCTGAAGGATCCAGTGACCATCCATTGTGGACACAGTTACTGTAAGAGCTGTATTACAGACTGCTGGGATCAGGAGGATCAGAAGAGAGTCTACAGCTGCCCCCAGTGCAGACAGACCTTCAGTCCAAGACCTGCTTTAGCTAGAAACACCATGCTGGCTGAAGTGGTGGAGAAACTGAAGAAGACCAAACTTCCTGCTGACTGTTATGCTGGAGCTGGAGATATGCAGTGTGACGTCTGTACTGGAAGAAAATACAAAGCTGTCAAGTCCTGTCTGGTGTGTCTGGAGTCTTACTGTCAAACTCATTTTGAGCGGCATGAGGAGTTTCGCTCAGGAAAACGACACAATGTGACTGATGCCACTGGACGACTGCAGGAGATGATCTGCCAGAAACATGAGAAGATCCTTGAGGTTTTCTGTCGTACTGACCAGAAATGTATATGTATGCTGTGTACAATTACTGAACATAAAAACCATGACACTGTATCAGCTTCAGAACAGAGGACAGAGAAACAGGTATTTAAAACTAACCATCAAGTTAATACTCCAATAATATGATCCAACAGTGTTTTTCTTCTGTGAGCTGCAGTTTAATTACACAGAACACAGAAACACTATCAGTGTGAAGCTCTACATCTGTTTCAGTTTCACTCTTATAATACTTACTCATGCAGTGTGAAGCATTCCTTATGCTTCATGATAGTAAGATGATTGCACCGATCATCACTTCTGGAGTTGGAATCTACAGCCCTTAGTTATCAGCTCCAGTTTTACTGGATTCATCTGTTCACTTGATGATTTAGTGGCAGTAGTTCCCTTTCGATACTTTCACTTGTACTGCGTCGCAGACGCTTATGGGGAAAATCCTTATTTTCTCTGAGACTGAAGTACTTTTTCAATAACGCAGTGTAACTGCAAGGCTATTGGTCAAGTCAGTGATAACTGAGTGAAACAATAGCTGGGCAGCGGTGCTGCACAAACCTATGGCCCCCGAATTCTGCCAGATCCCGCCAGAACGGGCGGAGTAATCAGCTATACAGGTCCTTCTCAAAAAATTAGCATATTGTGATAAAGTTCATTATTTTCTGTAATGTACTGATAAACATTAGACTTTCATATATTTTAGATTCATTACACACAACTCGAAGTAGTTCAAGCCTTTTATTGTTTTAATATTGATGATTTTGGCATACAGCTCATGAAAACCCAAAATTCCTATCTCAAAAAATTAGCATACTTCATCCTACCAATAAAAGAAAAGTGTTTTTAATACCAAAAAAGTCAACCTTCAAATAATTATGTTCAGTTATGCACTCAATACTTGGTCGGGAATCCTTTTGCAGAAATGACTGCTTCAATGCGGCGTGGCATGGAGGCAATCAGCCTGTGGCACTGCTGAGGTGTTATGGAGGCCCAGGATGCTTCGATAGCGGCCTTAAGCTCATCCGGAGTGTTGGGTCTTGCGTCTCTCAACTTTCTCTTCACAATATCCCACAGATTCTCTATGGGGTTCAGGTCAGGAGAGTTGGCAGGCCAATTGAGCACAGTAATACCATGGTCAGTAAACCATTTACCAGTGGTTTTGGCACTGTGAGCAGGTGCCAGGTCGTGCTGAAAAATGAAATCTTCATCTCCATAAAGCTTTTCAGCAGATGGAAGCATGAAGTGCTCCAAAATCTCCTGATAGCTAGCTGCATTGACCCTGCCCTTGATAAAACACAGTGGACCAACACCAGCAGCTGACATGGCACCCCAGACCATCACTGACTGTGGGTACTTGACACTGGACTTCAGGCATTTTGGCATTTCCCTCTCTGCACACGCCTGTACACGGTGGCTCTGGATGTTTCTACTCCAGACTCAGTCCACTGCTTCCGCAGGTCCCCCAAGGTCTGGAATCGGTCCTTCTCCACAATCTTCCTCAGGGTCCGGTCACCTCTTCTCGTTGTGCAGCGTTTTCTGCCACACTTTTTCCTTCCCACAGACCTCTTGCTTGAGGGTGTCAATGATGGCCTTCTGGACAGCAGTCAGGTCGGCAGTCTTACCCATGATTGCGGTTTTGAGTAATGAACCAGGCTGGGAGTAAAAGCCTCAGGAATCTTTTGCAGGTGTTTAGAGTTAATTAGTTGATTCAGATGATTAGGTTAATAGCTCGTTTAGAGAACCTTTTCATGATATGCTAATTTTTTGAGATAGGAATTTTGGGTTTTCATGAGCTGTATGCCAAAATCATCAATATTAAAACAATAAAAGGCTTGAACTACTTCGAGTTGTGTGTAATGAATCGAAAATATATGAAAGTCTAATGTTTATCAGTACATTACAGAAAATAATGAACTTTATCACAATATGCTAATTTTTTGAGAAGGACCTGTATAAGCGGGTGCTTTGCCACGGTTACACAGATCCTTTTTACTTCAGCGACGATGATTATATTTGCTGACCTACAAGACTAGAAGCCTCTCACCATTGACATGCCTTCACAGCGGGCAAAGCCGATTCAGCAATCTGCACCACTCTGCTGTTCCCACTCCGCACTTTCTGCCCGAGCCGCTTTCAGCGTCTGCGCAGCTATTCAGCTCGTTCCCTGCGGCTATCCGGTGAGTTATAATTGTATGTTCTATAAGAGCAAATTTCCAGTGACATTGTTTCAAATGTCACACTCAGCCCCACTCTCCCGTTTCTCCTGTCTTAAGGAGATGCTTAAGGAATTAAGCATTCGGGCTTGAGTGATCTCACGCCGGCGTTGTATCTGCGTGCTTGCTCTTCCCGCTGCACTTTGATCTACCGTTGTGTCTTATTGTGAGAATCAGCGCTCCTCGTTACATTGAACAGCTCTATTCTTTTATGCGGACCGGAGCAAAACACTGTCTCTCACAGCTTCGCATTGTGTGTGTGTGTGTGTGTGTGCTGCCAAGGGAGACAGACTGCTTTCACTATGAAAGTGGTCTGCCCCTGTTCGCTCGCTCATGTTTCTCTCCTCCCAGTTACCTTGGAGGCAGCAACAGCAAGCGTGTGAATTGAGTGAACAGGCTTGAATGACAGACACACTGCGAGTTTTACACCTCTACTGCTGGCACCTTCGCGTTTTGTGTGTGCTTCCCTGAGGCTGCGAGCAGTCTGACAGGATGCATTGCACCTTTATTGTTGGCAGTTTTGCATTTTGTGTGTGTGTCGCTGATGCCGCATCCACAAAACAGTCTGCTCATTCTAAGCAGTCTGGGCAGGGTGCATTACACATCTTTATTGGCAGCTTCACGCTTTGTGTGTGCGTTGCTGAAGCTGCGCTTATAAAACGATCTGATAAATTGTCTGTCAGAGTGTGTTACACCTTCCCTCGCTCTTGCGTTTCTCTCCTCTCATTTACCTTGGAGGTAGAAACTGCAGACTCATGATCAAATTTAAGTGATTTAGCAATGGCAAAGTGTTTTACACGTAAGGATCGGCGCCTCTCATCTTTTTTTTCCTCAGGGGCAATTTCCCCAAGAGCACACTGTCCCCCAGCCGGTGAATAGCCTTTCTGGGATCAGTTTTGGACTCCACCCAGATGAGGGCGGTAGTCTCACCAAACAGGGTTTTAACCATTCGGCAGCTCGTGGCCTCTTTCAAGATGGGAACCTCTCACCCTCTCAAGGTTTTCCAGAGGATGCTGGGCCCCAGTACTTCAGTTGGGACTGCTGCGATTGCGACCCCTCCAGTGTTGGCTGAAATCGAGAGTGTCACAGCCCTCACTCCTTGGAGAGACACTCAGTGGATGGAAAAGTGCGTTCCCCTGGGCCTAACGTCCAGACTGAGATGCTATCTCGGAGCAATGTCCCCTCGGACGAGTGGATGCTCCATTCCCTGGAAATATGGGATATCTTTGGCAGGGCAGGAGTCAAATTCTTTGCCTCAGAAGACAACTCTCACTGCCCAATTACCAATTTACTGTGTGTAAATTGGTAATTACCAATTACCAATTCACTGCCCAATTACCAATTTACTTCTTGAAGGATCAGGACGTGTTGGCCCACAGCTGGCCCATCCTTCTTCTTACACCTTTCCCCCGATCACCCTGATCCCTCAGGTCATCAGGAGAATCAGGGAACAGAGACATAGAGTTCCGTTGGTGGCCCCACTCTGGATAAACCAGCACTAGCTAGCGGACCTAACTCGGTTACTGTCAGCAGCCCCGTGGCCCATTCCCCTGAGAGGAGACCTTCTTTCTCAGGCGAACAAGACTATTTGGCGCCCCGGACCGGAACTGTGGACTTGCATCTATGGCCTCTCGATGGGAGCCTACAAACCTCCCTGAGAATGTCCTAAATACTATATCTAAGGCTATAGCTCCATCTACAAGACGAATTTTGTAGCCTTAAGTCGTCTGTTTTTGCTGCCTGGGATACAGCCCGCAGCGCAGACCCAACGTCCTGTGACATATCATTGATATTGTCCTTCCTGCAAGAGTTGTTGGAAGAGGATCGCTCCCCTTCCACACTCAAGGTCTATATAGCAGCATACCATGCTCTTATAGCTGGCCAATCAGTGGGTAAGAATAATTTAGTTGTTAGTTTCTTGAAGGGTTCCAGAAAGCTCAACTCGCCTCTGCCCTTCACTGTCCCTTCGTGGGACCTGTCCACGGTCTGGAATTCGGGCCAAGTTATAACACTCCTGGCTCTTCCCCCATCTAAGCAAGACCAGGACTACTTCCTCCTCTGCCCAGTCTGGGCAGTGAGGACCTACATTGAGTGTTCCACCTCATTTTTTTTTTGTGTGGTGGCAGGCTGGACATCCCCATCCACATTTACCAGGTTCTAAAATTTGGATGTCCCGGCTTCACAGACCCGGATCCTTTCGGTTTAATGGCTATACTGCCAGCCTTCTTGGTACATTCTTGGCCCTTTGTCAAGTGCCAAGGCTGTACTGCTTTCGGATAGACTTTTGGTCATGACCTCTTTGTTCCTGGTGAGCTAAAGTCTAGAAACGCTTGTCATCCCCGCTAACATGGCGTGATTGTACTGGTTCCCCTTTAGCGTCTGCGATACAGTACGAGTAAAAGTATCAAAAAAGAATGTACTCTGTTACTTGCGTAACCTCGGTTCCCTGAGATATGGGAACGAGTATTGCATTGCCTGCCATGCTAATCGCTGCCGACTCAGTGGTCGTGTAACAGAGGCCAGTGGTAGGTGCTGTGAAGGTAAACCATACACCAGTAGATCTCAAGAGGTGCACTAGCGACTGATGCTAGAGGCTGCAGTCTTTAGAGACCCGGGTTCAAGACCTGCTCGGAGCGAGGTGTGAGTAGGACCCGGGTGTGAGGGGTTACAGTCGCTTCAGTCGAAGAATCTGAGTAACCGTGGCAAAGCACCCGCTTATATAGCCGATTATTCCGCCCATTCTGGCGGGATATGGCAGATTTCGGTGGACTGCATCACCATAGGTTTGCACAGCACCGCTGCCCAGCTAATGGTTCACTCAGTTATCATTGACTTGACCAATAGCCTTGCACTTACACTGCGTTATTGAAAAAGTGCTTCAGTCTCGGAGAAAAAAAGGATTTTCCCCATAAGCATCTGCGACACAGTACTGGTTCCCATATCTCGGGGAACCGAGGTTCCGTTAAGTAACCGAGTACGTTTTCTGTGACATTCATTATCACGTTTGTCCTACAGAAGCAGCTGAAGGAGACGCAGAAGACGTTTCAGCAGAGAATCCAGCAGAGAGAGAAAGATCTTCAGCAGCTGAGAGAAGCTGTGGAGTCTCATAAGGTGAGTCTGGAGAAGAAGAGAAGTTTGTCTCAGTCTCAGTTCAGACTCGCTTGTCTCTTTCAGTCCCACTGAAGCCTGAATCACTGTGTGTCTATCTAACAGCGCTCTGCACAGACAGCAGTGGAGGACAGTGAGAGGATCTTTACTGAGCTCATCCGCTCCATTGAGAGAAGCCGCTCTGAGCTGATACGGCTGATCAGAGATCAGGAAAAGGCTGCAGTGAGTCGAGCTGAAGGACGACTGGAGCGACTGGAGCAGGAGATCAATGATCTGAGAAGGAGAGAAGCTGAGCTGGAGCAGCTTTCACACACACAGGATCACATCCAGTTCCTGCAGGTAACAGAGATCTAGAACAACACCATCATAGTGGACTTGAGCCAGAGACTCACAGAGAAACATTTCATCAGTCTTGTTATAGATCAGACACTCATCTGATCATCTTCTTCTGAAAGACGCTTACAAATGGCTTTCAGCTCTGGGAATCTCTTCGAAATCATATCTCTCAGCTTATTTTCTTGTTTTTTTTTTTTTGTATTTGGCTGTCAAACACCACTAGAGCCACCAACAAAACTTTACTAACTTTTTAAGAGTTTTGAGTAATGTTTATCAAAATTGGATCAGGTAATATACAAACCTGATAAAACTTTTTATTTGCCTGAATTTGACCATTAAGACCCCAAACAGGAAGTGAGGCTGTTTCCTGAGCAAATAGACTGAACCCTACAATGAAACTTCATTGATGTGCTTGAGAGGTTAGATGGACATTTATGTTCTTAGCAGATGTTTTATCATCCAAACTATTTCCTAGAAAGTTCACGTATAGTGTAAGTGACAAACACTAGAATCTGTAGCTCTAATGTGATATAATGAATATGAGAAGAATTAAGCTGATGCTGTGAAAGTGCTGGATTGAGTTACTAGAGATCAGTCAAATCTGATGTTGGTGCAGGTTATTGGGTGAAGTGTGGAGCTGATGAGTTTTGATTTCTGTTTTCTGTAGAGTTTCCAGTCTCTCTCAGCACCTCCTGAATCTACAGACGTTAATGACGATCTCTTCAGTTCTCTCTTCTCTTTTGATGTCCTGAGAGAATCTGTCCATCAGCTGAGAGACAAACTGGAGGATTTCTGCAAAGAGGAGCTCAAGAAGATCTCGGACAGAGGTAAAGTCCTGGAGATTCATTGGAGACATCATGGAGAACACCATATTAGAAATGTCTTAGGAATGGATGCAGGATCATGAGAATCACACTGTTCATGTCTGTTGATTTCCACAGTCACTTTCACAAACATTGTTCTCTGGACCAGGAAGGACTTCCTACAATGTAAGTCAGTAAGAAAACAAGCAGAAAAACTCACTGAGTGTGTTATTCTTCCTGTAGAACAGAGGTCTTCAACCCTGTTCCTGGGGACCCACTATCCTGAAGAGTTTAGCTACAACCCTAATCAAACACACCTGAAGTGGGCAATCAAGCTCCTCAAGACTGCTTGAAAATTGCAGGCAGGTGTGCTGAAGCTGGTTGGAAATAAACTTTCCGGGAGAGTGGGTCCCCAGGAGCAGGGTTGAAGACCTCTGCTGTAGAAGGTGAAAGAAGAGTTTTTTAATTGATGATGTAAATGATGATTTGCACAGGATATCTGCTCATCTGTACTGAGACACTGATGATACACTGAACATAAAGAGTTCAGCTACATGAAAAGATCAAACAGATTCATAATTCCTGATTCTGTGTTTTATCTCTGTCAGATGCCCATCAGCTCACTCTGGATCTGAACACAGTGAATAAATACCTCCGTCTGTCTGAGAGAAACAGAGTGATTACTGGCACTGACACAGATCAGCCGTATCCTGATCATCCAGACAGATTAGATTTTTGGCGTCAGGTGTTGTGTAGAGAGAGTGTGTGTGGACGCTGTTACTGGGAGCTGCAGTGGAGTGGAGATAAAGGTGTTGATATATCAGTGTCATATAAGAGCATCAGCAGGAAGGGATGGGGTAGAGAGTGTGGGTTTGGATATAATGATCAGTCCTGGAGTTTGTTCTGCTCTTCCTCCAGATACTTATTCAAACACAATAAGATAGAGACTGTTCTCCCTGTAAAGTCCATCATCAGTAGAATAGGAGTGTTTGTGGATCACAGTGCAGGAACTCTGTCCTTCTACAGCGTCTCTGACACAATGAGCCTCATCCACACAGTCCACACCACATTCACTCAGCCGCTCTATCCTGGGTTTTGGGTTGGTTCTGGATCATCAGTGAAACTGTGTTGATGAAGAATAGACTGATGAGAGATTCTACCCATAATGCTTTGAGCTGATGATGAATCAGTAACAGTGAGATGTTATAGAGTCTCTTGTTTTCTCTTCATGACATTAATACTGCAGCTGAACTTCTGTCACTAAAATAACATGAATCAGAATAAATGTGTAATAAATCCTCATAGAGACGGTAAGATCAGTGTGAGTCCTGCTGAGTGACCATGCGTTTCTGTGCGTTTCCCTGTTTGTTGAAGAAATCTGTAATTTAGTTTTTAATGTAGTGTCACATCATTATTCTTATCACTATCAAAATTACCTTTCTTTTCAAATGATTGCACAATCAATAAATCATTGATATAATTCACCCCAGCCCTTTTGCACCATTTTGTGTTATTTTGTTTTCTGTTTGTATATTGACCCTTCGCAAGCCACGCCCAAAAACCGCCACTGACCAATCGTGGCTTAGCAACCGTAGCTATGTGTGGGAGGTCTGTCAAGCTTTCGAGCGAGGGCAACATGCCGAAGCATTGTGTGCATGGATTGTGTATAGCCCCGGTCAGCCTACACGATTTTTTTTGTCGGTTACGACAGGCACTGTGTCAGATCATGCGATGT
Organism: Cirrhinus molitorella; assembly: GCA_033026305.1. Classification (NCBI taxonomy): domain Eukaryota; kingdom Metazoa; phylum Chordata; class Actinopteri; order Cypriniformes; family Cyprinidae; genus Cirrhinus; species Cirrhinus molitorella. Next base: position 568,762 of record CM065124.1, on the reverse strand, counting down.
TGGCTCATAAAATCTTGTCGTGTCATGAACCAGAAACATGTCAGACTACACGATGCTACCGGAACATTCATCGTATGCCGTCATAACAACGTGTATGCTGTCATCGATACAGCGGACACCAAAGTGCTCTGAGTGTAAACAAACAATGCTAGCAAACAGCGTGTTTTGCCCTGTCTTGTCATCGGAAAAGCCCCAAAAACGAAAGACGACCTGACGTTAGACACAAATCTGGATCGCATGACAGGACAGCATGGACTGTCAAAGAGAACTAAGGTAAAATAGTTTTTTTTATTTTACCTTTTTTCACTCTGTCGCGGTGAACCTCATCATAAATGCGGGAGTATTGTTGCCGTAGCTCCACAAACATTTCCTTCATTGTAAAATTCCACCTAGCAGGACTGACACCATTGTCTCGATTTCGTTTCGACATGTTTGAAAGTTGTACGAATGCGTTTCTGTGCTCCTATTGGCCACTGTCACAGACGTGACGGAACTTTTCGTATGGGACCTATAGGCTTTAGCTTCAATTTTGATTAAATTATTTTCTAATTGGTTGCATATTATGTCGTGGATATATCCCTCAAATGCATACTGCAGTCGCTTTTGTCTTGTTCTCTCAGATATTTCACCTGTTCGCCAAAAATTACTAATTATCTCCTTGGGAAAGTCTGACAACGGTGTATACATACTGTAATAGACTTGCCAGGCGCGAAACCTTGACAGGCGTAGCAACAGTAACTAAGGAGGGCGGGGCTTAGCGAAGGGTCAATTGCCATGCATTTAAGTGTTAAATGTATATAATTATTAACTGTAAAGTTCATTTTTATTTTAAAGTTACAGCTTGTTAATAGGACAAAGCTGCCAGAAACGGCAGTAACCAAACAATTAGACAATAATACAATAAATATATTAATTTACTCAAAGTAATTTCTTTTTTTAAAATATGGAAATCTAAAACAATTGAGTTTTATTGAATTTAATAAGCCTAACTAAATAAAACCCACAAGGCGTATGACTCCCAAATAGGTAAATATGTTTGATTCAGTAGTCATCAACTTCCTGGAGTGGCAGATCAGCTGACCTATCATTGAATAGAGGCATGTCACATGACCCAGCAGCAGCGGCTCCTGTCCTTCAATTGTAGATTGAGAAAACAGATCCATCAGTGTGATCATGAAGAACCATAAATCTGGACACAGTTTTCAGTCCTGCAGCACAAGTGTAGTAATGAGGATGCAGATGTTTCATTCTTGACTTGTTTTCTCTTGTTTTGTGATTTATCTGATCTATATAATGACTGGATTGATCATTGTGTTCTAAACTGATATTAGGAAGTGTTCAAGCAGCCATCTTACTATTCCCTACTGACAGAGACACCATTGACTCACAGCAAAAATACTGACCTAAAATCACCTGATTAGAAGCGATAGTTTTTTAGGATATGTGTAATTGTTATTTCAGATGTTATCTGCAATGTTTATGGTGTTTTTGGGCAGGATAAGCAATATATTAAAATCATTAAGATGGCTGTGTGAGCTGCAAACTCGTGACACAGGTAACTGATCCAACACTAAATACATTTATATATGTAAACATGAACATATATCTGGTATTAGTCTCAGAAGTTGGTTTGAATATAAAATAAATATGACAATACAAGCCTCTGGTAATATATTGCTTCCCAACAAACACAGAACGTTGCCTCAATGTTGCCAACCTTTTAGGCTAAAAGGTTGTTGGTTCTAAGTTGTGTGGTTCAGGTTGTTACTACATTGTCACGGTGTTGTCCTTCAACCACGGTTCAGAACATCTCTGAAGGTTGTGCTAAGGCTGTCTGGACAACCACTGTGCGACATTTACTCGTCACTGTTCTGAAGCGCATTTTAAATTCTAACAGACCGCTGGGCTGTTATTATTCTTCAAGCCAGGATACGTGAGTATTGCTTTTGATTTCTCTCAGATAAATATGTAAATATCCAAACAAAACCTACAATTTTTGTGTCAAATGTGATATTTATTTGTTCTGTTACAGAATAGCTGATAATTCACATACCAAATGTTAATTTGCGATTGGGTTTGATGTAATGGTAACTATTTTTCTTTTATTATTCAGATATCCTTACGTTATATATTTGGTGTTGACTTGTGCCTGCCTTCTGGATTCTGCATTTGCCACTGCCCTTTGGATTTGTTGATCCTTCTTGGACTGTTTTCTGCACATCAACTTAACTACGTTCACCTGTCCGCCGTATCCCGCCGTTCAGAGTCCGCCTCATCGTCCGGTGACTGCTGTTTTGTTTGCTTTGCTTTTGTTTAATAAACGTTCTCAGATGCTTTGCTTTTTTATTTGTAATGTAATATACTTAAACACTTAAACTATAGTTTACAAATGAGTTTACAGTCATTTTTAAATGACTTAATATATTTACATGCTTCATATAGGCTACTCTATATTGCATTTTTTTTCTTAAATGTATACCTTTTGGTAACGTATTTTTGTAACCATTAAATGTTTGGTATGAAATAAAGCTTGATTATATGAATTTGTATGGCATTTTTACTTTTCAAAGTTACACAAGCAGATGTTAAGTTGAAACAACAACCCAGACAGCATCTGACTCTGTGCCAGATTCGTTTTCAACCGGCAAGTCCGCATTACAGTCACATCCGTTTCAGTGCTGTATCACAGTCCTAGACGGATCCGGCCCGTGTCTGGTTTCAGTGGGCACGGTCTACTATCGCAGAGCGGATCCGGGCCGAGTCTGGTACGGAGCTGGCCCAGTGCTGGCCCAGATGAGCGGAAAACCAGATGCGTGCCGGTATTGGCCCGTTGTGCCAAAAGACACTGGCCCAAGTCCGTTTTGCGGGTTTGCAGGAGTGTGGGCCAGAATCAGGCCGGATGAAATTTGCTGTCAGGGAATTTAATGAACGATTTTTAATATTAAACAATATTTAAAAGTATTATACATACTTATCTCGTGTCTGATATAACACGCAGAAAAGGCAATATTTATAATCTGGCATAAAAAATACATGTAGTAAAAACGTCGCCTCATGGTTGCTGAATGTCGTGCAACAACGTTGCTACAACCCTTTCGGGTCTTACATTTCTACGTTGTCACAATGTCGCGGGCACGTAGTCAGCAACGTTGCCACAGTAAAAATAGAACATTGCAGCAACGTTGCCACAACGTAAATGTGTTTGTTGGGTTTATATTGTGTTTAAATTCAAAGCTAATCATGCATCATCTTGGAAATAAAGCTTCACGTATCATACGTTGTCAGCATTATTTCTGTGAATGATGTTATGATGTGTGTAATTTTTTTTCAGTCCTGATTGATCAACGTCTATTTCAAACTCTTCAAGACCGCATGAATTCTAGGGCATTTTATTGGTGTTACAGTTTTTACAGTGTGAGTTGTTGTTCTGTTTTGCTTCTGTTCACTCAGTTTTAGATTTACTCTGTTTTCTGTCTGTGTCTCTCATTGCCTGTGGGATTGTGATTTTGCTCATAAACTGCTATACTGCACTTTGAGGTTCCTTCTCATTTCTGAACACCAGTCCTACCATGGGTCCAGCAGGATAAATTCTGCCTCTTTGTCAAGGAGAACAGCCCATTGAGGACTATGTGATGGACTTTTTGGGGCTGGCACACTTGACTTTATGGACAAGGTACACATTTACATTTATTCATTTGGCAAACACTTTTATCCAAAGCACCTTACAGTTGAGGAAGTAAGATGGCAATAAACATGAGAAGTGTCCGTTATACAAGTTTACAGTCATCGTTCAGAACAATAAAAGCTAGGACAGGAAGATATTAATGGAAAATAAGAGTACAGAAAAAGTTTAATAAATAGTTTTGTTGTTGTTGTTTGTCTGGTGATATGTTTTGAGGGAGGGTTATCAGAGCTGCAGTATCAACCTGATTCTGCAGCTGAGCAGCTCTGCATTTACTGTGAGAGTCTCAGAAGAGGAAGACACCACTTCTGCTGCAGACAGGGGATCCTTTAGGCGACCAGAGGCCCCTGGGCTAAAGCTTTACAGTAAAATCAAATCTTGTAAAATCACTGCAGAATTGTATTCCACATGTTACAGAGGAAAACGATTTCCAGTTTACCTATTTTTTTGCAGTCAGTCTTCATCATGAGTGATTAACTGCTGGTTAGTGTCATCAGCTATCTTTCTCAAAGATTCCTGGATGTTTGTGTAATTCAAACCGAGCGCTTTAGTGGTTTGGGCATGCGCTGTCCTCCTTGTATCTGAAAGTGTTTTCAAGGTCTCTATCCTACTGTTGTCATTTGGTTGTGAGCCGGCTGTGATAGTCTGCCATTGTGCTGGGACCTCGAGCAAAAATTAAAGTGTTTGAACAAAAGAGAAAGTTGTCTGTTTCTAGACCGCAGTTCACTCCATCCAAATTAAGCGTATGGGCAGCACACGGCACCCATTCAACTAAAGGGTTTATCTCTTTGATACAGGACTACAAGCTTTTATAACAGCCGGACATATTGTTGTCATTATCGTAACACTGCCCTGTGCAATTGTCAAAGTTTATTCCCATCTCCTTTAAAGCAGTCAGCACTGATATGCAAAGAGAATCCCCCATATGACTAGTGATAGGCAAACACTTAAGGAAACGTTCTTTAATGCAATGTATGTGGAATCAACACTGATTGAGAAATATATTGCCGTCTTAGTTTCATTCAGAATATGACAAAGAACCTTCTCTACCATCAGCTGAATGAATTCTTCACAGATCCTGTGAGAAAGGTAAGAAGACTGTCTTTTGCCTGCATTCCCATATTTGTCGATGTGCGCTTTTTAGAATGGATCATACTTGCTAATTAGTTCCAAGATTCCCAAATAGTTTCCATTGCTGGGATTAATAAAAACAGCACTATGATGCCTAAAAGGAAGGCCATGCTCTTCCAGGAATTTTACAACTGCTACCACCCTTTTTAATACTTCAGACCAGTACTCACATGCAGTTTCAAATCGCTTCTTTAGTTCAGAGTCCACCTGTCCTTTCTCTGCACTTAAGTGGCATGGCTTTTCGGTGAGTTTCAGAGCCCTCATGCTCCACTATGTGTTCTTTTGCATGCTTCCAGTCACTGAAACCACTTGTGAATGTGTTTGCTGTATCTCCAAACATTGTATGTGCAATTTTTTATTTTTTTTTTTCCTTAGGAAGGTGAATACAAAACCCATTCTCTGGTCACACACTCTCCATTTCCAAGTTCACATCTAAAACGACTTTGTGAAAACGTTCTAAAGCTGACACGTTCACATTTTTATTTTGACAAGATGCTGATCTTTTTTGGCCTTGTATGCTCGCGCATTATAGTCTGTTTTATTTCAACAGCCCAGATCTGTACTAAGAATCATTGACAGTGCTCTCAAAACAGGCGCCAGAATCAGGGCTTGCTGTGTCCATTCCTCACTCTGCTGCACCTGCATCACCGGTTCCTCCATCAGACTAATTGAGGTAAACACATCTTCCATATTAGTAGGTGCACTACAGACATTATCAAAACCCATAACAGGTATAGATATTCTCTCACCTTTTGGGCAGTGTTCTTCAGAAGGTTTTGTTGTTTTATTGCCGCTGTCTTTAATTGTCTACAGGACACATTTTTGAACCATTTTCAAGCCTGTCGCTTTGGATAGCATCCTCAAAAATTTAGTTAACATCAGTTGTTTTATCAGTTTGTGCATTTTCTTTTTTGTGCCCCATTCTTGTGCTTCTTGAGGTCCACCATTGTTTCACTATTTAGCATACTGTCAGTCACAGAGCACTGGTTAACTAAAGGATGCGTCCATTAACCAGTCAATGCCAAGGGCTGCAAATGAAAAAAATCTCCTTAATCAAAGAAATGTTGATTTTGTGTAAATCTAAACTAATTCCAACTATCAGCAAACCTTAAAATTATCCAAAATTATCACATCCAAGTCTGGTGGTCTCAGAGGTCCTTCCACCATCTGCATCACTCCTGGTAATGGTCACTACCATCTTGTGTGATTGTGCCACACACTGTTCATCAGCTCCTCACGAGGCACAGCAGAATTCTCCAAGGCAGTGGTGAGTGCTACAGTTCCTCCAGAGGAGATGGAGTCCACTGCTGAACTCCCTGCCAGCTTTGATACAGACACAGAGGCTGTCCCTGAACTCTCTGCCTGTTCTTTCACAACTAGGGATGCAGTTTTTGCACTTTCTGTCTGTCACAGAGGTCTTCCTTGAACTCTCTGAACTCCTGTCTGTGTCAACTATACTCTGTGACACTGACACAATCTCTCTATCATTCCTCCTATTCTGCTCTGGTGCTCTCTATAGCTCCACTGTGGTGGTCCTTCACTTGGTCTGAGACACCTTGATGGTCTTCATCTCCACCCAGGGCTGGCATTCTAGACACATCCATAGGGCCTAAGTACAATTAAGAGATGTGTAATATTTTTGTTCTACTGTACTATGGATTATCTTAAAGAGTGAAAGAACCAAAACCCCAAAGACACTGCACAAATAAATATAACAAACAATAGGCTAAAATCTATTACAAACTAATTCCATGTTTTCCACCTTTTTCATGTACAAAAATCATGCTTTCCTTCACTCGTTCTCTCACACAAACACAAAGTTGCACACAAACTTGTCATCAGCGATGCCCTGCGAATTTTGCGAACATGTCTCTGTGCAAAGTCTCTGATGTCCTTAGAGTGTGTATGTGAAGTTTTAGATCAAAACACCTGACAGAGAATTTTTTTTTTATAGTTTGTTAAAATGTCCACTTTTCAGGTATGAGCCAAAACACGCTGTTTTTGTGTTTGTCCCTTTAAAAGCAAATGAGCTGGTGCTCCTGACCCCCTTTTCAGAAGAGGAGCAGAGCTTCAAGAGCAGACAGAAACAAAACAGAACAATCTCACAAACTGAAAAAATGTCAGAAACTCTCAGTAGCAGTGTTCACAAACCAGAATATTTGCATTTAATAACAGTCAGGGCCCGTATTCACAAAACATTTTTATCTTACCACTAAGAGTTCTCATAAATAGCAGTAAAGGTTTTCTCTTAAAACCTATCCACAAAGCTGTTGAGACAAACTTTTACTAAGGAATACAGAGAAGTCTTAATCTAGGAGTAAGAGCAGTGTTGACCTCGTTGTTATGTATGATGTCAACATACTAATTAACTATGCACACTGTGATTGGCTGATAGGGGAGGAGTCTCTGTCAGAGATTTATTCATAGAAATATTGTAGAGCACAATATTGTTGCCATATTCAAATAAAGGTTCAAAAATAAAAATGTATGTATAAAAACATTTAAATAAAACTTGCAGGCTAAGTGTCACTAATTAAACAACTATATGTTCAGCTCATTGTCAGCCTCTTACATGTGTGCTTCTTGTACACAGTTCGTGGATATGCATACAAACAGCCTTTTGAATATCAGAATAGAATAATCATTGCATGCAAATGTAAAAGTAAACCAAAATGGATGCAAGAACAGCTTTTACCCCTTGCCCAACTTGTGAATAAAAAAAGGATATAATCAAAGGACAATTTGGAGTTGGGATAACCTCCAAAAGCAAAAAGGATTAGTGGAAAAACATAGCCTATGGTGCAAATAAAAGTTTACGTTCTGAGAAAGATTACTGGCAACAGATATTTAGGATAATTCAATTTGGTCTTAGTGACTTAGGAGTCATCTTCACTACTCCTAAAGTTTCACAGATTTAGGAACTAGTTTTAGTGCTGAAACGCTTTGTGAAATATTCTTAGGGCAAAAATTTTAAGTCCTAAATTTGGGATTGAAAATTTAAGATTTTCTCCTAAATCTGCAAGTTATGGGCTACGTTTAGCCTTAAGATGTTTTGTGAATATGGGCCCAGGTGTGTTAAAACTAAACTCAGCAGAAGCAGACTCACAGACACATCTGTTTTACACACGACACTCAAACACAGAACCAGGAAACAGGAAACACATGAGTTCAGAGAAAGAGAAAGTGAAAGTGTAGCTGAACTGTTGTGTGTTTGCGTCTCTGCATTCAAGCCGTAAAATGGCAGAAGCCAGAATTTCGGTGGATCAGAAGGAGTTCATGTGTGCAGTGTGTCTGGATCTGCTGAAGGATCCAGTGGCCATTCCCTGTGGACACAGTTACTGTAAGAGCTGTATTACAGGCTGCTGGGATCAGGAGGATCAGAAGAGAGTCTACAGCTGCCCTCAGTGCAGACAGACCTTCAGTCCAAGACCTGCTTTAGCTAGAAACACCATGCTGGCTGAAGTGGTGGAGAAACTGAAGAAGACCAAACTTCCTGCTGACTGTTACGCTGGAGCTGGAGATGTGCAGTGTGACGTCTGTACTGGAAGAAAATACAAAGCCGTCAAGTCCTGTCTGGTGTGTCTGAACTCTTACTGTCAGAATCACCTTGAACAACATGAGAGTTTGTTTAAAGGAAAGAAGCACAATGTGACTGATGCCACTGGACGACTGCAGGAGATGATCTGCCAGAAACATGAGGAGATCCTTAAGGTCTTCTGTCGCACTGACCAGAAATGTATATGTATGCTGTGTATGATGGATGAACATAAAAACCATGACACTGTATCAGCTGCAGAACAGAGGACAGAGAAACAGGTATCTAAAACTAACCATCAAGTTAATACTCAGTGCAGTGATCCAATAGTCTGTTTATTTTCTGTGTAGAGCTGCAGCTTAATTACACAGAACACAGAAACACTGTCAGTGTGAAGCTCTACGTCTGTGTCAGCTTCACTTTTATAATACTTACTCATGCAGTGTGGAGCATTCCTTATGATACTTTTACTGGATTCATCTGTTCACATGATGATTTAGTGTCAGTAGTTTTCTGTGTCATTCACTATCATCCGTTTGTCCTGCAGAAGCAGCTGAAGGAGACACAGAAGACGTTCCAGCAGAGAATCCAGCAGAGAGAGAAATATCTTCAGCAGCTGAGAGAGACTGTGGAGTCTCATAAGGTGAGTCTGGAGAAGAAGAGAAGTTTGTCTCAGTCTCAGTTCAGACTCTCTTGTCTCTTTCAGTCCCACTGAAGCCTGAATCACTGTGTGTCTATCTAACAGCGCTCTGCACAGACAGCAGTGGAGGACAGTGAGAGGATCTTTACTGAGCTCATCCGCTCCATTGAGAGAAGCCGCTCTGAGCTGATACGGCTGATCAGAGATCAGGAAAAGGCTGCAGTGAGTCGAGCTGAAGGACGACTGGAGCGACTGGAGCAGGAGATCAATGATCTGAGGAGGAGAGACGCTGAGCTGGAGCAGCTTTCACACACACAGGATCACATCCAGTTCCTGCAGGTAACAGAGATCTAGAAGAACACCATCATAGTGGACTTGAGCCAGAGACTCACAGAGAAACATTTCATCAGTGTCTTATTATAGAATCATCAGTCAGACTCTCATCTGATCATCTTTTTCTGAAAGAGACGCCGCTTACAAATGGCTTTCAGCTCTGGAAATCTCTTAGGAATCATTTCTCTCAGCTCTTTCTTCTGGAAGATATATTTAGCTGTCAAACACCACTACAGCCACCAACAGTTCAAAACTTTATTCAGTTCAAAACATTTTACCAGATTTGAGTAATGTTCATCAAAATTGGATCAGGTGATCCTCAAAGATGATAAAGATAAAGATTTTATTTGGATGAATTTGACCATGAAGACCCCAAAAATGAAGTGAGGCTGTATATTAGCAATGCTTCAGTGTATTGAAACCAAATCAAACCTGAGTGTGTCTTATTGTGTCCTTGTGATATTTCAGTGTCTCTAACCACTCTAAAGTTATAAATAATTGTCAATCTAATCACAGACTTTGAGCTGTTTTATCATCCAAACTATTTCCAAGAAAGTTCACATATAGTGTAAGTGTCAACTGCTAGAATCTGTAGCTCTAATGTGATATAATGAATATGAGAAGAATGAAGCTGATGCTGTGAAAGTGCTGGATTGAGTTACTAAAGATCAGTCAAATCTGATGTTGGTGCAGGTTATTGGGTGAAGTGTGGAGCTGATGAGTTTTGATTTCTGTTTTCTGTAGAGTTTCCAGTCTCTCTCAGCACCTCCTGAATCTACAGACGTAAATGACGATCTCTTCAGTTCTCTCTTCTCTTTTGATGGTCTGAGAGAATCTGTCCATCAGCTGAGAGACAAACTGGAGGATTTCTGCAAAGAGGAGCTCAAGATCATCTCAGACAGAGGTAAAGTCCTGGAGATTCATCATCATCTCATGGAGAACATCATATTAGAAATGTCTTAGGAATGGATGCAGGATCATGAGAATCACACTGTTCATGTCTGTTGATTTCCACAGTCACATTCACCAACATTGTTCCCAGGACCAGGAAGGATTTCCTACAATGTAAGTCAGTAAGAAAACAAGCAGAAAAACTCACTGAGTGTGTTCATGTTCTTCCTGTAGAAGGTGAAAGAAGAGTTTTATAATTGATGATGTAAATGATGATTTGCACAGGATATCTGCTCATCTGTACTGAGACACTGATGATACACTGAACATGAAGAGTTCAGCTACATGAAAAGATCAAACAGATTCATAATTCCTGATTCTGATGTGTTTTATCTTCATCAGATTCCCATCAGCTCACTCTGGATCTGAACACAGTGAATAAACACCTCCGTCTGTCTGAGAACAACAGAGTGATTACTGGCACTGACACAGATCAATCGTATCCTGATCATCCAGACAGATTTCAATTTTGGCGTCAGGTGTTGTGTAGAGAGAGTGTGTGTGGACGCTGTTACTGGGAGCTGGAGTGGAGTGGAGATAATGTGTATAGTGGTGTGCGTATATCAGTGTCATATAAGAGCATCAGCAGGAACGGATCGGGTGTTGAGTGTGTGTTTGGATGTAATGATCAGTCCTGGAGTTTGATCTGCTCTCCCTCCAGATACTCATTCATACACAATAAGATAGAGACTGTTCTCCCTGTAAAGTCCATCATCAGTAGAATAGGAGTGTTTGTGGATCACAGTGCAGGAACTCTGTCCTTCTTCAGCGTCTCTGACACAATGAGCCTCATCCACACAGTCCACACCACATTCACTCAGCCGCTCTATCCTGGGTTTGGGGTTTGGTCTGGACCATCAGTGAAACTGTGTTGATGAATCAGAATAAATGTGTAATAAATCCTCATATAGACAGTAAGATCAGTGTGAGTCCTGCTGAGTGACCATGTGTTTCTGTGCTTTTCTCTGTTTGTGTTGATGGAAATCAGTCATTTAGCTGTTAATGTAGTGACACATCAATCATTTCTATTATTACTAACAAATTTACCTTTCAATTCAAATGACACACAGTCAATAAATAGTTTTCATTATTCACCTTATGCGCCCCTAACCCTCATTTTTTTTAGCATTTTGTGTTCTTTTGTCTTCTGTTTTTTTTTATTTGTTTTTTTTATTATTGTCATGTATTTAATTGTTAAACATATTTACTTATTAACCATAATATTCATTTTTATTTTAAGTCACAGCTTAAAGCAGCTGCCAGCAGCAGTAATCAATTAGATATAAATGTAAATAAATATATTAATTTATTCAAAGTATTTTTTTTATTATGAAAATATAAAATAATCATGAGAGTTTTATTGAATTTAATAAGCCTAACTGAATAAAACCTACAAGTATCTCTTACTGTATTGCTCTATGTGTTTCAATTCAAAGCTTATCATGCATCATCTTGGAAATAAATCTTCACGTACCGTATTTTATCAGTGTTATTTCTCTGATTGATCAATATCTATTTCAAACTCTTCAAGACCACATGAATTTTAGGGCGTTTTACTGGTATTACAGTTTCCATCGGAGTCAAATGTTATGAATATCTTGTTTAAACTTAGACCACTTTTCTTGTTTGATGAAGTCAGATAATCTATTCAAATCATCCTTCAATTTTGTTTCAAAAGGAAGTCTATCTTCAAGTGAGTATTCTTCAGAGGTTCTAATCTCAATCTCTTTTTGTTTTTTTAGCTTCCTCAATAAGGAGAAGGATAAGGTCTGTGGGAAGAAAGATATATATGTTCGACTCACAATCCCTTTTTAGACAATATTGTCATGTGGGGCAGATTCATTGATGATGTCCTGATGATTTGATCAGGTTCAGAACCAGATTTGCATAGGTTTCACCAGTATATTAATGGTATAAATAGAAACTTGAAATTAAGCCTTGAATATTCAGTGTCTAAAATTAACTTTCTTGATTTAAAAAGGAGATTTTAACAAAGGAGGCCAATGGTGAACTACATACTTCAATCTTTAGGAAACCAACTGATCGAAATACAATCCTTAGAGCAAATAGCCATCATCCACCTTGGCTGATTGAGAACATACTTCATGGCCAATTTCAAGGATTGAAACGTATTTGTGATCTAAAAGACGATTATGAAATTCAATTACAGGACATGACCAATAGATTTCGACAGAGGGTATGATCCTAAGGTTTTAAGTAGGGCCACAGAGAAAGTTAAATTAATAGACAGGAGGCAATTACTATACAAAAAAAAGTAGAACAATGCTCTGATGATCATAATTGGGTATTTTTTTCAACAACTTACAGTCGTGAAGCAACACAAATTAAGCATATAATACATTCCAATTGGAACATAATTGAAAGTGACAGCACCCTTAGGACAATTTTTCGAGAAAAGCCAATGGTCACTTATAGACATTCTCCTACTATACGAGATAAGGTAGTATGTAGCTATCTCCCTGCCCCTGAAAAGATAACTTGGCTGGGTTCTTTAACTGGAAATTTTAGATGTGGGCGGTGCAAACATTGTGACAATATGGTGAGAAACAAACTTTTTACTGATGTGTCTTCTAGATAAACATATCCTATTAAGTCCTTTACTAACTGTAATTCCTCATATGTAGTCTATAGGTTAGAATGCGAGTGTGGATATTTTTATGTAGGCCAAACAAAGAGGAAATTGCGATTAAGAGTGGCTGAACATAAATATGCTATTCGTGTGAAAAATATTTTGTATCCTCTGGCGAGGCATTATCATGAGTTTGGTCATGTCACTGAGAGTTCCCTTAAAGTTATTGGAATTTAATCTATTCCTTGTTCAATAAGAGGTGGAAATAGACATAAACAACTTTTACAAAGAGAGACTTTTTTGATCCACACACTTCGGACTACTAAGCCTCTAGGTGTTAATGAAGAAATTGATTTTTTTTACCATTCTTGTAATTTGTACCATTGTTGATGTCCAATTTTGAAAGTATTACTATTAGTATATTATTATTATTTCCTTTTCAAATTTATTTAAATGGTGTATTTTTGCTGTTGTACCAAGAGGCTAGTTTTAGCCACACCTTCTTGTTAACCAGCTGCTTCTGATGACTCTGTGATTAAAGCAGGGGACACACTGCACGATTTTCGGCCATCCCAGATGAAAGATTGCCATCGTGAACCAATCGTGACGATTTCGGTGATCATGGCTCCTAAAAGGTAGGCTTGTGTTGTGTTCAAAGACGGCCATTCTCACGGTCTTGCGACCAAAGATGGCCTACGATCATTTTCTGGCAGTGTCAGAAATTCAGCTGATCATCTCGCAATGTGTTCGCTGCTACGACCTACATCTACTGACCAGCCAATGAAAATGCAGCATGATGAACGCGACATGTGACATTAACAGCGAAGGTTAACGGAAGTTATTTACCTCAAGCTCCCAAGTGGAATCCCAAGTTGGCCTCTTTTCCCTAGCCACGACCGGGTCCATATTTCCCTATTTGGCCACCACCTCTTCTTTTTTTCAGCACACATGAAAACCACAACCTCTAAATCACGATTCATCTTGCTGTATGACGTTGCGCTAACGTGGGTCACAGCCGACTCAATAGGTGTCATCATCGCACAGTCTACATACATGTCGTACCCAAGATTATTAGAACCATGTCGCACAGTGTGATGTGCAATGATCTTATAAAATGGCTTAAATCACACAGTGTGTAGCAGGCTTAACCCCAGTTTAAGAATACTTGTTTGAATAATTGATGTGTGTCCTGAAGAAGGCTTTGTTGCCGAAACGCGTAGATCTACTTTTAATTATTTGTAACGATTTAAGCCCAGTATGTTAAAGGCTTTTTACCTTACCACGTGAGTGCCTTGGAAGTATTTTGTCTATATAAATGGATCTTTACCTCTACCACTTCCAATGAGCACCAGTGTTGTTTTTTCTATTTAATAAAGATACCCATGTAGCACTCTCTGCTTCATTTTTATTTTTATTTTTTTGCAAGAATTGTTATGAATGTATGTTTAATTCATTATTAATTTGACCAGCGTTTAAATCATTAACTGCTTCAAAATGTATGCTGTTAATGAAATCATTGTTAAAATATTTGCAGTTAGTTATTACTGTATGAATAAAAACAATAAAACAACATAATTACATAAACAGTGAATACAGGGTGAATTAAGGTATATTCAGGTGCAAAAGCCCCAAAATCTATCTGAAATCTTTCTTTAAAAATGTTTGATCAGACTCCGATGTATAGGCTTCTATGTAAAAGTATTTGATGGATGTATAATATGTTGCAACTCTTCATATACAAAGCATAAATCTTTATTCAGATTTCAGAATGTCATTTGTAATATATACATGTTGAGGATCTCATCCGTCTGATGTTCATCATGTTCATGTGATGTTCGCTACTGTGATGAATATGATACATAACTATTTAATACACAGAGAAAACTGTGTATTAACTCCTGACAATAAACAAATAATTATTGACATGCATAGGGCGCTTGTAAGAATGTATAGAAATACTTCAGATGTAAAAATTGATTTGTTAAGTGATGTTTTCTCATTAAAATCATAAAACTTTCCTATTTATTCAATAGAATGTATAGAAATACTTGGAAATACCAATATGATGATGCAGTAACTTCACTGTTATAACATCATGAGCAATCCAGATCTCTATTATAGATCAGTGGCTGGACTCTTATTTTGACGTCCGTGTTTCTGCCTTGTTAGTCTCCATAGCTACCCTTGTTAGTTACCATGACAACTAATCACCTTCACCTGTCTCTTGTGAGCCCCTGGTTTTCTTGTGAATATAAACCCCAGTGTTTTCCATGTCCTTTGTCTGCTGTTGTTTTTAGTGGATGTATTGTGTGAGTTGTTTTCTGTTTTGCTCCTGTTCACTCTGGTTTAGATTTACTTTGTTTTCTGTCTGTCTCTCATTGCCTGTGGGATTGTGATTTTGTTCATAAACTGCTATACTGCACTTGGATCCTCCTCTTTCTCATTTTTGAACACCAGACCTTAAAAAACTTTAAGTTTAAAAAAACTTAGGGAAACATTCCTCAGTGCAACCCTCTCATGAAAGGTAACTCAAAATCAGTGTGAGCCACATCAGGAGTAGAATCAACACTGATTGAGAAATATTTTGCTGTCTTTTGTTTCATTCAGAATATGACAAAGAACCTTCTCTCCCATCAGCTGATTGGAGAGTCAAACTGGCTAATTAATTCTAAGATTACTAAAAAAGGCACTATGATCCCTAAAAGGAAGGCCACGCTCTTCCAGGAATTTTACAACTGTTACCACCCTTTTTAACACTTCAGACCAGTTTTCACATTCAGTCTCAAATTGTTTCTTCAGTTCAGAGTCCACCTGTCCTTTCTCTGCACTTTCCAGCAAATAAGTTAGCATAGCTTTTCAGTGAGTTTTGGAGCTATTGTGCCCCACTTTGCGTTGTATTGCATGCTTCCGGTCACTGAAAACACTTGTGAACGTGTTTGCTGTATCTCCAAAAATTGTATGTGCAAAACAATTTTTAATTTTTTTTTTCCTTGGGAAGGTGAATACAAAACCCATTGTCTGGTCACACACTCTCCATTTCCAAGTTCACGTCTGAAATTACTTTGTGAAAACGTGTTCTGAAGCTGACACCTTCACATTTTGATTTTTACAAGATAATGGTCCTCTTTTGGCCTAGTATACTCGCGCATTACAGTCTATTTTATTTCAACAGCCCGGATCGTTGAGAGTGCTCTAGAATCAGGGCTTGCTGCACCTGCATCGCCGGTTCCTCCATCAGACTAATTGAGGTAAACACATCTTCCATATTAGTAGG
Organism: Cirrhinus molitorella; assembly: GCA_033026305.1. Classification (NCBI taxonomy): domain Eukaryota; kingdom Metazoa; phylum Chordata; class Actinopteri; order Cypriniformes; family Cyprinidae; genus Cirrhinus; species Cirrhinus molitorella. The sequence goes on along the minus strand of CM065124.1, from coordinate 552,626 downwards.
TGCACTACAGACATTATCAAGGCCCATAACAGGTGAAGATATTCTCTCACTATTTTGGCAGTGTTCTTCAGAAGGTTTTGTTGTTTTATTGCCGCTTTCTTAATTGTCTACAGGACACATTTTTGAACCATTTTCAAGCCTGTCGCTTTGGCTAGCATCCTCAAAAATTTGGTTAACATCAGTTGTTCTATCAATTTGTGCATTTTCTTTTTTGTGCCCCATTCTTGTGCTTCTTGAGGTTCGCCATTGTTTCCACTATTTAACATACTGTCAGTCACAGAGCACTGGTTAACTAAAGGATGCGTCCATTAACCAGTCAATGCCAAGGGCTGCAAATGAACAAATCTCCTTAATCAAAGAAATGTTGATTTAATGTAAATCTAAATTAATTTCAACTATCAGCAGGGGGGGCAGCCGTGGCCTAATGGTTAGGGAGTCGGACTTGTAATCAAAAGGTTGCAGGTTCGAGTCCCAGGTCCGGCAGGGATTGTCGGTGGGGGGAGTGAATAATCAGCGCTCTCTCCATCGTCAATACCACGACTGAGGTGAGACCCTTGAGCAAGGCACCGAACCCCCAACTGCTCCCCGGGCGCCGCAGCAATGCAATGGCTGCCCACTGCTCCGGGTGTGTGTTCACGGTGTGTGTGTGTGTTCACTACTGTGTGTGTACACTTGGATGGGTTAAATGCAGAGCACAAATTCCTAGTATGGGTCACCATACTTGGCCTCACGTCTCGTCACTTTCACTTTCACTTTCACCTTAAAATTATCCAAAATGATCACATCCAAGTCTGGTGGTCTCAGTGGTCTTTCCACCATCTGCATCACTCCTGGTAATGGTCACTGCCATCTTGTGTGATTGTGCCACACACTGTTCATCAGCTCCTCATGAGGCAAGGCAGAATTCTCCAAGGCAGTGGTGAGTGCTATAGTTCCTCCAGAGGAGATGGAGTCCACTGCTGAACTCCCTGTCAGCTTTGATACAAACACAGAGGCTGTCCCTGAACTCTCTGCCTGTTCTTTCACAACTAGGGATGCAGTTTTTGCACTTTCTGTCTGTCACAGAGGTCTTCCTTGAACTCTCTGAACCCCTGTCTGTGTCAACTATACTCTGTGACCCTGATACAATCTCTCTATCATTCCTCCTATTCTGCTCTGGTGCTCTCTATAGCTCCACTGTGGTGGTCCTCCACTTGGTCTGAGACACCTTGATGGTCTTCATCTCCACCCAGGGCTGGATTTACACACAGGCATTCTAGACACGTCCAGGGGACCCAAGTACAATTAAGAGATGTGTAATATTTTTTTTCTACTTTACTATGGGTTCTCTAAAAGAGTAAAAGAACCAAAACCCCAAAGACACTGTACAAATAAATATAATAAACAATAGGATAAAATCTATCTAAAATCTATCTGTTTTCCACCTTTTTCATGTGCAAAAATCATGCTTTCCTTCACTCGTTCTCTCACACAAACACAAAGTTGCACACAAACTTGTCATCAGTGATGCCCTGCGAATTTTGCAAACATTTCTCATTCAAGGTTCTTGAAGAAGTTTAACTTAAAGGTGACCTATTATGCCCCTTTTTACAAGATGTAAAATAAGGCTCTGATGTCCTGTGTATCTGAAGCTTTAGATCAAAACACCAGAGAATTTTTAAGTTTGTTAAAATGTCCTCTTTTCAGGTATGAGCCAAAACACGCTGTTTTTGTGTTTGTCCCTTTAAAAGCAAATGAGCTGGTGCTCTTGACCCCCTTTTCAGAAGAGGAGCAGAGCTTCAAGAGCAGACAGAAACAAAACAGAACAATCTCACAAACTGAAAAAATGTCAGAAACTCTCAGTAGCAGTGTTCACAAACCAGAATATTTGCATTTACTTAACAGCCAGGGCCCGTATTCACAAAACATTTTTATCTTACCACTAAGAGTTCTCCTAAATGGCAGTAAAGGTTTTCTCTTAAAACCTATCCACAAAGCTGTTGAGACAAACTTTTACTAAGGAATACAGAGAAGTCTTAATCTAGGAGTAAGAGCAGTGTTGACCTCGTTGTTATGTATGATGTCAACATACTAATTAACTATGCACACTGTGATTGGCTGATAGGGGAGGAGTCTCTGTCAGAGATTTATTCATAGAAATATTGTAGAGCACAATATTGTTGCCATATTCAAATAAAGGTTCAAAAATAAAAATGTATGTATAAAAACATTTAAATAAAACTTGCAGGCTAAGTGTCACTAATTAAACAACTATATGTTCAGCTCATTGTCAGCCTCTTACATGTGTGCTTCTTGTACACAGTTTGTGGATATGCATACAAACAGCCTTTTGAATATCAGAATAGAATAATCATTGCATGCAAATGTAAAAGTAAACCAAAATGGATGCAAGAACAGCTTTTACCCCTTGCCCAACTTGTGAATAAAAAAAGGATATAATCAAAGGACAATTTGGAGTTGGGATAACCTCCAAAAGCAAAAAGGATTAGTGGAAAAACATAGCCTATGGTGCAAATAAAAGTTTACGTTCTGAGAAAGATTACTGGCAACAGATATTTAGGATAATTCAATTTGGTCTTAGTGACTTAGGAGTCATCTTCACTACTCCTAAAGTTTCACAGATTTAGGAACTAGTTTTAGTGCTGAAACGCTTTGTGAAATATTCTTAGGGCAAAAATTTTAAGTCCTAAATTTGGGATTGAAAATTTAAGATTTTCTCCTAAATCTGCAAGTTATGGGCTACGTTTAGCCTTAAGATGTTTTGTGAATATGGGTCCAGGTGTGTTAAAACTAAACTCAGCAGAAGCAGACTCACAGACACATCTGTTTTACACACGACACTCAAACACAGAACCAGGAAACAGGAAACACATGAGTTCAGAGAAAGAGAAAGTGAAAGTGTAGCTGAACTGTTGTGTGTTTGCGTCTCTGCATTCAAGCCGTAAAATGGCAGAAGCCAGAATTTCGGTGGATCAGAAGGAGTTCATGTGTGCAGTGTGTCTGGATCTGCTGAAGGATCCAGTGGCCATTCCCTGTGGACACAGTTACTGTAAGAGCTGTATTACAGGCTGCTGGGATCAGGAGGATCAGAAGAGAGTCTACAGCTGCCCTCAGTGCAGACAGACCTTCAGTCCAAGACCTGCTTTAGCTAGAAACACCATGCTGGCTGAAGTGGTGGAGAAACTGAAGAAGACCAAACTTCCTGCTGACTGTTACGCTGGAGCTGGAGATGTGCAGTGTGACGTCTGTACTGGAAGAAAATACAAAGCCGTCAAGTCCTGTCTGGTGTGTCTGAACTCTTACTGTCAGAATCACCTTGAACAACATGAGAGTTTGTTTAAAGGAAAGAAGCACAATCTGACTGATGCCACTGGACGACTGCAGGAGATGATCTGCCAGAAACATGAGAAGATCCTTGAGGTTTTCTGTCGCACTGACCAGAAATGTATATGTATGCTGTGTACGATTATTGAACATAAAAACCATGACACTGTATCAGCTGCAGAACAGAGGACAGAGAAACAGGTATTTAAAACTAACCATCAAGTTCATACTCAGTGCAGTGATCCAATAGTCTGTTTATTTTCTGTGTAGAGCTGCAGCTCAATTACACAGAACACAGAAACACTGTCAGTGTGAAGCTCTACATCTGTGTCAGCTTCACTTTTATAATACTTACTCATGCAGTGTGAAGCATTCCTTATACTACTTTTACTGGATTCATCGTTCACATGATGATTTAGTGTCAGTAGTTTTCTGTGTCATTCACTATCATCCGTTTGTCCTGCAGAAGCAGCTGAAGGAGACACAGAAGACGTTCCAGCAGAGAATCCAGCAGAGAGAGAAAGATCTTCAGCAGCTGAGAGAGGCTGTGGAGTCTCATAAGGTGAGTCTGGAGAAGAAGAGAAGTTTGTCTCAGTCTCAGTTCAGACTCTCTTGTCTCTTTCAGTCCCACTGAAGCCTGAATCACTGTGTGTCTATCTAACAGCGCTCTGCACAGACAGCAGTGGAGGACAGTGAGAGGATCTTTACTGAGCTCATCCGCTCCATTGAGAGAAGCCGCTCTGAGCTGATACGGCTGATCAGAGATCAGGAAAAGGCTGCAGTGAGTCGAGCTGAAGGACGACTGGAGCGACTGGAGCAGGAGATCAATGATCTGAGGAGGAGAGACGCTGAGCTGGAGCAGCTTTCACACACACAGGATCACATCCAGTTCCTGCAGGTAACAGAGATCTAGAAGAACACCATCATAGTGGACTTGAGCCAGAGACTCACAGAGAAACATTTCATCAGTGTCTTATTATTTAATCATCAGTCAGACTCTCATCTGATCATCTTCTTCTGAAAGAGACACCACTTACAAATGACTTTCAGCTCTGGGAATCTCTTAGAAATCATTTCTGTCAGCTCTTTCTTCTGGAAGATATAAACACCACTAGCACCACCAACAGTTCAAAACTTTACTAACATTTTAACATTTTTGAGTAATGTTGATAAAATTTGGATCAGGTGATCCTCAAACCTGATGAAACTGATTTTTGTTTCCCTGAATTTGACCATGAAGACCCCAAAAATGAAGTGTGTCTGTAAATTAGCAATGCTTCAGCATACTGAAACCAAATCAAAGCTGATTGTGTCTTAGGGTCTTTGTGAAGTTTCAGTGTCTCTAACCGCTCTAAAGTTATAAATAATTGTCAGTCTAATCACAGACTTTGAGCTGTTTTATCATCCAAACTATTTCCTAGAAAGTTCACATATAGTGTAAGTGTCAAATACTAGAATCTGTAGCTCTAATGTGATATAATGAATATGAGAAGAATGAAGCTGATGCTGTGAAAGTGCTGGATTGAGTTACTAAAGATCAGTCAAATCTGATGTTGGTGCAGGTTATTGGGTGAAGTGTGGAGCTGATGAGTTTTGATTTCTGTTTTCTGTAGAGTTTCCAGTCTCTCTCAGCACCTCCTGAATCTACAGACGAAAATGATGATCTCTTCAGTTCTCTCTTCTCTTTTGATGTCCTGAGAGAATCTGTCCATCAGCTGAGAGACAAACTGGAGGATTTCTGCAAAGAGGAGCTCAAGAAGATCTCAGACAGAGGTAAAGTCCTGGAGATACATCATCATCTCATACCATAGAGAACATCATATTAGAAATGTCTTAGGATCATGAGAATCACACTGTTCATGTCTGTTGATTTCCACAGTCACATTCACCAACATTGCTCTCTGGACCAGGAAGGACTTCCTACAATGTAAGTCAGTAAGAAAACAAGCAGAAAAACTCACTGAGTGTGTTCATGTTCTTCCTGTAGAAGGTGAAAGAAGAGTTTTATAATTGATTGTAAATGATGATTTGCCCAGGATATCTGCTCATCTGTACTGAGACACTGATGATACACTGAACATGAAGAGTTCAGCTACATGAAAAGATCAAACAGATTCATAATTCCTGATTCTGATGTGTTTTATCTCCATCAGATTCCCATCAGCTCACTCTGGATCTGAACACAGTGAATAATTGGCTCTGTCTGTCTGAGAACAACAGAGTGGTTACTCCCACTGACACAGATCAGCCGTATCCTGATCATCCAGACAGATTTGACTGTTATTATCAGGTGTTGTGTAGAGAGAGTGTGTGTGGATGCTGTTACTGGGAGCTGGAGTGGAGTGGTGGTAATGATGGTTTTGTGTTTATATCAGTGTCATATAAGAGCATCAGCAGGAAAGGAGATGGTGATGAGTGTGGGTTTGGATTTAATGATCAGTCCTGGAGTTTGGACTGCTCTTCCTCCAGTTGCTCATTCAGACACAATAACATAAAGACTGATCTCCCTGTAAAGTCCATCAGCAGTAGAATAGGAGTGTTTGTGGATCACAGTGCAGGAACTCTGTCCTTCTTCAGCGTCTCTGACACAATGAGCCTCATCCACACAGAACACACCACATTCACTCAGCCGCTCTATCCTGGGTTTTATGTATTTAATGGATCATCAGTGAAACTGTGTTGATGAATCAGAATAGACTGATGAGAGATTCTACCCATAATGCTTTTAGCTGATGATGAATCAGTAACAGTGAGATGTTATAGAGTCTCTTGTTTTCTCTTCATAACATTAATACTGCAGCTGAACTTCTGTCAGTGAAATAACAATCAGAATAAATGTGTCATAAATCCTCATATAGACAGTAAGATCAGTGTGAGTCCTGCTGAGTGACTGTGTTTTTGTTCTTTCTGTGTTTGTGTTGATGGAGATCACGTATTTAGTTTTTAATGTAGTGTCACATCATTATTCTTATCACTATCAAAATTGTCCTTTCAGTTTAAATGATCATGCAATCAATAAATCATTTTTATTATTCACTTTATATAGCCTCAGCCCTTTTTTCACCGCTTTGTGTTCTTGTGTCTTCTGATTTTATTGTCATGCATTTCATTGTTAAACATATTTAATGATTGAGAGCATAGAAAAAGTGAGATAAATAATGTTGTTGTTGTTGTTGTTGTTGTTTGTCTGATGATATGTTTTGAGGGAGGGCTATCAGAGCATATTATATCAACCTGATTCTGCAGCTGAGCAGCTCTGCATTTACTGTGAGAGTCTCAGAAGAGGAACACACCACTTCTGCTGTAGACAGGGGCTCCTTTTGGTGACCAGAGGCCCCTGGGCTAAAGCTTTACAGTAAAATCATCTTGTAAAATCACTGCAGAATTGTATTCCACATGTTACAGAGGAAAACAATTTCCAGTTTATCTATTTTCTTGCAGTCAGCTGTCTTCATCACGAGTGGTTAACTGCTGGTTAGTGTCATCAGCTATCTTTCTCAAAGATTCCTGAATGTTTGTGTAATTTAAACAAAGTGCTTTAGTGGCCATTGTGCTGGGACCTCTAGCAAAATTTAAAAAGTGTCTAAACAAAAGAGAAAAAGTCTTCTGTTTCTAGACAGTAGTTCACACTGTTTACCCCAACCATATTAAGTGTATGAGCAGCAGAAATATTTTGCTGTCTTAGTTTCATTCAAAATATGACAAAGAACCTTCTCTCCCATCAGCTGAATGAATTCTTCACAGATCCCGTCTGAAAGGTAAGAAGGCTGTCATTGCGCTTTTACGAATGGATCAAACTGGCTAAGTAATTCTAAGATTCCCAAACAGTTTTCATTGCTGGGATTAATAAAAACAGCACTATGATCCCTAAAAGGAAGGCCATGCTCTTCCAGGAATTTTACAACTGCTACCACCCTTTTTAACACTTCAGACCAGTACTCGCATTCAGTCTCAAATTGTTTCTTCAGTTCAGAGTCCACCTGTCCTTTCTCTGCACATTCCAGCAAATAAGTTAGCATGGCTTTTCGGTGAGTTTCAGAGCCCACATGCTCCACTATGTGTTCTTTTGCATGCTTCCAGTCACTGAAACCACTTGTGAATGTGTTTGCTGTATCTCCAAATTGTATGTGCAAAACAAAACTTTTTTTCTTTTTTTGGGAAGGTGAATACAAAATGGGTGAATATATTCTCTCACCTTTTGGGCAGTGTTGTTCAGAAGGTTTTGTTGTTTTATTGCCGATTGATTGTCTACAGGCCACATTTTAAATCCATTTTGAAGCCTGTTGCTTTGGCTAGCATCCTCAAAAGGATGGTTAACATCAGTTGTTGCACAACAGGTATTACTATCTGCAGTTTTTTTTAAAAACTGCTGATTGCGTTGTTCTGTCGGTTTGTGCATTTTCTTTTTTGTGCCCCACTCTTGTGCTTGAAGTCTGCCATTGTTTCCACTCTTAAGCATACAGTCAGTCACAGTGTGCTGGTTAACTAAGGGATGCATCCGTTAACCAATCAACTCCAACTCCTACAAATCTCCTTAATCAAAGAAATTGATTTAATGTAAATCTAAATTAATTATCAGCAATCCTTAAAATTATTATATATATATATAATATATATATATAAAATCGAGAGGGAGAGAGCAGTCAGTAGACCCCTGGGCTACAGCCCTGTAAGCTCTTGCATTAATGCACTCCTGGCTGTAGGCCTCACCCCAGAGTGCCTTCTCATCCTGGCTGCCATTCTAAGCCCCATGGTCCCAGCACATCCAAGTCTGGAGGACTCAGTGGTCTTTCCACCATCTGCAGCACTCCTGGTAATGGTCACTTCCATCTTGTGTGTTTGTGCCACTCACTGTTCATCAGCTCCTCACGAGGCAAGGCAGAATTCTCCAAGGCAGTGGTGAGTGCTATAGTTGAACTCCCTGCCAGCTTTGATACAGACACAGAGGCTGTCCCTGAACTCTCTGCCTGTTCTTTTACAACTAGGGATGCTGTGACACTGACACAATCTCTCTATCATTCCTCCTATTCTGCTCTGGTGCTCTCTATAGCTCCACTGTGGTGGTCCTCCACTTGGTCTGAGACACCTTGATGGTCTTCATTTCCACCCAGGGCTGGATTTACACATAGGCATTCTAGACACATCCAGGGGGCCCAAGTACAATTAAGAGATTTGTAATATTTGTGTTATACTGTACTATGGGTTATCTAAAAGAGGAAAAGAACCAATACCCCAAAGACACTGCACAAATAAATATAACAAACAATAGGATAAAATCTATTACAAACTAATTCCATGTTTTCCACCTTTTTTATGTTCAAAAATAATGCTTTCCTTCACTCGTTCTCTCACACAAACATGAAGTTGCACACAAACTTGTCAGCAATGCCCTGCGAATTTCGCAGTTGCAAAGCTACATGACATTTCTCAGTAGGGAGGTTCTTAAAGCGGTTCAACTTAAAGGTGACCTATTATGGCCCTTTTTATAAGATGTAAAATAAGTCTCTGATGTCCTAGAGTGTGTAGGACCTTCGGGTCAACCGAGAAATACTAGGTCAGGGGGTCCAAGCATGTTGAGGTCATCACAGATGCCTCCGTGTGAGGTTGGGTGCCATCTGTGAGTTGAAGCACTGCTTCTCGCTCCGCTTGCTCGAGGCAGGAACAGTTTTTTGTCACACGTAGCCGACGCCACGGTCCGGCCTCCGGAGTCCCCTCTTCTGAGGGTGAGGCCCATGTCAGGCATTGGACCCGCCATCAGAAACAGGCATTGTGTCGAAAGCTTTCCTCCCCTCTGCTGTGTGTTTCAATTGCGCACTGTTCTTACTCGGAAAGCTCACTTGTGTAGCATAAGCCACGACAGTCCACTTTCTCTGAAGAACGGTTTCTCCTCCCCAGGTGGTAGCACAGTTGAAGTTGTCTCGGGGAAAATTCAGGTAAATCTGCCTCTCCAGAATCTTCCATTTATCAGAGTAAAAAAAAAAGCCCCTCCCTCCCTTGGGCGGGGATGCTCTGACACTCTTCTGGGTTCCTCTCATGAACACCTTCTTCCCCAGTGAGCCTCCTTGCACAGGCTTGTGCAAGTTCAGGGAGTATGAGGAGTAAGTTCTCTCACTTGTGTCGTATTGGTATTGGGCCTTTTTGCTCCACCTCCTTCAGGGGGTGGGCACTGCACGGCACCTGTGTCCTGGTTTCCTTGCACAATAGGCAGCAAGAGTGAATGCGGTAGACCTTCACTGGCCTTTAATGGCCGTGACTCAGATTAAGACCCTATGAGGTTAGTCTTTCAACTGAAAGGTTGGCCAGTGGTGGGTTGCCATCACCTGGGTGGAGACTCAGCATGAGCCGTGCCCCCCTAGAAGTTGAGTTTTACCCCCTTTCGGAGTGTTGCCTCCTCCTTTACGTTGGCGCATGGCATCTCTCTCTCCAGCGACATGAATAAAGCTGCGGGCTGGAAGACACCAATACCTCCGCGAGGTTCCACAATTTACGCGTTGAGCCCGTGTCCTCCCGTGTGGTTAAAAGAAGATACAGGTTATTTGTTGAGCCCATTTGTCATGGCATGTTTGCCTGCCAGAATTTGGTCTTCACGTAATGCAGCTCGGCATTGTGGCCTTTTCCATGGATGTTCCCATAGTAACGTCATAGTGAAACGACTGAAGGGGAACGTCTAGGTTATGTACGTAATCCACGTTCCCTAAAGGAGGGAACAGAGACGTTACTCCCCTTGCTGCAATTCCGGGCTGCCCCCTGAGGGGCTGAGCCAAGCTCGGCTCTTCAGCAGAAACCTGAATAAGTGTATGCGTGCCGCCATCTTATATACCTGTATGTACGGGGGAGTGGCAGCTGGCGCAAGTCCACTCGCCAATGTTTATTGGCCTTTTCTATTTAGCTCAGAGGTGATTGGTCGCATTGCCTCCTTCAGGGAATGTGGGTTATGTACGTAACCTAGACGTTACTTCTTGCCCAACTTATTATAAACAAGGATATAATCAAAGACAGTTTGGAGTTGGGATAACCTCCAAAATCAAAAAGGAAAATACAGGTCCTTCTCAAAAAATTAGCATATTGTGATAAAGTTCATTATTTTCTGTAACGTACTGATAAACATTAGACTTTCATATATTTTAGATTCATTACACACAACTGAAGTAGTTCAAGCCTTTTTTTTGTTTTAATATTGATGATTTTGGCATACAGCTCATGAAAACCCAAAATTCCTATCTCAAAAAATTAGCATATCATGAAAAGGTTCTCTAAACGAGCTATTAACCTAATCATCTGAACAACTAATTAACTCTAAACACCTGCAAAAGATTCCTGAGGCTTTTAAAAACTCCCAGCCTGGTTCATTACTCAAAACCGCAATCATGGGTGAGACTGCCGACCTGACTGCTGTCCAGAAGGCCATCATTGACACCCTCAAGCAAGAGGGTAAGACACAGAAAGAAATTTCTGAATGAATAGGCTGTTCCCAGAGTGCTGTATCAAGGCACCTCAGTGGGAAGTCTGTGGGAAGGAAAAAGTGTGGCAGAAAACGCTGTACAACGAGAGGGGGACCTGCGGAAGCAGCGGACTGAGTCTGGAGTAGAAACATCCAGAGCCACCGTGTACAGGCGTGTGCAGGAAATGGGCTACAGGTGCCGCATTCCCCAGGTCAAGCCACTTTTGAACCAGAAACGGCGGCAGAAGCGCCTGACCTGGGCTACAGAGAAGCAGCACTGGACTGTTGCTCAGTGGTCCAAAGTACTTTTTTCGGATGAAAGCAAATTTTGCATGTCATTCGGAAATCAAGGTGCCAGAGTCTGGAGGAAGACTGGGGAGAGGGAAATGCCAAAATGCCTGAAGTCCAGTGTCAAGTACCCACAGTCAGTGATGGTCTGGGGTGCCATGTCAGCTGCTGGTGTTGGTCCACTGTGTTTTATCAAGGGCAGGGTCAATGCAGCTAGCTATCAGGAGATTTTGGAGCACTTCATGCTTCCATCTGCTGAAAAGCTTTATGGAGATGAAGATTTCATTTTTCAGCACGACCTGGCACCTGCTCACAGTGCCAAAACCACTGGTAAATGGTTTACTGACCATGGTATTACTGTGCTCAATTGGCCTGCCAACTCTCCTGACCTGAACCCCATGGAGAATCTGGGGGATATTGTGAAGAGAAAGTTGAGAGACGCAAGACCCAACACTCTGGATGAGCTTAAGGCCGCTATCGAAGCATCCTGGGCCTCCATAACACCTCAGCAGTGCCACAGGCTGATTGCCTCCATGCCACGCCGCATTGAAGCAGTCATTTCTGCAAAAGGATTCCCGACCAAGTATTGAGTGCATAACTGAACATAATTATTTGAAGGTTGACTTTTTTTGTATTAAAAACACTTTTCTTTTATTGGTCGGATGAAATATGCTAATTTTTTGAGATAGGAATTTTGGGTTTTCATGAGCTGTATGCCAAAATCATCAATATTAAAACAAAAAAAAAAGGCTTGAACTACTTCAGTTGTGTGTAATGAATCTAAAATATATGAAAGTCTAATGTTTATCAGTACATTACAGAAAATAATGAACTTTATCACAATATGCTAATTTTTTGAGAAGGACCTGTATAGCCTATCTGTGCAAATAAAAAAGTTTATGTTCTGATGCAGATTACCGGCAACAGGTCACAGGTGTCTTGAAACTACACTCAGCAGAAGCAGACTCACAGACACACCTGTTTTACACACGACACTCAAACACAGAACCAGGAAACAGGAATAGAACCTGAAATGTAGTTGAGCTGTTGTGTGTTTGTGTCTCTGTATTCAGCAGTAAAATGGCAGAAGCCAGAATTTTGGTGGATCAGAAGGAGTTCATGTGTGCAGTGTGTCTGGATCTGCTGAAGGATCCAGTGACCACTTCCTGTGGACACAGTTACTGTAAGAGCTGTATTACAGGCTGCTGCGATCAGGAGGATCAGATGAGAGTCTACAGCTGCCCTCAGTGCAGACAGACCTTCAGTCCAAGACCTGCTTTAGCTAGAAACACCATGCTGGCTGAAGTGGTGGAGAAACTGAAGAAGACCAAACTTCCTGCTGACTGTTACGCTGGAGCTGGAGATGTGCAGTGTGACGTCTGTACTGGAAGAAAATACAAAGCCCTCAAGTCCTGTCTGGTGTTTCTGGAGTCATTTTGAGCGGCATGAAGAGTTCGACACAATGTGACTGATGCCACTGGACGACTGCAGGAGATGATCTGCCAGAAACATGACAAGATCCTTGAGGTTTTCTGTCGCACTGACCAGAAATGTATATGTATGCTGTGTACGATTATTGAACATAAAAACCACAACATTGTATCAGCTGCAGAACAGAGGAAAGATAAACAGGTATTTAAAACTAAACTGATTAAATATTGTTGACACTCACTCTGTCTATGTTACTGCTACTTATGATACTTGCATGTAATCAATTAATCTTCATGTTAATTCATGTATTATGGTTGTAACCGATCATCCGTTCTGGAGTTTGAACCTACAGCCATTGGTTGTCAGTTGAAATAACCTTTAAACTGCCTCACCCTACATTTACTGGATTCACATGCAGTTTTCTGTGACATTTACTATCATACTATTACTATTTACAATCATTTGTCCCCCAGCATCAGCTGAAGGAGACAAAGAAGACATTCCAGCAGAGAATCCAGCAGAGAGAAAGATGTTCAGCAGCTGAGAGAGACTGTGGAGTCTCATAAGGTGAGTCTGGAGAAGAAGAGAAGTTTGTCTCAGTCTCAGTTCAGACTCTCTTGTCTCTTTCAGTCCCACTGAAGCCTGAATCACTGTGTGTCTATCTAACAGCGCTCTGCACAGACAGCAGTGGAGGACAGTGAGAGGATCTTTACTGAGCTCATCCGCTCCATTGAGAGAAGCCGCTCTGAGCTGATACGGCTGATCAGAGATCAGGAAAAGGCTGCAGTGAGTCGAGCTGAAGGACGACTGGAGCGACTGGAGCAGGAGATCAATGATCTGAGGAGGAGAGATGCTGAGCTGGAGCAGCTTTCACACACACAGGATCACATCCAGTTCCTGCAGGTAACAGAGATCTAGAAGAACACCATCATAGTGGACTTGAGCCAGAGACTCACAGAGAAATATTTCATCAGTGTCTTCTTATATAATCATCAGTCAGACTCTCATCTGATCATCTTTTTCTGAAAGAGATGCCGCTTACAAATGGCTTTAAGCTCTGGGAATCTCTTAGGAATCATTTCTCTCAGCTCTTTCTTCTGGAAGATATATTTAGCTGTCAAACACCACTAGTTCAAAACTTCACTAACATTTTAATAGTTTAGAGCAGTGGTTCTCAATCCTGGTCCTGGGGGACCCCTGCTCTGCACATTTTGCATGTCTCATCATCTCTCTCTCCTGATCATCAGTTCATTAGGAGAGAGATCCATGAACTGAACTAACGAGCTGATGATTTCAATCAGGTGTGTTAAATAAGGGAGACATGCAAAATGTGCAGACCAGGGGTCCCCCAGGATCAGGATTGAGAATTTGGAAATTGGATCAGGTGATCCGCAATCCTGATAAAACTTTTTATTTGCCTGATTTTGACCATGAAATCCCCAAACATGAAGTGTGGCTGTACATTAGCAATGCTTCAGCGTATTGAAACCAAACCAAACCTAATTGTGTCTTAAGGGTCCCTTGTGAAGTTTCAGTGTCTAACTGCTCCAAAGTTAAATAATGGTCAATCTAATTGTAGACTTTCAACTGTTCTTATGTTCTTAGCAGATGTTTCATCCAAAGTATTTTCTAGAATGTTCACATATAGTGTAAGTGTCAAACTAGAATATGAGAAGAATGAAGCTGATGCTGTGAAAGTGCTGGATTGAGTTACTAAAGATCAGTCAAATCTGATGTTGGTGCAGGTTATTGGGTGAAGTGTGGAGCTGATGAGTTTTGATTTCTGTTTTCTGTAGAGTTTCCAGTCTCTCTCAGCACCTCCTGAATCTACAGACGTAAATGACGATCTCTTCAATTCTCTCTTCTCTTTTGATGTCCTGAGAAAATCTGTCCATCAGCTGAGAAACAAACTGGAGGATTTCTGCAAAGAGGAGCTCAAGAAGATCTCAGACAGAGGTAAAGTCCTGGAGATTCATCTGCTCTCAGAAACCAGTCCATCATCATCATCTCATATCATGGAGAACATCATATTAGAAATGTCTTAGGAATGATGCAGGATCATGAGAATCACACTGTTCATGTCTGTTGATTTCCACAGTCACATTCACCAACATTGTTCTCTGGACCAGGAAGGACTTCCTACAATGTAAGTCAGGAAGAAAACAAGCAGAAAAACTCACTGAGTGTGTTCATGTTCTTCCTGTAGAAGGTGAAAGAAGAGTTTTATAATTGATGATGTAAATGATGATTTGCACAGGATATCTGCTCATCTGTACTGAGACACTGATGATACACTGAACATGAAGAGTTCAGCTACATGAAAAGATCAAACAGATTCATAATTCCTGATTCTTATGTGTTTTATCTCCATCAGATTCCCATCAGCTCACTCTGGATCTGAACACAGCACATAAACGCCTCCGTCTGTCTGAGAGAAACAGAGTGATTACTAACACTGACACAGAACAGTCATATCCTGATCATCAAGACAGATTTCAGTATGATCGTCAGGTGTTGTGTAGAGAGAGTGTGTGTGGACGCTGTTACTGGGAGCTGGAGTGGAGTGGAGATAGAGGTGTGTGTATGTCAGTGCCATATAAGAGCATCATCAGGAGGGGATCGGGTGATGAGTGTTGGTTTGGACCTAATGATCAGTCCTGGAGTTTGATCTGCTCTCCCTCTAGATACTCATTCTGGCACAATAACATAAAGACTGATCTCCCTGTAAAGTCCATCAGCAGTAGAATAGGAGCGTTTGTGGATCACAGTGCAGGAACTCTGTCCTTCTTCAGCGTCTCTGACACAATGAGCCTCATCCACACAGTCCACACCACATTCACTCAGCCGCTCTATCCTGGGTTTTATGTTTATTATGGATCATCAGTGAAACTGTGTTGATGAATCAGAATAGACTGATGAGAGATTCTACCCATAATGCTTTGAGCTAAAGATGAATCATTAACAGTGAGATGTTATAGTCTCTTGTTTTCTGTTCATGACATTAATAATGCAGCTGAAGTTCTGTCAGTGAAATAACATGAATCAGAATAAATGTACAATAAATCCTCTTATAGACAGTAAGATCAGTGTGAGTCCTGCGTTTCTGTGCTTTTCTCTGTTTGTGATGATGGAAATCAGTCATTTAGCTGACACCCCCTTCTTTAGAACAGAAAAGGCACTTCCAAATCTATGGCAACAAAGATGGAAACATAATTCATGTATGTAAAAATACTCTCTGTTGCAACAGTTTTGTATGTGTCTAAAATGACTGTACCCATATGTACAAGTCACTGGTGTTTGGTGATGAGTTTTTGGCTCACAGTCTGCATTTATAGTCACACCAGAGGTGTCCCGCTGGAATTAGGACTTTGCTTTTTCTGCAGATCAGTCAAGTTATTCTACAACGACTGAATCAGTCATTTATTTTTGAACATTGCCTTATACACAGAGGCACTGTCATGTAAGAGTAGAAAGGGTCCTATCCAAACCTAACAGAATTGTAAAGGGTCTACTTTTAATTGTGTGTACTCACAATATCAACAAAACATTGTTTTTGTAACATAAAAAACAAGATGTGCTTTCTGCTATCTCACAAAAATGAAATGAAGCACAGTGAATATTTGCCTCAGAGACATGATGAATATATCTATAGAAAGCTTAAAATTACTTTAAAAGAAAAACATTCAATAATTCACAAACAAAAACTCTTTCATTATGTAATCCATATGCGCATTTCTCTCTGAAGGAGCGTCCTAAGGAGATGGTGAGTCAGGATTGTCAACTTCATCTTTATGACACTGAACACAGAATAGAATAGGCTAGCCTAAATATTAAAGGCACATTATGGCTGGTATTTAATTAATTACTACTGCTACTATTTGACAACACAAATATTTGGTCATAGGCAGCCCTAGTTTTTAATGCAGTCAGTTGCATAAGTGTATGCTTTTGTGTTGTTTCCATCAGCGTGACAAACAAACAATCAAAACTGCTGTACAGATTATTTTTAACATAGGTGTTGAAAAAATGAGAATGGTGGAGAAAAAAAAGAAAAGGTGGGAGGGGCCTTTGGAGGTAACTGGCCCTTTCAGCACCTGGATGCTGGGCCTTTTGAAGTCATAATCCGTCCCTTGAAGCGGTTCAACTTAAAGCTGACCTGTTATGCCACTTTTTACAAGATGTAAAATAAGTCTCTGATGTCCCAAGAGTGTGTATGTGAAGTTTTAGTCTATTTAAAGATGCATTCACTCTGCTTCCAACAACAAGATCAAGATCAACTGAGCCGGTTTTTCTACAATTGAGATTTTTATCTCTTTTTCGTATACACATCCTCTCTTATGAAGTTTTCTGGTGGAGGTAGGGCTGTGGTAGCTTTCATGGTTATCTGATGATCAGGTGTGGATGGTTCTAAGCTCTTGGGGATGTTCAGATTGTCAGCTGTAAAAGGGTGACTATTGACTATTGTCATGGCTTCATAAAACAAAGTGCACAATGAAGCATCATTAAGCCTGCCTGATAAAATGGCAATGGTAGCACTAAGAACGCTCTATACAGTTTTGATTTGGTGCTTCCATACATCTCCTGCTTGGCTGGAATGAGGGGCATTGAAAATAATGTCACACTGTTTATCTGCAAGAAAAGTAGTGAGTTGTTCTGGATTAAGTTCTTGCAATGCTGAGTTCAGATCATTCTTTGCGCCTACAAAAGTGGTACCTTGGTCATCTTATTTGCCTTACTGTACCTTGAATTGCAATAAAGCACTTTAGACTGTTAATAAAAGCATCTGTGGACATATCTTTCCCGACATTTCTATATGAATAGCTCTTGAACACAGGCATATTAGAAGCAGACTGTACCTTTCACGATGTTTCTTTCTTCTTTAGTCATGAAAGAACCAAAGCAGTCCATAAAAGCAATACATAAAAGCTGGAGAAGGCTCTATGTGTTTTGAGGGAAGATCCCTTATCCTCTGGTCTTCTGCAGATATTCTCAGCCTTCTGCAACTTACACAGTTGTGAATGTAGGATGTGATAACTCTGTTTATACCAGATATCCAATAGCCACACGACCTGATTTCATTGATTGTGAAACTTTTAACTTGATGCTTTACGCTTTTATGACCGTGTGCAATTATCAGCTTCATTACATGATGTACTTTTGGAAGGATCAGTGGATGCTTGAATGAGTGAGTGTATGACGAGTGACCTAATCTACCTCCCACCTTGATCATAACATCCTTGTCTATGAAGGCATCCAAGTGCTGAAGTTTACTGTGACCCAGAAGTTGTTTTCCTTTACTCAACACATCAATCTCTTTCTTATTCACTTGCTTTTGTACTCCTTTTAGAATCCAGCATTTAGTATCCTCTTATTCACTTACAGATGCTGGCCAATTGGTTTTATCTTTCTATCTTTCACATTCGTTTAATATTTCCAGACCTTTAACATGAGGTATGGCTTGCAAGCAGGCATTTAAGAAATCTGAAAATGTTCTCAGACCTTCTGCGTCTTTGGATTGTAATTTAGGTCTCTTAGACAGCTTTTCCCAAAATGCTCTGTGAATGATAAAGGGCTGGCTGTATCTTTGGTTAAGCTTGTCCCAAGGGTCTTTGTAGGCTTCTTCTTTTTTTCGATAAAAGGTGGCCTCAAGATATTTCTTTGCTGAGCCACTCACATACTTTTTCAAATAATACAATTTGTCACAGCTGAGATGCCCTTTTTAACTTATAATGACATAAATGATGCTTTCCAGTCTACAAACTCCGTTAAACACTGTAGGCTCAGCTATGGGTAACCTGTTTATGGCTATGCTGTCCTGAACTGCTTGAGAAAGGAGAGACACTTCACTGAGAGGTGTTGACTGGACAACATTGTCTTTTGTTTTATTTCTTCATCGTGGATTTTACTCGAACAACCTCTATATCCTTTTCTACCTGCAGCTGTTCTAGTTTAAACATTTGAGTTTCTGGCTCTCTTCTGTGTTGCTCTTCTAAAGTTCTTAATTTTCTTTTTGTTACCTTTGCATTTGCATCATCTTGAATTCAGCCTCTTTTGCAGCCAGCATTCCTCTTTCTGATAAGCAAGCATTTTCTCAATGGGTATATGAGGACGTTCTGAACATCGAGGGAGTTCTGCACTTGTCTTGTACATGACACTGAAGTTCTGATGTATTTTTGTCTTTACTTTTAATACCCTTTTCCTTTTTTACCTTCTGTCTAGAGCAGGCTTTCAGATTCTCATTTGTCTGTGTCCATTTCCATAGTGAACTTACTCACTGCAGTGTCTCAGCTACGTAGACCATAACGCAGATTTCTGCAATCCATACTTCATTGTCATGTTGAAACTGTACGTTCGTACATGGAGTGAGGATCTGAACCAGTGAAGGTGAAGCTCTTACTGTAGCAGACCCCATCTGAATGATGGCTGAAACTTTACTGATGTTTGTTGAAGCTTTATTAGCACTTCTTTACTTCAGAAATCACTGTAAGAGCTGAATGAAGCAGTACAAAACTGTACATGACCATTACTACACATTCAGTGATTTTCACACAATACTTGGTTTTTAAATAACTGTATACAAATGCACAAACCTTATGCCTTTTCGGGGGGTGCTGTTAAGCTGTAATAAAGCATTCGCTCTCCATACCTTTTCTCATTACTCCTTTTTAATTGCTCTATATTAGACCATCTTTAAAATACAAAATATATAGTAACACAAAACAAATGGAGAAATTAAGGTCATCTGATTGTGCTGTGACAAGGAGCACGACACAATGAAACGGTCTTATGGTGCCATCGCATGCCATTACAAACTTTATCAGTCCCACTTGTCAAGTCAAGTCAAGTCAGCTTTATTTATATAGCGCTTTTTACAATACAAATTGTGTCAAAGCAACTTTACAGTATCAAATGGGAAAGTAATATATCAATAATTCAAAAGAAACTTTAAACAATTTTAGTTTGAGGAAATTAATCAATAGTTCCAAATTAATAAATTGTTTGTCCACAATTTAGTTTTCCCCAATTTAGTTGTTGTCCCCAACTGAGCAAGCCATAGGCGACAGTGGCAAGGAACCAAAACTCCATCTGTGACACTGATGGAGAAAAAAAAAAAAACCTTGGGAGAAACCAGGCTCAGTCGGGGGGGGTCAGTTCTCCTCTGACCAATAAACAAGTAGTTTATATTCCCATACAGACCTGTAGAGGGGGTCTATATGTACTGACCCACCATCTGGATACAAACTGGATCAGGAAACTGCAGTGGCCAACTGTTCAGGATTCATACTGGATCTGACCTCGGAATAAGCAGGAGACAGACAATATTAGCATAGATTCCATTTTTCCTGCATCAGGTGTTATGGGAAGTGTTCCCGGTTCCGGTTGACCTCATTAATGCAGCCTAACAATCCTTTAACGGATTTGAATATTAGAAATATTTAAATGTGTTAAGTGTAGGCCAGGTTAAAGAGATGGGTCTTTAGTCTAGATTTAAACTGACTGAGTGTGTCTGCCTCCCGAACAGAATTAGGTAGATTGTTCCGTAGTTTCGGTGCTAAGTAAGAAAATGATCTACCACCCGCAGTTGATTTTGATATTCTGGGTATTATCAGATTGCCAGAGTTTTGAGAACGCAGCGGGCGTGAGGGACTATAATGTGATAAGAGCTACCTCAAGTACTGAGGAGCTAAACCATTGAGGGCTTTATAAGTAATTAGTAAGATTTTAAAATCAATACGATGTTTAATAGGAAGCCAGTGCAGTGTTGACAGAACTGGGCTAATATGCTCATACTTTTTGGTTCTAGTAAGAACTCTAGCTGCTGCATTTTGGACCAGCTGGAGTTTGTTTATTAAGCGTGCAGAACAACCTCCCAATAAAGCATTACAATAATCTATCCTGGAGGTCA
Organism: Cirrhinus molitorella; assembly: GCA_033026305.1. Classification (NCBI taxonomy): domain Eukaryota; kingdom Metazoa; phylum Chordata; class Actinopteri; order Cypriniformes; family Cyprinidae; genus Cirrhinus; species Cirrhinus molitorella. Next base: position 532,236 of record CM065124.1, on the reverse strand, counting down.
TGAAGACATGAATTAATATTTCTGCATGGGACTTTGAGAGCATAGGTCGTAATTTCGCTATGTTTTTAAGATGGAAAAATGCTGTTTTGCAAATGCTAGAAATGTGGTTTTCGAAGTAAAGATTGCTATCAAATAACACACCTAGGTTCCTAACTGATGATGATGAATTTACAGAGCAGCCATCAAGTATTAGGCTGTGTTTTAAGTTATTACTTGCTAAGGTTTTTGGCCCAATAATTAACACCTCTGTTTTTTCAGAATTTAGCAATAAGAAATTTCTTGTCATCCAGTTTTTAATATCAACTATGCATTCCATTAGTTTTTCAATTTTGTATGTTTCGCCAGGCTTTGAAGAAAAATAGAGCTGAGTATCATCAGCGTAACAGTGAAAGCTAACACCACGTTTCCTGATGATATCTCCTAAGGGTAACATATAAAGCGTAAAAAGTAATGGTCCTAGTACTGAGCCTTGAGGTACTCCATACTGAACTTGCGATCGATACGATACCTCTTCATTTGTTGCTACAAAATGATAGCGGTACGATTTAATGCCAACATAATTTTTGAGTCTATTCAAAAGAATAATGTGGTCAGTAGTATCAAACACAGCACTAAGATCCAGTAGCACTAAAAGAGAGATACAACCACGGTCGGATGATAAGAGCAGGTCATTTGTTACTCTAATGAGAGCAGTTTCAGTACTGTGATAAGGTCGAAATCCTGACTGGAAATCCTCACAGATATTATTTTTCTCTAAAAAGGAACATAATTGTGAGGATACTACCTTCTCTAGTATTTTTGATAGAAAAGGGAGATTTGAGATCGGTCTGTAATTAATCTATTGATTAGGTTCAAGTTGTGTTTTTTTACTGAGAGGCTTAACAGCCTGTTTGAAGGTTTTGGGGACATATCCTAATGACAGTGATGAGTTTATAATATTCAGAAGAGGATCTAGGATATCTGGAAGCATCTCTTTTAGTAGTTTAGATGGGATAGGGTCTAACATACATGTTGTTGGTTTAGATGATTTAACAAGTTTATAAAATTCTTCCTCTACTATAGTAGAGAATGAGTGGAATAGTACCTTAGGAGATCTATAGCACACTATTTGATCTGCTACTGTTCCTGACGGCTGCATGGTTACAATTTTATTTCTAATAGTATCTATCTTTGTTGTAAAGTAATTCATAAAGTCATTACAACTGTGCTGTTTGGAAAAATCTGTTGGTGCTTTATTTTTGGTTAATTTTGCCACTGTATTGAATAAATACCTAGGATTATGTTTGTTTTCTTCTAAAAGAGATGAGAAGTAATCGGTTCTAGCAGTTTTTAATGCTTTTCTATAGGATACAGTAGATTCACACCAGCCGGAATGAAAGACCTCTAGTTTTGTTTTCCTCCAGCTGCACTCCATTTTCCGTGCTGCTCTCTTGAGGGCACGAGTGTGCTCGTTATGCCACGGTGTCAGACTGTTTTCCTTAATCTTCCTTAAGCGTAAAGGAGCAACCGCATCTAAAGTGCTAGAAAAGAGAAAGTCAATAGTTTCAGTTACATCATCAAGTTTATCTGAGCTATTGGATATACTAAGGAATTCAGATAAGTCAGGAAGATCACATATAAAGCTGTCATTGGTGGATGAGGTGATAGTTCTACCATACTTGTAGCAAGGAGTGTGATTTACAGTTTTAGCTATCTGGAGTATACATGAGACTAGATAATGATCCGAGATATCATCGCTTTGCTGCAGAATTTCAACACCATTAACATCAATTCCGTGTGACAGTATTAAATCTAGAGTATGATTTCGACAATGAGTAGGTCCTGACACATGTTGTCTAACTCCAATAGAGTTCAGAATGTCTATAAATGCTGATCCCAATGCGTCTTTTTCATTATCAACATAGATGTTAAAATCACCCACTATTAAGACTTTATCTGCAGACATCACTAACTCTGATAGAAACTCTGAAAATTATTTAATAAAGTCTGTATGGTGCCCTGGAGGCCTGTATACTGTAGCAAGTACAAACGTTGTGGGGGATTTATCCTTTGGACCCTTTTCTCTGGATAGTGTTGTATGAAGCACCATCATTTCAAATGATTTTTACTTGAAGCCAGTTCTCTGAGAAACGCTAAAGTTATTGCTATAAATAGTAGAGACTCCCCCTTTACCTTTAGACGCGGCTCATGTTTATAACAGTAATCTTGGGGGGTGGACTCATTTAAAATAATATAATCATCTGGTTTTAGCCAGGTTTCTGTCAAACAGAGCACATCTAGGTTGTGATCAATAATCAAGTCATGTACAAAAAGTGCTTTCGAAGAGAGGGACCTGATATTTAATAAGGCAAGCTTTATCATTTGTTCCTCTGTATTATGTGATTGTTTTATTTGTTGAACATCAATTAAATTGTTACTATTAGATTGGTTTGGACGTTTTTTGGATTTTCTAGGGAACAGACACAGTCTCTATAGTATGGTATCTAGGTAAGAGGTTTTCTATGTGCTGAAAATTAGCTGAATTTGGTGACATGAGGCAGCTAGCAGACGTTCGGTTTAACCAGTCTGTCTGCTTCCTGACCTGGGTTAGTCAAGTGCAAACTCTAAGACTATATGCCATATTTCTATAGAGAAGAGCGGCACCTCCCCCTGAGGGATGGAGACCATCTCTTTTTAACAGGTCAGGTCTGCCCCAAAAACTTGTCCAATTGTCTATGAAACCTATGTTATTCTGCAGGCACCACTTAGACATCCAGCCATTGAGTGACGACAATCTACTATGTATCTCGTCACCACGGAAAGCAGGGAGGGGACCAGAGCATATTACAGTGTCTGACATCGAACTTGCAAGTGCACACACCTCTTTAACATTATTTTTGGTGATCTCCGACTGTCGAACATCATTAGTGCCGACGTGAATAACAATCTTACTAAATTTACGTTTAGCATTAGCCAGCACTTTTAAATTTGCCAAGATGTCAGGCGCTCTGGCTCCCGGTAAACACTGGACTATGGTGGCTGGTGTCTCTATTTTCACATTCCATACAATAGAATCACCAATAACTAGAGCAGTTTCATCAGGTTTCTCAGTGGGTGCGTCACTAAGCGGGGAGAACCTGTTTGATGTTTGGATCGGAACGGAAGAGTAAGAGTGGTGTTTTGACCCGCGACTATGCCGCCTCATCGTCACCCAGTTGCCCTGCTGCACGGGCAAAGTTACCGGAACTGAACGATGTACAGGAGGATCTAAGCTAGTCGCATCCAAAACTGTATCTGAATGTAAAACAATTCAAACTTAACTTACCACTGTTGATTGCTGAACTTGTGTAAGGAAAGCAGTGGAAAAATCCGAGAAACGGTTTAGGAAATGCTAACGCACTGCACTCGTGGTTACATGATAAACATGAATAAGCAAAAGCAAAAGCAAAGGGAAAAAGGACAGATTAACGCAAAACAGAGAGTGAGCCAAGCTAAGCGGCTAGTGGAATGCTAATGCACTGCTGTATGTATAACGTAACGGTGAAACGATCAGATCAGTCCAATTAGTTTGACGCCTCAAGTTTGAGATTTTGGTGAAATCAAGAATATATTTTATCACTTAAACTACAGTTAGTAGTAGTAGAAAGATAGATTGCTAAAAAGAGTAAACGAAGATGCTCTGCAAAACGCTCTGCACGCTGCTCACGCTGCTCAAACAGTACTACAATTGAGGTCGAGCAATACAGCACTGGAAGTTAGGGGGGCGCTGATTAGAGATACAGTACTCCAGTGGCCATAATCACAAATTCCTTGTGATTATTAGCCTGAAAAATTAAGTTTGGTTTGACCCCTGTTATGGATTTACTGCGTTTTCTGCCTGTGTCTCCCATTGCTGAGATTTTCTCTTATGATTTTGTTTAAAAAAGTGCTATTTATATCCCCTTTCTTGTTTCTGAAACACTCAATGCCCAGATATAATTCCTCACTCCCCACATTCAGTATACTCAAATGAGGATGAACATGGATGGATGAGTTTGATAAATGCTCTGTACCACTAGTAGACTTATTCTGTCTCAACATTCATCTCACATCTGTGCTGTTGTACATTTAACAAAAATTGGGCTGCAAGCACACAGTATGCACAGACATCCACAGCAGCATTGCTGCAGTTTTTACGGCTGTTGTCCTGCTTCTCTGTAACTTGCATTCTTTGAGTGTTTGTCTGAAACTGACATCTAGTTCAAGTCAAGTTCTTTGTGTTTATTTTAATAACAGTGAGAACAATGAGAAACCCGTTTTACAGACTCACAGACACACCTGTTTTACACGACACTCAAACACAAAGTTAAGGAAAAGACAAAGTCCAGTGTAGTTGAGCTGTTGTGTGTTTGTGTCTTTGTATTCAAGCAGCAAAATGGCAGAAGCCAGAATTTCGGTGGATGAATTCACGTGTCCAGTGTGTCTGGATCTCCTGAGGGATCCAGTGGCCATTCCCTGTGGACACAGCTACTGTAAGAGCTGTATTACAGGCTGCTGGGATCAGGAGGATCAGAAGAGAGTCTACAGCTGCCCTCAGTGCAGACAGACCTTCAGTCCAAGACCTGCTTTAGCTAGAAACACCATGCTGGCTGAAGTGGTGGAGAAACTGAAGAAGACCAAACTTCCTGCTGACTGTTACGCTGGAGCTGGAGATGTGCAGTGTGACGTCTGTACTGGAAGAAAATACAAAGCCGTCAAGTCCTGTCTGGTGTGTCTGAACTCTTACTGTCAGAATCACCTTGAACAACATGAGAGTTTATTTAAAGGAAAACGACACAATGTGACTGATGCCACTGGACGACTGCAGGAGATGATCTGCCAGAAACATGAGAAGCTCCTTGAGGTTTTCTGTCTCACTGACCAGAAATATATATGTATGAGGTGTACAATGGATGAGCATAAAAACCACGACACTGTATCAGCTGCAGAACAGAGGACAGAGAAACAGGTATTTAAAACTAACAATCTAGTTTAGTTTATTTATTTATGAAGCACATTTAAAAACAACAGAAGTTGCAACCAAAGTGCTGTACAACAATTATAAAAACAAAGTAAAAGTAAAAACCCAATCCAAATAAAACAAAGGAACACATAAAAATTTTACACCCTCAAACAGAGTTAAAACATACAGAATAATAGTGAGGTTTTAAAGCAGATTTAAACAAAGAAACAGAAGGGGCTGATCTTATGTGAAAAGGAAGAATTTGGAGCTGCCACAGCAAAAGCCCGGTCACCCTTAGTTTTAAAATGAGAACGAGGAACTGAGAGAAAGAATTGATTTGAGGACCGAAGAGATCTAGAGGTGGAATGCGGAGTGAGGAGATTACAAATATACTGGGGAGCACAACCATGTAAAGCTTTAAAAACATAAAGCAGAATATTAAAATCAACATAGAACTTAACTGGAAGCCAGTGTAGAAAGGCGAATACTGGGGTGACGTGCTCACGTTTTCTGGTGCCAGTCAATCTAGCTGCCGCATTTTTGTACCAGTTGCAATCGGTTGAGAGATAATTTAGGCAGACCCAGATAAAGTGAGTTGTAATAATCCATCGAAAGACAACATTGGATCAAAGACACCAAGGTTTCTAACATGATCACATACATTTGAAGCCAAGCTGCTTTCGAAGCCAGAAGACACAGCTGTGGGACCAAAGACCATTATTTCAGTTTTGCCATCGTTTAACTGTAAAAAAAATAAAATCCATCCAGCATTTAATGTCCCGAAGACATGCAAATAAAGTGGACACAGAACAGTTATTGTTTTTAACAGGGAAATAAAGTTGAGTATCGTCAGCGTAGAGATGATATGATAAAGTATGTTTCTGAAAAATATAACCGCGAGGTAGCATATATAAGGAGAAAAGTAGAGGACCCAGAATAGAGCCCTGAGGAACACCGTAGGGAATTTGAGCCTGAGATGAAAAACAATTCCCCAAATTCACAGAAAAAGATCTGTCCTTAACGTAGGAAGCAAACCAGTTCATCACAGATCCCTGAAAACCAGCTACTTGCTCAAGTCTTTGAAGAAGGATGTCATGATCTATTGCATCAAATGCTGCACTTAAATCAAGCATGATTAGGATACAGCAAGAACCAGAGTGAAGGGCAGTAAAATATCATTGGTAACCTTCAACAGGGCAGATTCAGTACTATGAAATTCCCTAAACCCAGACTGAAATGTGTCAAAGATATTAAAAGTACTCAAGTAAGAAGAGATCTGAGAATACACAACTTTTTCCAAAACTTTTGAGATGAAAGATAATTTAGATATGGGTCTGTAATTATTCCGATCATGCTGATCAAGATGATGCTTTTTTTAACAGTGGTTGGACTATAGCATGTTTAAAAGAAGCTGGTACAATTCCATTTGTTAAGGAGCTATTGATAATAGCAGTAACAACTGGACTTAAGTCTAGAAAAATCTCTTTGAAAAACTGAGAAGGCAGAACAACATAATGACAAAAAGAGGGCTTCATATTAAGAACAATATCATGGAGCTGTGAAGGAGACACAAGTTGGAAACAAGACATGGTGTTCTGTTGAGAAGCCATTTCTAGATTAAAATATTTTTTTAAATGTAATATTAGACCTGACACCATCGACTTTTTGGATAAAATGTTTTTAGAAAATTCTAATGAAGTACTAAAAGCAGGATTTAAAAAGACATTGATTGTATTAAAAAGTATCTTTCGCTTATCTGCATTTTGTGCAATTAAATCAGAGATGTATTTCCTCTGTGCCTCCTTAACAGCACTCTGATACCATTTAAGACATTCTCTGAAAATTTCATATTATATCTGAAGTTTTTCTTTCTTCCAACTGAGCTCAGCACGCTGACACTCTTGTATGATGGCAGGAATAGGCCCCTGAAGCCATGGCTGTACTTTTTTCTTAATCTTGGATCTCTGCAACCTTAGGGGAGCAACTGAGTCCAAGGTGGAATTGCAGGTACTATTAAAGAGTTCAACTAATTCATCAGGATGGACACCAGAGTATAAATCATACACAGTAGTTGGAATTTGGGTAGATAAATACACATCTTTGAAAGACTTGGCAGTAGAGGAATTAAAACATCTACAAGGGTGATGAGAGTGATAGGATTTAGGCAGAGGACATGGCAATACAGAGTCGAAAATAATTGGACCGTGATTAGAAATGGCAGCATCACAGAATTCAACATGATTCACGGGAAAACCATATGAAAACACTAGATCCAAAGTGTGACCTTTCTGATGTGTAGGAAATGTTGTATAAATGTTGTATAAAATTGAAAATGAAAATGAAATCTCTTTGACCAGAGGTTTTGAGTGACAACAGACGTGAATGTTAAAGTCACCCAGAATTAAAAGATTATCAGAGCATGACACTAGAGAAGCCAATAAGTGTGAAAATTCTTGAATGAAGTCCTTATTAAATTTTGGAGGTCTGTAGGCACAGAGCAAGGAAGTGGGAAGATCAACCTTGAACAACTGCACCTCAAAACACCTCAAAATTTCATCAGACAAACGTTTGCACTTAAACCAGTTCCTAAAAATTGTTGCAATTCCACCTCCACGGCACGCAGTTCTAGGAGAATTGAGGAATGAATAGTCAGGAGAAGAGAGTTCAACTGGGGCTGTAGAATCACCTGGACTAAGCCATGTTTCTGTCATTAATAAAAAAAATCCACGTCATGAGTAGTGCAAAAGTCATTTAAAATTAATGATTTATTGGACACAGATCTAACATTTAAGAGCCCAAATTTAACAGGACAATCCACAGGCCGAGGAAGATCTGACAAAGGATTAGTTGGTGGAAATATTGTTGAATATTCCACAGATGCAAGATTACAAGAGTTAACTCCAACATCTAACCTGACATGGGAGAGGTGGACAGGTGACCAAACAACCAGTATTTGGTCATCAGCAAAAGTCCAAGGACAACTGGCAGAACAAAATTGCGTCAGAGTTTATAAATTATTTCTGGTAAAAGCGACGATGTGTACAGCTGTATCATTTTAGCAGGCAAGTAGCAAAAACTCATTGTACATAAAAACTTGTGAGGAGTGAAGTCGACGTGCCATGCGCACTGAAAAAAACAGTGCAATACATAACAATAAACAACGCATCTTTTCTGTCCCTACTACATGACCATGTTAGTAAACACATTAGCCTGAAAACCACACAAAAAACACCCAGAAACACTCTATTGGGTAGGAACAAGGCAGACTGGATAAGAATGCCCCAAACCTTTAAAAACCCAACACAGAGTAAACAGGTAACAGACCAGAGAGAAAGTGGAAACTTACCCACTAGTCGATATGCAGCAAACTGGGGGAAACGAAGGGATCAAGACTTGCGATAGATCAATTAGGGACATGAAAAGATTACGAAGTAAACCAGAAGTTTAGCTTAGTCATTGAACAGAGCAAATATGTGCATATAATTCACAGGTAAGGCACAATGTCCACAGGGATTAATCCATAAAAGGAGGCCAAACCAGAACAAAAAACATCAGGAAAAACTGTGGCAAACACGCTAGCCAGCATGTGTCAGCAATGCTCAGATGTCTTCCAAAGCGCTGTGAAAATGTCCACTAAAAGTAAAAAATAAATAAGTAAATAATAAAATACTGAGAGTGCAAAAGATTTGCAGTGTGCAAAGTTCACAGTGTCCACAGAGTTTAATCCAATAAGGGAAACGATAAAAGGAAAACACATGAGAGCAGTGGCAGACAAACATGCCAGCGTTCACTCAACCAGATGAAACCATCATGGTTTAGTCAATTTTGTGTTCCTTTACAGAAATTATATACAGCCATTAGTTATCAGCTCCACTTTTACTGGATTCATCTATTCACATGATGATTTAGTGGCTTCCAGCATGACCACGCTCTGAAACCCATGTGTAATCAGTCCAAAGGAGACGTCACAGACGGGTGACGTAGAGACCAGGAAGCTATAAAAGCATGTGGGCGCATGCGACTGGCAGCTTCTGTCTTTTCAGCAGCGCTCTGTGTATGTGTCTGATATCTCTCTGTTTTCCGTGCTAGTTTGCACAACTTTTATTTGAGAGAGATATGTCTGTGTCCAAGACATAAGGGCGATAGCAGTGGCATTTCAGACTGTATATTCATAAAAATAAGGGATACACAGGTGTGTGCCTGTCTGTTTGGGAGGGCTATCTTTGCGGAGGGAGCCCTCGCTGTGTTCCCTGTGGGTCGGGTCCCGCTGTTGCTGAGGCACAGCGGCGGCTGTGATCATGGGGATCTCATATGGATCGTTTGGTCGAACCCAGGTGGCTCTCTGAGTCATCCAGTTCCCCTGAGACTGGATGCTATGGTACAGACCTGGCCCAGGCTTCATCTATACTCTTTTCCCCGATTGTTCTGCTCCCGGGAGTTCTGGTGAGAGTATGCCAGGATGGGGTCCATCCTCTTTTGGCAGCCCTGTTCTGGCCAGCCCAAGCAGGGTTCTCGGACCTGGTCATTTCCCTCGATGGCTCTCCATGGAGATTACCGTCAGGAAGGACCTTCTCTCTCAAGCGGAAGGCACTATGCTTCTCCCCACCAGGAGTGGTGGAATCTGTGGGTGTGGCCCCTGTGGCCCCTCTCAACTATGCCCTGAAGTAACATTATCACTTCTAGGTGCAGCAGTCGCCAGCTCGACCCAGTCCACTGCCCTGTTGGTCCAGTGCTGGGGTTTCTTTTAGAGCAGCTCACTGCAGGGTTTAACCACTCCACCCTGAAGGCATATGTGGCAGCATTCTCTGCCCACCATGCCCCTATCGTGGATTGACACACCTTTTTTATGTGTTTCCTCCACAGTGCACTGATGCCCACAGCATGCTCGCATCCCCACATGGGATTTGGAACGAGCATTACAGCGTAACCGAGTGATGTTTTTTTGTGACATTCACTATCATTTGTTTGTCCTGCAGAAACAGCTGAAGGAGACGCAGAAGACGTTCCAGCAGAGAATCCAGCAGAGAGAGAAAGATGTTCAGCAGCTGAGAGAGGCTGTGGAGTTTCATAAGGTGAGTCTGAAGAAGAAGAGAAGTTTGTCTCAGTCTCAGTTCAGACTCTCTTGTCTCTTTCAGTCCCACTGAAGCCTGAATCACTGTGTGTCTATCTAACAGCGCTCTGCACAGACAGCAGTGGAGGACAGTGAGAGGATCTTTACTGAGCTGAAACGGCTGATCAGAGATCAGGAAAAGGCTGCAGTGAGTCGAGCTGAAGGACGACTGGAGCGACTGGAGCAAGAGATCAATGATCTGAGGAGGAGAGACGCTGAGCTGGAGCAGCTTTCACACACACAGGATCACATCCAGTTCCTGCAGGTAACAGAGATCTAGAAGAACACTATCATAGTGGACTTGAGCCAGAGACTCACAGAGAAACATTTCATCAGTGTCTTATTATATAATCATCAGTCAGACTCTCATCTGATCATCTTCTTCTGAAAGAGATGCTGGAAATCTCTTAGGAATCATTTCTTTCAGCTCTTTCTTCTGGAAGATATATTTAGCTGTCAAACACCACTAGCGGCACCAACACATCACTAACATTTTAGCAGTTGAGTCATTGGATCAGGTGATCCTCAAACCTGATAAAACCTTGTGAAGTTTCTGTGTCTCTAATTGCTAAAGTTATAAATAATGGTCAGTCTAATCACTGCCTTTGAACTGCTTTTCCTGAGCAGATCTAATGAAGCCTACAATGAGACTCAATTGATGTGCTTCAGCTGTTAGATGGACATTTATTTTCTCAGCAGATGTTTTATCATCCAAACTATTTCCTAGAAAGTTCACATAGTGTAAGTGTCAAATACTAGAATCTGTAGCTCTAATGTGATATAATGAATATGAGAAGAATGAAGCTGATGCTGTGAAAGTGCTGGATTGAGTTACTAAAGATCAGTCAAATCTGATGTTGGTGCAGGTTATTGGGTGAAGTGTGGATCTGATGAGTTTTAATTTCTGTTTTCTGTAGAGTTTCCAGTCTCTCTCAGCACCTCCTGAATCTACAGACGTAAATGAAGATCTCTTCAGTTCTCTCTTCTCTTTTGATGTCCTGAGAGAATCTGTCCATCAGCTGAAAGACAAACTGGAGGACTTCTGCAAAGAGGAGCTCAAGAAGATCTCAGACAGAGGTAAAGTCCTGGAGATTCATCTGCTCTCAGAAACCAGTCCATCATCATCATCTCATATCATGGAGAACATCATATTAGAAATGTCTTAGGAATGGATGCAGGATCATGAGAATCACACTGTTCATGTCTGTTGATTTCCACAGTCATATTCACCAACATTGTTCCCAGGACCAGGAAGGACTTCCTACAATGTAAGTCAGTAAGAAAACAAGCAGAAAAACTCACTGAGTGTGTTCATGTTCTTCCTGTAGAAGGTGAAAGAAGAGTTTTATAATTGACGATGTAAATGATGATTTGCACAGGATATCTGCTCATCTGTACTGAGACACTGATGATACACTGAACATGAAGAGTTCAACATGAAATGATCAAACAGATTCATAATTCCTGATTCTGATGTGTTTTATCTCAGATTCCCATCAGCTCACTCTGGATCTGAACACAGTGAATAAACGCCTCCGTCTGTCTAAGAGAAACAGAGTGATTACTGGCACTAACACAGATCAGCCGTATCCTGATCATCCAGACAGATTTGATTATTGGCCTCAGGTGTTGTGTAGAGAGAGTGTGTGTGGACGCTGTTACTGGGAGCTGGAGTGGAGTGGAGATAGAGGTGTGTCTATATCAGTGTCATATAAGAACATCAGCAGGAAGGGATGGGGTGATGAGTGTTGGTTTGGACGTAATGATCAGTCCTGGAGTTTGTTCTGCTCTTCCTTCAATTACTTACTCAGACACAATAACATAGAGATTGATCTCCATGTAAAGTCCATCAGCAGTAGAATAGGAGTGTTTGTGGATCACAGTGCGGGAACTCTGTCCTTCTTCAGCGTCTCTGACACAATGAGCCTCATCCACACAGTCCACACCACATTCATTCAGCCGCTCTATCCTGGGTTTAGTGCTGGTTATAAATCGTCAGTGAAACTGTGTTGATGAATCAGAATAGACTGATGAGAGATTCTACCCATAATGCTTTGAGCTGATGATGAATCAGTAACAGTGAGATGTTATAGAGTCTCTTGTTTTCTCTTCATGACATTAATACTGCAGCTGAACTTCTGTCAGTGAAATAACATGAATCAGAATAAATGTGTAATAAATCCTCATATAGACAGTAAGATCAGTGTGAGTCCTGCTGAGTGACCATGTGTTTCTGTGCTCTTCTCTGTTTGTGTTGATGGAAATCAGTCATTTATCTGTTAATTTAACAAACTTTAATTATTGTACAAACTTTAATTTAACAAACGTTATTGTACAAACTTTAATTATCCGAATCAGAAAGAGCTTTATTGCCAAGTATGCTTGCGCATACAAGGAATTTGTTTATGTGACAGTAGCTTCCAGTATACAACAACAACACGGACAATAAGAAAAATACAATAAGGTGAGAGTAAAAAATATACATATTTAAATATAAATAGACAAAAATATATAGAAAACTAAATTAAGAAATAAGTGGTACGTACAGTTGTGCTGTTGATGATAAAAAAAAAATAAAAAATTGAGATGCAGGGGTGCATTAGGATGGAGGTGGTAACAAATAAATATAAGGTTATTGCACATGTTTTTATTGTACGATGGTGTGAACATTTAGCTGTTCATAAGGTGGATTGCCTGTGGGAAAAAACTGTTCTTATGCCTGGTTGTCCTGGCAATTGGGGCTCTGTAGCGCCGGCCAGATGGCAAAAGTTCAAAGAGGGAATGGCTTGGAAGTGAGGGATCCAGGGTGATTTTCTGAGCTCTTTTCCTCACCCTGGATGTATAAAGTTCTTGAAGGGTGGGCAGGGGAGCACCAATAATCCTCTCTGAAGTCCGAACTGTTCTCTGTAATCTTCTGATGTCTGATTTTGTAGCTGAGACAAACCAGACAGTTATTGATGTGCACAGAACAGACTCAATGACAGCTGAGTAGAACTGTTTCCGCAACTCCTGTGGTAGGTTGAACTTCTTCAACTGGCGAAGGAAGTGCAACCTTTGTTGGGCCTTTTTTACAATGGAGTTGATGTGAGTGTCCCACTTCAGGTCCTGGGAGATGAAAGATCCCAGGAACTTGAATGACTCCACTGTAGCCACAGTGCTGTCCATGATGGTGAGTGGGGAAAGTGCAGGGGGATTCCTCCTGAAGTCCACTCTCATCTCTACAGTTTTGAGCGTGTTGAGCTCCAGGTTGTTATGACTGCACCAGTCAGCCAGCTCTCTAACCTCCTGTCTGTAAGCAGACTCATCACCGTCCTGAATGAGGCCGATGAGAGTGGTGTCATCTGCAAACTTAAGGAGCTTGACAGAGGAGTCTTTAGAGGTGCAATCACTGGTGTAGAGGGAGAAGAGCAGAGGGGAGAGAACACAACCCTGAGGGGCGCCGGTGTTGGTGGTGCGGCTGCTGGACATGAATTTCCCCATTCTCACCTGCTGTTGCCTATCTGTCAGAAAGCTGTTGATCCATTGACAGATAGGGCTGGGAACAGAGAGCTGGTTCAGTTTGGTTTGGAGGAGTGGAGGAATGATGGTGTTGAAGGCCGAACTGAAGTCCACAAACAGGATCCTCACGTAAGACCGTGGCCTGTCCAGATGTTGCAGAATGAAGTGCAATGCCATGTTTACAGCATCATCCACGGATCTGTTTGCTCGGTAAGCAAACTGCAGGGGGTCCAGTAAGGGTCCAGTGATGTCCTTCAGATAAGCTAAAACCAGTTTTTCAAATGATTTCATGACGACAGACGTTAGTGCCACAGGTCTGTAGTCGTTAAGTCCTGTTATCTTGGGTTTCTTTGGAATGGGGATGATGGTGGAGTGTTTGAAGCAGGCAGGTACTTCACACATCTCCAGAGACCTGTTGAAGATATATGAGAAGATGGGGGCCAGCTCGTCAGCGCAGGTTTTCAGACAGACTGGAGTCACGCCGTCTGGACCTGGTGCCTTTTTTCTTTTGTTCTTCCTGAAGACCTGGCACACATCATTCTCGCTGATTTGTAAGGTGGGAGGGGGGGAGAGGGGGGTTGCTGGAGGTGTTAATAGTTCTGAAAAGAGATCGTCTGAGCAGGTGTGGGGGCATTCAAATCTACAATAAAACTCATTCAGGTCTTCAGCAAGTCGTTGATTCGCCTCAGTGCTTGGGGATGGTGTCTTGTAGTTTGTGATGGCTTTCAGACCTGTCCACACTGAAGATGGGTCGTTAGATATGAACTGATCTTCTAACCTTTTTGCATAGGTCCTTTTAGCCACTCTAATCTCCTTATTCAGTGTGTTCCTGGTCTGATTGTACAAGACCCTATCCCCTTGTCTGTAGGCATCCTCTTTGGCCTGATGAAGATGTCTGAGTTTTGCTGTAAACCATGGCTTATCATTGTTGAATGTCAAATAAGTTCTGGTAGGGATGCATATATCCTCACAGAAACTGATATATGATGTTACAGTCTCTGTGAGCTCGTCCAGATCGGTGGCAGCAGCTTCAAAAACACTCCAATCAGTCAGTCCGAAACAGGCTTGCAAAGCCTGCTCTGTTTCGGTGGTCCATCTTTTTACAGTCTTTACTGCAGGTTTAGCAGATTTAAGTTTTTGCCTGTATGTTGGTATAAGATGAACCAGGCAGTGATCAGAGAGCCCCAAAGCTGCCCGCGGGACAGAGTGATATGCATCTTTAATTGTTGTGTAACAGTGATCCAATATATTACTGTCTCTGGTGGGACATGTAATATTCTGTCTGTATTTTGGCAGTTCACGGGAGAGATTTGCTTTATTAAAATCCCCAAGAATGATTAAAACGGAGTCCGGGTGTTTTTGCTCCGTGTCCGTGATCTGGTCGGCAAGTTTCTGTAACGCCACGCTCACATTTGCTTGCGGTGGAATATAAACACTCACCAGAATGAACGAGCAAAACTCTTGCGGCGAATAAAACAGCTTACAGTTAATGAAGAGCGCTTCTAGATCGGAACAGCACATCTTCTTTAACACTGTTACATCTGTACACCACCTCTCATTGATGTAAAAGCACGTCCCGCCGCCACGCGATTTCCCCGTTGATTCCACGTCTCGGTCCGCTCTGAACAGCCTATGGCCCGGCAAATGAAGCACACTGTCTGGGATCGCGTCATTCAGCCAGGTTTCCGTGAAACACAGAGCAGCAGAGTTTGAAAAATCCTTGTTTGTGCGGGAGAGCAGAAGGAGTTCGTCCGTTTTGTTGGGTAGAGAGCGAAGATTCACCAAGTGTATACTAGGCAGCGAAGTACGGAATCCACGCTGACGAAGCTTCACAGGCGCGCTGCCTCGTTTTCCCCGTCTGCGCGTTCTCAAGCGCCTGATCAGCGTTGCCGCTCCGCCAACTACAATGTTCAGCAAAACGTCCGAATAATCAAAAACCGGTAGGAAATTCTGTGGTGTGTTCTGCCGAATGCTCAGCAGTTCATCCCTGGTGAAGCTGATTGAGTTTGTAAAACAAAAAACAGGAAAAACTAACAAAAACACTAAAACAACTGGAGAGCTAAGCACAGAGGCTGCCATCTGCGGCGCCATCTTGGTTGTCTGTACTAACTTATTTTACTAACTTTAATTTAACAAACCTTAATTATTGTACAGACTTTAATTTAACAAACTTGAATTATTGTACAAACTTTAATTTGCTGTTAAGCTGCTTTGAAACGATGTTTCGTGAAAAGCGCTATACAAAAAAACTTGACATGACGACTTCATTTTGCTGCCTTGACACAACCACAAAGGTCGTCAAAACAAAAATTTTTACCAAAAATCTGAAAACAATTTATATGTAACATGTAAAGATGTCTATTATGAATCAAAAATTATTTCTGTTAACTTTGTGGTGAATCTTTTGATTTTGTATGGTAAATTTCATATGCATAAAAGTAAAAGATGTAACTCTAAACCTTGTTTTAAAGCTTTTATGTTTGGATTTCTTATGTTTATTGATTCTCTTAAATGCACTGATAACAACAAATCTAAGTATACAATTATGCTTGCTGAAAAGTTAAAATTAATTAGAAATAACTTGTAATTGCTGTCATTCTTGTTTTTTTTTTTCTTTTGGTTTGTCTGTGATGTTTTCATGTATGTTTTATAACCCTGGGTTCACATGTTTTCTGTTTTCTGTTTGTCTTTATTCACATGTGATTTTGTTTAAGCATTTTAATTACAATAAATAAATAAATATATGATATTGGTATACGTTATCGCTGGGAATTAACTGTCCCATAAGGAAGCCAGAGGCGACAGCAGCATGGAACCAAAACTTCATTTGGTGACAGAAATGGAGGAAAAAAATAATTAAAAAACAAATGAACTAATACATAGATGGGAAGCACAACACAATAAAAATAACAGCATAGCTGGTCTTATGGTGTCATCGTGACACTTGTGATTATGAGCTCTCAAAATTGCTTTCAGTTCTGTTTTCCTCCTGTTTGCCCTAGTGAAAAATAAATATACTAAAATGTAATAAAATTTAAAATATATTTATTTCATGCTAAGTATACTACAAATACATTTACAAATGATATACTTCATAAAAATTCCCTGCAGTTGTACTTTTAGTATACTAAACTGGTATATTTAAAGTCTGCTCAGTTGAAACAGCTCATTTATTTCTTAATTTACTTTAATTGTGCAGAAGTAGAGCTGAAGTCCGACTAAAGATATACTTAAGTATATTTGATTGGGCTAAAGTTAAACTATTTCAGGTGTATTTTAGGTAAACTTTAAATATCTTGCATTTAAATTAAATTATTTAGACATCATACAATTGTCATCAGTAGTGACATTTAAAACCTATTTTAGGCTTAATATTAATTAAAAATTAGTCTCTGCACACCTGACAGTAGTCTGTAGGAAACAAAGAACACAAGAGGTCAAAAACAAACAGCAAAACAGATACTGCACACTACAAAAATATGCAGAAAGTATCAAAGATATTTATTTACAACATTTCGGTCGCATGACCTTCACCAGTTATCTTCAAACATTTCATTACAAACCACATTTAAAAAGACATTTAAGAAAGACAACAAGACTAATCTACTGCAGAGGACCATTGATTAGTAACAACGCTTAATGGGTACATCATCAGATCAAAAAAACACACACACAACATATGCATACTGTAACGCTAGCTCCGAGTGAGAGACGAGAGGCGTGCGGACACATATGCAAACACTTTATTAAATAACACACTCGTAAACAGACAAGCAGGGTCAGCAGGGGCATTTTCGTCTATTTACACCATGGAGATGATGGGAAGTGGCCGAAGGGGCAAGGGTGAGAGGTGACATAGGAGAGGGGTGATGGGAAATGGAGTAGTGATAAAGTTCCTGTAATGTCCAGAGGGGCGATGGCTCCCTCAATTGGTGAGAAGAGGGAGCCATGGTAGAACAGTTCGTGACAGAGCCCCCCCCCAGGAGCAGCTTCCAGACACTCACACAGTCCAAAATCACCAAAGGGCAGGGGGGGAGGGACCAAGTGCAAAGGGGAGGACCAGGTCCATGCAGGCTGACCGAGTTAGAAAGGGCACATAGTCCAGGAGGTTCCGAAACGGCAGCAGAGCTGCCCGAGACACTCCGGAGACCATCCGAATGGGGCAGACATTCTCTTGAGCAGAGCTGGCGGAGCGGACAGCTCCCAGGGTGGAGCCAGCGGAGCAGACGCCCTCCAGGGCGAGGCAGGCGCGACAGGCGCCCTCCAGGGCGGATCAGGCGAGTCAGACGCCCTCCAGGGCGGATCAGGCAGGACTAGAACCCTCCAGGGCGGCACGAAAGCCCCCCAGGGTGGAACAGACAGGACAGGAACCCTCCAGGGCAGAACGGGATTCCCCGAGGGCGGAGCAGACAGGACCAGAGCCCTCCAGGGTGGAACAGGATCCCCCCCAGGGCAGAGCAGATGGGTCTGAAACACAGAACATAGACAGACACACACACACAGAGAGAGAATCAGATGCCCTCCAAGGCGGATCAGACAGGACAGGAGCCCTCCAGGGCAGAGCGGAATCCCCCCAGGGCGGAGCAGACAGGACAGGAGCCCTCCAGGGCAGAGCGGGAACTCCCCAGGGCGGAACAGACAGGTCTGTAATTTGGAGCATAGACAGACAGACACACACAGAGAGAGAGCTCGGAGCCCAAGCTCCTGGCCAGGTTGGGCTGGATACCCAGTGTATAGAGGGCCTCAGCGGCTGAATTGGGACTAGGCGAGAGCTCAGAGTGGTGTGGGTTGCTGGGCGCTACCACCGTGCAGGGAGCAGGTGCGACCTCCCCCTCGACTTGAGGATCCGTGGCCTCGGCCACCTCCTCGGGGGAGGCCACCCTCAGAGGTTCTGCGGGGTGAGCCGCCACCTCTGAGAACTCAGTGGTGGTATACGCGGCCCAGACAACCCAGAGAGCAGTTCTCAGGAGGAGCAAGGCCTCAATGAAGGCCAGTTCCGGAGCAGCGGCATTGGCTTGGCTTGGCTTGGCTTGGCTTGGCTTGGCTCAGGGGCGATATCGGAAGCCTTGAGAGCAGCTTGACGCTGGAGACGGAGCAGCTGCAACGGCGGATGTTTCTGGAAGGGCGGCCATGACAGGTGATGACTCTGGAAGGGCGGCCATGACAGGTGATGACTCTGGAAGGGCGGCCATGACAGGTGATGACTCTGGAAGGGCGGCCATCTTAACATGCTTCGGGGGCTGGATAGAGTGGAGATTAGTGAGTGCTGATTTAACAGATGGGTGGGTCCATCAGACAAGATACAAGTCTATTGTAACCTGTATGGCTGAGAATAAGTGCTGGGGAGCTGTCGAACTCACAAAAGCTCATTGATGTGGCCGCTATATCGTGATTGCGAGCCGGCGTGAGCGCGTTCCCCCTCTGTGCAATCCGCATAAACAAACGAGTCCCCATACCACACAGCATTGTCCAGTCTCTGTAGTCGCATTCCTCTTCACACCACAACGCATAATCAATCACTTCAGCGAGTGATGCATGCGGACACTCATGTTTCACTCTGGATTTGAGCGGCTCGCTCGCCGTGGCAAAACAAGTCAATGAAGTAAACATCATCATAAAATGGTATCTGATACAAAAGTTCATCAAATGCCCGCACATAATCTTCCACTGACATACCGTTCTGTTCTAGACGTATTATCTGATCGAGAGGGTCCATGGCTGAGCTGAGAGGTTTAATAAAGTTGCTGGATCCTGTCGCGGCGAAGTATTCTGTAACGCTAGCTCCGAGTGAGAGACGAGAGGCGTGCGGATCCATATGCAAACACTTCATTAAATAACACACTCATAAACAGACAAGCAGGGTCAGTGGGGGCAGTCGGGAGCAAAACAGATAATCCGAGAGAGAGGTCAAGAGTCCAAGCGAACGGGGTCGTAGGCAGGCAGCGGTCAGTAAGGGAATACCAGGAACGAAGCAAGGGGTCGGTAGGCGGGCGGAGATCGATCACAGGAACCAGGAAACAGGGGGGGTCAACACGGGAAAGGAAACACGGGAAAAGAACGCTCGGAATTAATAGGCTAGCTAATATTACTTCGCAACAATGAATGGAAGTGACGTCTATTTATACCATGGAGATGACGGGAAGTGGCCGAAGGGGCAAGGGTGAGAGGTGACATAGGAGAGGGGTGATAGGAAATGGAGTAGTGATAAAGTTCCTGTAATGTCCAGAGGGGCGATGGCTCCCTCAATTGGTGAGAAGAGGGAGCCACGGTAGAACAGTTCGTGACACATACATATACTCACAAACTCATTACACAATGAATAATGCTTCGTCATTCATACCCATACGTGATAACGTTTGTCTGGTAAATACATAATATAAAACATGATATGTTTGAAGATACCTAATGAAGGTCATGCGACTGAAACGTTGTTAATAAATATCTTTGAGGCGGAATATTAAGAAATGTGCATTGTGCACAAGCAGTACTCCAAATAAAGTTTAATTTAAATTTTTATATCAGTACAGGTCATTGCACACTGACCCTGAAATTTTAGTCCCAAATTTTTGCACATTTAAAAATAAATACGACCTCTAGTTGTGTAAATCACGTTTACATACTGCCTCCGAAAGTTTCGTCTATCATAAAAAAAGTTTGGATCATGTTCGATTTTCTGCATTTTTACATCGGTAGCAAGCGTTTTGATAGGAAAGGATGACAAATATGAAAAAAGTGAAAACGTGAACATTTCGGACTCAGTGTGCAATATGTCAGTAAATATGTTAATAGACTTTAACTATACTTCACATAAAATAAATGCATTAAAAATGTATTACTGTTTTATTAGGGTACTCTGTTTTGGATTTACTGTGTTTTCTGCCTGTGTTTCCCATTGCTGAGAATTTCTCTTGTGATTTTAATAAAGTGCTACTTGTAGTCCCCTCTTTCTCATTTCTGAAACACTCAAGGCCTGGGTATAATTCACTTTCCACATTCAGTATACTCAAATGAGGATGAATGTGGATGGACGAGTTTGATAAATGTGCAGTAGCACTAGTAGACATCCACAGACACTACTGATGATGAAAATTATGTCTGGACCATCACAAAACCTACACAGCTAAAGCATGTTTTGGGCTTCAGTGTTACAGCAGTATTATTGCACTTTTTAAGGCTGTTGTCCTGCTTCTCTGTAATGTGTATTCTTTGAGTGTTCATCTGAGACTGACATCTAGTAGACATTTCATTATCAGAGTTCCCTAGTACTAGTCCAGGAGAATCACTTTCCCAAGTCAAGATCTTTGCATTTACTTGTCAGGTGTGTCGAGACTAAACTCAGCAGGAATGAGGAACCTCCTTTACAGACTCACAGACACACCTGTTTTACACACGACACTCAAACACAGAACCAGGAAACAGGAATCACAAGAGTTCAGAGAAAGAGAAACTGAAGTGTAGTTGAGCTGTTGTGTGTTTGTGTTTCTGTATTCAAGCAGTAAAATGGCAGGAGCCGGAATTTCTCAGGATGATTTCATGTGTTCAGTGTGTCTGGATCTGCTGAAGGATCCAGTGGCCATTCCCTGTGGACACAGTTACTGTAAGAGCTGTATTACAGGCTGCTGGGATCAGGAGGATCAGAAGAGAGTCTACAGCTGCCCTCAGTGCAGACAGACCTTCAGTCCAAGACCTGCTTTAGCTAGAAACACCATGCTGGCTGAAGTGGTGGAGAAACTGAAGAAGACCAAACTTCCTGCTGACTGTTACGCTGGAGCTGGAGATGTGCAGTGTGACGTCTGTACTGGAAGAAAATACAAAGCCATCAAGTCCTGTCTGGTGTGTCTGAACTCTTACTGTCAGAATCACCTTGAACAACATGAGAGTTGGTTTAAAGGAAAGAAGCACAATGTGACTGATGCCACTAGACGACTGCAGGAGATGATCTGCCAGAAACATGAGGAGATCCTTAAGGTCTTCTGTCGCACTGACCAGAAATGTATATGTATGCTGTGTATGATGGATGAACATAAAAACCACGACACTGTATCAGCTGCAGCACAGAGGACAGAGAAACAGGTATCTAAAACTAACCATCAAGTTAATACTCAGTGATGTGACCCAATAGTCTCTTTATTTTCTGTGTAGAGCTGCAGCTTAATTACAGAGAACACAGAAACACTGTCAGTGTGAAGCTCTAGCATTCCTTATGCTTCATGATAATACGATGATCATCACTTCTGGAGTTTGAATCTACAGCCATTAGTTATCAGCTCCACTTTTACTGGATTCATCTGTTCACTTGATGATTTAGTGTCAGTCGTTTTCTGTGACATTCACTATCATCCGTTTGTCCTGCAGAAGCAGCTGAAGGAGACACAGAAGTCGTTCCAGGAGAATCCAGCAGAGAGAGAAAGATCTTCAGCAGCTGAGAGAGGCTGTGGAGTCTCATAAGGTGAGTCTGGAGAAGAAGAGAAGTTTGTCTCAGTCTCAGTTCAGACTCTCTAGTCTCTTTCAGTCCCACTGAAGCCTGAATCACTGTGTGTCTATCTAACAGCGCTCTGCACAGACAGCAGTGGAGGACAGTGAGAGGATCTTTACTGAGCTCATCCGCTCCATTGAGAGAAGCCGCTCTGAGCTGATACGGCTGATCAGAGATCAGGAAAAGGCTGCAGTGAGTCGAGCTGAAGGACGACTGGAGCGACTGGAGCAGGAGATCAATGATCTGAGGAGGAGAGACGCTGAGCTGGAGCAGCTTTCACACACACAGGATCACATCCAGTTCCTGCAGGTAACAGAGATCTAGAAGAACACCATCATAGTGGACTTGAGCCAGAGACTCACAGAGAAACATTTCATCAGTGTCTTATTATATAATCATCAGTCAGACTCTCATCTGATAATTTTTTTCTGAAAGATACATAGCTTAAAAACGGCTTTCAGCTCTGGAAATCTCTTAGGAATCAGTTCTTTCTTTCTTCTGGAAGATATATTTAGCTGTTAAACACCACTAGCGCCACCAACAGTTTTGAATAATGTTCATCAAAGATAAAACTGATTTTTATTTGCATGGATTTGACCATGAAGACCCCAAACATGAAGTGCGGCTGTATATTAGCAATGCTTCAGTGTATTGAAACCAAATCAAACCTGAGTGTGTCTTAACATTCCTTGTGAAATTTCAGTGTCTCTAATCACTAAAGTTATAAATAATGGTCAATCTAATCGTAGACTTTGAGCTGCTTTTCCTGAGCAAATCTACTGAACCCTACAATGAGACTCCATTGATGTGCTTGAGCTGTTAGATGGACATTTATGTTCTCAGCAGATGTTTTTTCATCCAAACTATTTCCTAGAAAGTTCACATATAGTGTAAGTGTCAAATACTAGAATCTGTAGCCCTAATGTGATATAATGAATATGAGAAGAATGAAGCTGATGCTGTGAAAGTGCTGGATTGAGTTACTAAAGATCAGTCAAATCTGATGTTGGTGCAGGTTATTGGGTGAAGTGTGGAGCTGATGAGTTATGATTTCTGTTTTCTGTAGAGTTTCCAGTCTCTCTCAGCACCTCCTGAATCTACAGACGTAAATGACGATCTCTTCAGTTCTCTCTTCTCTTTTGATGATCTGAGAGAATCTGTCCATCAGCTGAGAGACAAACTGGAGGATTTCTGCAAAGAGGAGCTCAAGAAGATCTCAGACAGAGGTAAAGTGCTGGAGATTCATCTGCTCTCAGAAACCAGTCCATCATCATCGTCATCTCATACCACCATAAATTTACATTAACTTCTTTTTTTCATTTTGTTCCTTGCTTTACAAGGGAGAAGAAGAAAAAGTCTGATTTCCACAGTCTCATTCACCAACATTGTTCCCAGGACCAGGAAGGACTTCCTACAATGTAAGTCAGTAAGAAAACAAGCAGAAAAACTCACTGAGTGTGTTCATGTTCTTCCTGTAGAAGGTGAAAGAAGAGTTTTATAATTGATGATGTAAATGATGATTTGCACAGGATATCTGCTCATCTGTACTGCGACACTGATGATACACTGAACATGAAGAGTTCAGCTACATGAAAAGATTCATAATTCCTGATTCTGATGTGTTTTATCTCCATCAGATTCCCATCAGCTCACTCTGGGTCTGAACACAGTGAATGGATGGCTCCGTCTGTCTGAGAGAAACAGAGAGATTACTTTCACTGACACAGATCAGTCGTATCCTAATCATCCAGACAGATTTGAAAGTTATCCTCAGGTGTTGTGTAGAGAGAGTGTGTGTGGACGCTGTTACTGGGAGCTGGAGTGGAGTGGAGATAATGGTTTGCGTATATCAGTGTCATATAAGAGCATAAGCAGGAGGGGAGGAGGTAAGGCGTGTGTGTTTGGAAATAATGATCAGTCCTGGAGTTTGTTCTGCTCTTCCTCCAGATACTCATTCATACACAATAAGATAAAGACTGTTCTCCCTGTAAAGTCCATCATCAGTAGAATAGGAGTGTTTGTGGATCACAGTGCAGGAACTCTGTCCTTCTTCAGCGTCTCTGACACAATGAGCCTCATCCACACAGTCCACACCACTTCCACTCAGCCGCTCTATCCTGGGTTTTTGGTTTGGCCTGAATCATCAGTGAAACTGTGTTGATGAATCAGAATAGACTGATGAGAGATTCTATCCATAATGCTTTGAGCTGATGATGAATCAGTAACAGTGAGATGTTATAGAGTCTCTTGTTTTCTCTTCATGACATTAATACTGCAGCTGAACTTCTGTCAGTGAAAGAACATGAATCAGAATAAATGTGTAATAAATCCTCATATAGACAGTAAGATCAGTGTGAGTCCTGCTGAGTGACCATGTGTTTCTGTGCTTTTCTCTGTTTGTGTTGATGGAAATCACGTATTTTGTTTTTAATGTAGTGTCATCATTATTCTTATCACTATCGAAATTTTCCTTTCAGTTTCAATGATCAATCAATACATCATTTGTATTATTCATTTTATATAGTCCCAGCCCTTTTTCACCATTTTGTGTTCTTTTGTCTTCTGATTTTATTGTCATACATAATTGTTAAACATATTTAATGATTAACCATAAAATTATTTTTTTTTAAGTCACAGCTTGTTATTGCAGCTGGCTGAGCAAAGCTACCAGAAGCGGCAGTAACCAAACAATAAATCATGAAAACAAATAAATATATATGAATATATATATATATATATATATATATATGAATATAAATAATTTTACTCCAAGTTTTTATTTATATGGAAATATAAAATAATTGTAAAAGTTAACTGCTTCAAAATCTCTATTATAGATCAGTGGTTGGGCTCTTATTTTGATGTCTGTGTTTCTGCCTTGTTAGTCGCCATAGCTACCCTTGTTAGTTACCGTGACAACTAATCACCTTCACCTGAATATAAACCCCAGTGTTTTCCATGTCCTTTGTCTGCTGTTGTTCTTAGTGGATGTATTGTGTGAGTTGTTTTCTGTTTTGCTCCTGTTCACTGTTTTAGATTTACTCTGTTTTCTGTCTGTGTCTCTCATTGCCTGTGAAATTGTGATTTTGTTCATAAACTGCTATACTGCACTTGGATCCTCCTCTTTCTCATTTCTGAGCTCCAGACCCACCATGGATCCAGCAGGACAAATTCTGCCTCTTTGTCAAGGAGGTCCGCCCATTAAGGACCATGTGGTGGACTTTTTGGGGCTGGCACACTTGACTTGTATGGACAAGGTGCACATGTACATTTATTCATTTGGCAGACTCTTTTATCCAAAGCACCTTACAGTTGAGGAAAACAATAAGACATTAATTGTAAGATTGCAATAAACATGAGAAGTGTCCGTTATAGAAGTCTTCAGTCATCGTTTAGAATAATAAAAGCTAGGACAGGAAACTATTAATGGAAAATAACCGCATATAAAAAGTAGGGCTGATAAGAGATTAATTTTTAATCTAATTAATTACATGATGTGGCGATTAATCTAATTAATCGCACATCAAATTTGGCTGAAAAATTACTCCCAAAAGACAATTTAAAGTCATTGTTGTGTAAAACGTCAAACAGACATTACAAAAAAGTAAATATTTAGTTTATAAAATGAATTACATATTCTCTTTTGTACCATGAGGGTGAGTAAATGATTGTCATTTTTGGGTGGGTGAACTATACCTTTAATAACGTATTTTATTAATATTACTTTGGAAATATGAAATTATTTCTTAATGAAATGATACTCTAAATAATAAAATAAAACTGCCAGTTGGTGGTGGTAAATTCATTTGATTCATTCAAATGGCTGATTCATCAGCATTAGATCGATCGGATTGTAACATCAAAGTACTGCAAGAGCTATAGAAAACTGCTTTCACAGCCAAAAGCTGGCCGCTGGGATTAGTGCAGCCCTTCAGATACAAGGCAAACTTTTAATTCTAAGCGCGATTTGCGCATCAGTGGTTTGCTCCGCTGCGCGTGCGCTTTGGTCAACGCAGCAAACAACCGTCCTCCGCTGCGCTATGATACTCATTCATTCAAATGGCTTGCGCGGCACGAGGACAGTTGGTTGACGCGTGACCAAAACGCACGTGCAGCGGAGTGAACCACTGGCGCACAAGCCACACACCCGCGCTCAAAATTTAAAATGAAAGCCTCTTAATGCTTTTGAAATAGCTTTCGTGGTACTTTGATTTCATACACTGTCTGTGTGTTGCTTGGAGACGAACAGTTCTGCTCTCATTTGCACTCGTGTGGTAGTCGATTGCACTTATAGCCTATTGCTTGTGTGATATTGCTTAACTATATGATTTAAGTATGAGACAAACTTTTTTTGCCCCGTATCTTAAATTTTAGGGTCATTCTAACTACGTTCTCTAAGCTCCATCAAGCACTGAGTTGTTGCACTGCCTCATATTTGTCATCAATCAACTGAATGAAATGTCAGATGACCCACATAGGTTTGGGGCGGGGCCTGTGCGTTAAATGCGTTAATAATTTTAACGCGTTATTTTTCACCATAATTAATTAATCTAATTAACGCGTTAAATTACCAGCCCTAATAAAAAGTGAAATAAATAGTTTTTTTGTTGTTGTTTGTCTGATGATATGTTTTGAGGGAGGGCTATCAGAGCATATTATAGCAACCTGATTCTGCAGCTGAGCAGCTCTGCATTTACTGTGGGAGTCTCAGAAGAGGAACACACCACTTCTGCTGTAGACAGGGGCTCCTTTAGTTGACTAGAGGCCCCTGGGCTAAAGCTTTACAGTAAAATCGTCTTGTAAAATCACTGCAGAATTGTATTCCACATGTTACAGAGGAAAGCGATTTCCAGTTTATCTCTTTTCTTGCTTATAGCCAGCTGTCTTCATCACAAGTGATTAACTGCTGGTTAGTGTCATCAGCTATCTTTCTCAAGGATTCCTGGATGTTTGTGTAGTTTAAACAGAGTTTTCAAGGTCTCTATCCTATTTAAGGACCTAAACATTTAAGGAAACATTCTTCAATGCAACTCTCGTGAAAGATGATGCAAAATCAGTGTGAGCCACATCAGGGGTAGAATCAACACTGATTGAGAAAATGTATTGCTGTCATTTCATTCAGAATATGACAAAGAACCTTCTCTCCCATCAGCTGAATGAATTCTTCACAGATCTGGTGAGAAAATCAAGAAGGCTGTCCTTTCCCTGCAGAATGGATCAAACTGGCTAATTAATTGATTCCCAAATAGTTTCCATTGCTGGGATCAATAAAAACAGCACTATGATGCCTAAAAGGAAGGCCATGCTCTTCCAGGAATTGTACAACTGCTAACATCCTTTTTAACACTTCAGACCTGTACTCACATTCAGTTTCAAATTGCTTCTTCAGTTTAGAGTCCACCTGTCCTTTCTCTGCACTTAAGTGGCATGGTTTTCGGTGAGTTTCTAAGCCTCATGCTCCACTATGTGTTCTTTTGCATGCTTCCAGTCACTGAAACCACTTGTGAATGTGTTTGCTGTATCTCCAAAAGTTGTATGTGCAATGTTTTTTTTTTTTCCTTAGGAAGGTGAATACAAAACCCATTCTCTGGTCTCACACTCTCCATTTCCAAGTTCACGCATTATAGTCTGTTTTATTTCAACAGCTCAGATCTGTACTAAGAATCATTAACAGTGCTCTCAAAACAGGTGCCAGAATCAGGGCTTGCTGTGTCCATTTCCTCACTCTGCTGCACCTGCATCACCGGTTCCTCCATCAGACTAATTGAGGTAAACACATCTTCCATATTAGTAGGTGCACTACAGACATTATCAAGGCCCATAACAGGTGTAGATATTCTCTCACCTTTTTGGCAGGACCTTTTTCTTCAGAAGGTTTTGTTGTTTTATTGCCGCTTTCTTAATTGTCTACAGGACACATTTTTGAACCATTTTCAAGCCTGTCACTTTGGCTAGCATCCTCAAACTTGGTTAACATCAGTTGTTCTATCAATTTGTGCATTTTCTTTTTTGTGCCCCATTCTTGTGCTTCTTGAGGTCCGCCATTGTTTCACTATTTAGCATACTGTCAGTCACAGAGCACTGGTTAACTAAAGGATGCGTCCATTAACCAGTCAATGCCAAGGGCTGCAAATGAAAAAAATCTCCTTAATCAAAGAAATGTTGATTTTGTGTAAATCTAAACTAATTCCAACTATCAGCAAACCTTAAAATTATCCAAAATTATCACATCCAAGTCTGGTGGTCTCAGAGGTCCTTCCACCATCTGCATCACTCCTGGTAATGGTCACTGCCATCTTGTGCGATTGTGCCACACACTGTTCATCAGCTCCTCATGAGGCAAGGCAGAATTCTCCAAGGCAGTGTTGAGTGCTATAGTTTTTCCAGAGGAGATGGAGTCCACTGCTGAACTCCCTGCCAGCTTTGATACAAACACAGAGGCTGTCCCTGAACTCTCTGCCTGTTCTTTCACAACTAGGGATGCAGTTTTTGCACTTTCTGTCTGTCACAGAGGTCTTCCTTGAACTCTCTGAACCCCTGTCTGTGTCAACTATACTCTGTGACCCTGATACAATCTCTCTATCATTCCTCCTATTCTGCTCTGGTGCTCTCTATAGCTCCACT
Source organism: Cirrhinus molitorella (assembly GCA_033026305.1). Taxonomy (NCBI): domain Eukaryota; kingdom Metazoa; phylum Chordata; class Actinopteri; order Cypriniformes; family Cyprinidae; genus Cirrhinus; species Cirrhinus molitorella. The sequence continues at coordinate 503,568 of CM065124.1, read as the reverse complement.
GTGGTGGTCCTCCACTTGGTCTGAAACACCTTGATGGTCTTCATCTCCACCCAGGGCTGGATTTATACACAGTCATTCTAGACACGTCCAGGGGACCCAAGTACAATTAAGAGATGTGTAATATTTTTTTTCTACTTTACTATGGGTTCTCTAAAAGAGTAAAAGAACCAAAACCCCAAAGACACTACACAAATAAATATAATAAACAATAGGATAAAATCTATCTAAAATCTATCTGTTTTCCACCTTTTTCATGTGCAAAAATCATGCTTTCCTTCACTCGTTCTCTCACACAAACACAAAGTTGCACACAAACTTGTCATCAGTGATGCCCTGCGAATTTTGCAAACATTTCTCATTCAAGGTTCTTGAAGAAGTTTAACTTAAAGGTGACCTATTATGCCCCTTTTTACAAGATGTAAAATAAGGCTCTGATGTCCTGTGTATCTGAAGCTTTAGATCAAAACACCAGAGAATTTTTAAGTTTGTTAAAATGTCCTCTTTTCAGGTATGAGCCAAAAACGCTGTTTTTGTGTTTGTCCCTTTAAAAGCAAATGAGCTGGTGCTCTTGACCCCCTTTTCAGAAGAGGAGCAGAGCTTCAAGAGCAGACAGAAACAAAACAGAACAATCTCACAAACTGAAAAAATGTCAGAAACTCTCAGTAGCAGTGTTCACAAACCAGAATATTTGCATTTACTTAAATAACAGCCAGGGCCCGTATTCACAAAACATTTTTATCTTACCACTAAGAGTTCTCCTAAATGGCAGTAAAGGTTTTCTCTTAAAACCTATCCACAAAGCTGTTGAGACAAACTTTTACTAAGGAATACAGAGAAGTCTTAATCTAGGAGTAAGAGCAGTGTTGACCTCGTTGTTATGTATGATGTCAACATACTAATTAACTATGCACACTGTGATTGGCTGATAGGGGAGGAGTCTCTGTCAGAGATTTATTCATAGAAATATTGTAGAGCACAATATTGTTGCCATATTCAAATAAAGGTTCAAAAATAAAAATGTATGTATAAAAACATTTAAATAAAACTTGCAGGCTAAGTGTCATTAATTAAACAACTATATGTTCAGCTCATTGTCAGCCTCTTACATGTGTGCTTCTTGTACACAGTTCGTGGATATGCATACAAACAGCCTTTTGAATATCAGAATAGAATAATCATTGCATGCAAATGTAAAAGTAAACCAAAATGGATGCAAGAACAGCTTTTACTTCTTGCCCGACTTGTGAATAAAAAAAGGATATAATCAAAGGACAATTTGGAGTTGGGATAACCTCCAAAAGCAAAAAGGATTAGTGGAAAAACATAGCCTATGGTGCAAATAAAAGTTTACGTTCTGAGAAAGATTACCGGCAACAGATATTTAGGATAATTCAATTTGGTCTTCACTACTCCTAAAGTTTCACAGATTTAGGAGCTAGCTTTAGTGCTAAAACGCTTTGTGAAATACTCTTAGGGCAAAAATTTTAAGTCCTAAATTTGGGATTGAAAATTTAAGATTTTCTCCTAAATCTGCAAGTTATGAGCTACTTTTAGCCTTAAGATGTTTTGTGAATATGGGCCCAGGTGTGTTAAAACTAAACTCAGCAGAAGCAGACTCACAGACACGTGTTTTACACACGACACTCAAACACAGAACCAGGAAACAGGAATCACATGAGTTCAGAGAAAGAGAAATTGAAAGTGTAGCTGAGCTGTTGTGTGTTTGCGTCTCTGCATTCAAGCCGTAAAATGGCAGAAGCCAGAATTTCAGTGGATGAATTCACATGTTCAGTGTGTCTGGATCTCCTGAAGGATCCAGTGGCCATTCCCTGTGGACACAGTTACTGTAAGAGCTGTATTACAGGCTGCTGGGATCAGGAGGATCAGAAGAGAGTCTACAGCTGCCCTCAGTGCAGACAGACCTTCAGTCCAAGACCTGCTTTAGCTAGAAACACCATGCTGGCTGAAGTGGTGGAGAAACTGAAGAAGACCAAACTTCCTGCTGACTGTTACGCTGGAGCTGGAGATGTGCAGTGTGACGTCTGTACTGGAAGAAAATACAAAGCCGTCAAGTCCTGTCTGGTGTGTCTGGAGTCTTACTGTCAAACTCATTTTGAGCGGCATGAGGAGTTTCGCTCAGGAAAACGACACAATGTGACTGATGCCACTGGACGACTGCAGGAGATGATCTGCCAGAAACATGAGAAGATCCTTGAGGTTTTCTGTCGCACTGACCAGAAATGTATATGTATGCTGTGTACGATTATTGAACATAAAAACCACGACACTGTATCAGCTGCAGAACAGAGGACAGAGAAGCAGGTATTTAAAACTAACCATCAAGTTCATACTCAGTGCAGTGATCCAATAGTCTGTTTATTTTCTGTGTAGAGCTGCAGCTTAATTACACAGAACACAGAAACACTGTCAGTGTGAAGCTCTACATCTGTGTCAGCTTCACTTTTATAATACTTACTCATGCAGTGTGAAGCATTCCTTATGCTACTTTTACTGGATTCATCTGTTCACATGATGATTTAGTGTCAGTAGTTTTCTGTGACATTCACTATCATGTGTTTGTCCTGCAGAAGCAGCTGAAGGAGATGCAGAAGACATTCCAGCAGAGAATCCAGCACAGAGAGAAAGATCTTCAGCAGCTGAGAGAGACTGTGGAGTCTCATAAGGTGAGTCTGGAGAAGAAGAGAAGTTTGTCTCAGTCTCAGTTCAGACTCTCTTGTCTCTTTCAGTCCCACTGAAGCCTGAATCACTGTGTGTCTATCTAACAGCGCTCTGCACAGACAGCAGTGGAGGACAGTGAGAGGATCTTTACTGAGCTCATCCGCTCCATTGAGAGAAGCCGCTCTGAGCTGATACGGCTGATCAGAGATCAGGAAAAGGCTGCAGTGAGTCGAGCTGAAGGACGACTGGAGCGACTGGAGCAGGAGATCAATGATCTGAGGAGGAGAGACGCTGAGCTGGAGCAGCTTTCACACACACAGGATCACATCCAGTTCCTGCAGGTAACAGAGATCTAGAAGAACACCATCATAGTGGACTTGAGCCAGAGACTCACAGAGAAACATTTCATCAGTGTCTTATTATATAATCATCGGTCAGACTCTCATCTGATCATCTTCTGAAAGAAAGAGACGCTGCTTACAAATGGCTTTCAGCTCTGGAAATCTCTTAGGAATCATTTCTCTCAGCTCTTTCTTCTGGAAGATATATTTAGACAGTTCAAAACTTCACTAAAATTTTAAGAGTTATGAGTAATGTTCATAAAAATTGGATCAGGTGATCCTCAAACCTAAATTTGGCAATGAAGACCACAAGCATGAAGTCTGTATATTAGCAATGCTTTACTGTATTGAAACCAAATGAAACCTGATTGTGTCTTTAATGTCCTTGTGAAATTTCAGTGTCTCTAATCACTAAAGTTATAAATAATGGTCAATCTAATCATAGACTTTGAGCTGCTTTTCCTGAGCAAATCTACTGAACCCTACAATGAGACTCCATTGATGTGCTTGAGCTGTTAGATGGACATTTATGTTCTCAGCAGATGTTTTTTCATCCAAACTATTTCCTAGAAAGTTCACATATAGTGTAAGTGTCAAATACTAGAATCTGTAGCCCTAATGTGATATAATGAATATGAGAAGAATGAATCTGATGCTGTGAAAGTGCTGGATTGAGTTACTAAAGATCAGTCAAATCTGATGTTGGTGCAGGTTATTGGGTGAAGTGTGGAGCTGATGAGTTTTGATTTTTGTTTTCTGTAGAGTTTCCAGTCTCTCTCAGCACCTCCTGAATCTACAGACGTAAATGACGATCTCTTCAGTTCTCTCTTCTCTTTTGATGATCTGAGAGAATCTGTCCATCAGCTGAGAGACAAACTGGAGGATTTCTGCAAAGAGGAGCTCAAGAAGATCTCAGACAGAGGTAAAGTGCTGGAGATTCATCTGCTCTCAGAAACCAGTCCATCATCATCATCTCATATCATGGAGAACATCATATTAGAAATGTCTTAGGAATGGATGCAGGATCATGAGAATCACACTGTTCATGTCTGTTGATTTCCACAGTCACATTCACCAACATTGATCTCTGGACCAGGAAGGACTTCCTACAATGTAAGTCAGTAAGAAAACAAGCAGAAAAACTCACTGAGTGTGTTCATGTTCTTCCTGTAGAAGGTGAAAGAAGAGTTTTATAATTGATGATGTAAATGATGATTTGCGCAGGATATATCTGCTCATCTGTACTGAGTACGGTGGCCCAGTAGTGCCAAACACAACGACATTAAAAAAGCAAACATAAACCCACAACACAACGACATTTAAAAAAGCAAACATAAACTCACAACACAACGACATTTAAAAAAGCAAACATAAACTCACAACACAACGACATTTAAAAAAGCAAACATAAACTCACAACACAACGACATTAAAAAAGCAAACATAAACCCACAACACAACGACATTAAAAAAGCAAACATAAACCCACAACACAACGACATTAAAAAAGCAAACATAAACCCACAACACAACGACATTAAAAAAAGCAAACATAAACCCACAACACAACGACATTTAAAAAAGCAAACATAAACCCACAACACAACGACATTAAAAAAGCAAACATAAACCCACAACACAACGACATTAAAAAAGCAAACATAAACCCACAACACAACGGAAATGCTCCCGACCACTAGGGGGTAGGGTAGAAATTGTGCGTATGTCACTAGTATTTGCGGTCGCTGCCGGACAGTCTGAACCTATGGTCTTAACTGCTGCGATAGTTTTAATTCCGTATTTTTTATTTGTATTATTTGTTTATTATTGAACATTAACAATTTACACACTCAAGTGGGGAATACAAATATGCATATGAAAAACATACACTTCCCAATAATTTTATTTCCAAGTACACATAAATATCCATGTAGCCTATATAAATCTACACATAACAACAAACAAAACAAAATATTTGTATAACATTTTTGGAGGTTGCAAGGAAAATAAATGAATAAATAAAACATATAGGCTATAAAATATTCTTAAATTCTTAAAAGGAAAGAGACTCATAGTTTCATACAAATACCAGGGGTTCTTCATCTTGGAATAAGTGTTTTAAAGATTCTATGTATTTTTTCCATTAATTTTTATCAGGTTTACAGTTATTCCGCTTACTCCAAATAATGTTTCAAAGACATCTTTATCGAAAAACCATCTACCATCACCTGAAACAAATTAAATGACGGAATATCTACTAATATCAATATTTAGCCAACTGTAGATATCCTTCCAAAATGTGAAAAAGATCTACCTCAAAACGGAATCTTCTCTGTAAAATTGCAGCAGCCGGATAGTTAATTATTCTAAACAATCCTTCATTTTAGGTAGAATTGGCCACTTAAGATAATTACAAAATGTATTTTTTAAGAACCTTTTTATTTTTGAAGGTGTATTAAGTCTGAAAATAACTTACTTTTTAATACATTCCCTACTTTGTTCTTACACTTTTTGCCTGGAGAAGTGGGTATCCCCGACGTGACTCTCTGCAGTTTCTGTGCGTTCAAGTTTTCTCTTAGTGCCGTTTTGAACTTAATATTTGAACTCATTCGTTTACTGGATCTTTTGACAGAAAAGCTTACAGGGGTTTTATCGGTTTAAGAAATTTCTTATCCTAAAAACCTGCTTTTTTATTTGTAAGGTATTGTTTTCGTTATTATAAACTGATTCAAATCAGTAATCGATAATAATTAGTCCTTTTTCCACTCGTGCTCTCGCGTGTGAATTGGCAGCATCCCAGATGCGGCAGACGGAGCGGGCGCTGGCGCAGTCATCAAACATATTTCAAAGCAAGCCGACGGCACGGTCCTGACCGCAGCATAACTGTCATTACTGGGTGTTTTTAGTGAATATTTGCATTTATTCACATATGACTTGATGTGGTGGACAGTCATGATTTTGGCTAATGCATACTGAATGATGCACATCGGAGGGTATTAGAAGTGGGTATATGCAGCCGCCTGATAAAGTGGATATACCTGCATATACCCTCCACTACCCCACTGATTTAAATATGTGAGGGTGTTTTGCATTAACTGTTTTAAATAAGGAGGGATAGTTGTATTAAATTCTCTAAAGGAATTTATCTCAAATTTCTCAATGCATAATTCATGAATGAATTACGTTGAATAAATTGACCAGCTTCATCTAACAAATCTACAACATATATAACCTTTTTTTCATATCACTCTTAGTTTTAATCAGAGCCAAGCAGCTTAAAAACTATCAAAGTAGCCCGGCGGCGCCGCAAATACTCGTGACATGCGCACAGTTGACCGTTTCTGCAGACCAACTGCCCCCTAGTGGTCGGGAGCATTTCCGTTGTGTTGTGAGCTTAATGTCGTTGTGTTGTGAGCTTATGTTTGCTTTTTTAATGTCGTTGTGTTTGGCACTACTGGGTCACCGTAACTGAGACACTGATGATACACTGAACATGAAGAGTTCAGCTACATGAAAAGATCAAACAGATTCATAATTCCTGATTCTGATGTGTTTTATCTCCATCAGATTCCCATCAGCTCACTCTGGATCTGAACACAGCACATAAACGCCTCCGTCTGTCTGAGAACAACAAAGTGATTACTGGCACTGACACAGATCAATCGTATCCTGATCATCCAGACAGATTTGATTATTGGTGTCAGGTGTTGTGTAGAGAGAGTGTGTGTGGACGCTGTTACTGGGAGCTGGAGTGGAGTGGAGATAAAGGTGTGTTTATATCAGTGTCATATAAGAGCATCAGCAGGAAGGGATCGGGTAATGAGTGTGTGTTTGGACGTAATGATCAGTCCTGGAGTTTGTTCTGCTCTTCCTCCAGATACTCATTCATACACAATAACATAAAGACTGTTCTCCCTGTAAAGTCCATCAGCAGTAGAATAGGAGTGTATGTGGATCACAGTGCAGGAACTCTGTCCTTCTTCAGCGTCTCTGACACAATGAGCCTCATCCACACAGAACACACCACATTCACTCAGCCGCTCTATCCTGGGTTTTATGTTTGTTCTGGATCATCTGTGAAACTGTGTTCATAAATCAGAATAAATATTTTTTATCAAATTTACCTTCCAATTCAAATGATTACACAGTCAATAAGTAATTGTCATTATTTACAACATGTAGCTCCGACCCTTTCCATTTGTGTTCTTCTGTATTTTGTTTTTATTGTCATGCATTTAATTTTTTACCATGCAGTTTGTTTTTCATTTTAAGTTACAGCTTGTCAATAATTTGTGTTAAACAGTGTAAATTACCATTTTAAAACTCTGTGATTTCATTCGTCTCTTGTTCTTTTTGAACTTCATTTGCGCCTCACATTTTTAAAATGCTTATTGTAAGAAAATTGTTTAGCATGGCATTAAAAATATGAACTACTAGTTTCACATTTGTGTGTGTATTTGTGTATAGTGTACACACGCTCATCTGATATATAAGTACTGCAAACTGTCACAGGAAGGAGCCACAGGTGTGAGTAACTAGAAAATCATGACTTTGTTTATATCTAAATATCTTTATTCCTTACAGTCACATTTATGAGATTAAAGCTGGATAATTAATTTACATTTGTGATGATATAAACAATCAAGCAGTTGATTTTTGCTATATAACTTGTATAAATGTGTTTTTGTTGACATTAATGATACTGAACATGTTCTTACACAGGATGATACAAGAACACTCACAAGTCTTGAAGTCAACATAACCCAGACCTGTCAATCACTGACTCGGCCAATCACGTGAGTCTGGGGCGGGACTATCAGTCTGAAGAGTTGAAAATGCTTATATAAAATAGTTTAATAGGTTACACTGCAAAAAATGCTTTTCTTTCTTAGATTTTTTGTCTTGTTTCCAGCCCGTTTATCTAAAAATTCTTAAATCAAGAAGGATTTTCTAGACAAGCAAAAATTATTGTCTTGTTTTCAGAAAAAATAACTTAAAATTAAGAGTTTGTGCTTGAAACAAGCAAAATAATCTGCCAATGGGGTAAGCAAAATAATCTAGTTTTCTGCTTGATATAAGATTATTTTTCTTACCCCATTGGCAGATTATTTTGCTTGTTTTAAGCAAATTATGACTTAATTATGACTTCTTTCATCTCAAAACAAGACAATAATTTTTGCTTGTCTAGAAAATCCTTCTTGATTTAAGAGTTTTTAGATATTTTGGCTGTAAACAAGACAAAAAATCTAAGTAAGAAAAGCATTTTTTGCAGTGTATTAGTGTAGACCTGCTGTTAAAGACACACAAGTCTACATATTTTTAATTTTCTATCATTTACATATCTATCATAATTTAATTAAAACCTGTAATTAATTTTTTTTTCTCCCATAAATAAATCTAAATTGTCATTGCTGATGTTAAAACATCATCCAGATTTCACATCTGGATAATCAAACAAACAAAGAGACTCATAATCTCATAATCTCAGACTATTGTTATATGGAAAAATCAATACTGAGACATTTATCAAAATATGTTCTCAGATTTAGAAACTTCATCACACTGAATATATAAATGAATGAAAGCTTTTCATCAGCTTTCAGTCGATCCACAGTGGATTCGTCTGGTAGTAATTCAGTCTGGTGTTTTTCTGCTGTTGTGATCTCAGATTCGTCACGCCTGTCATACGATAATGACACATGAGGCTTTATAAAGGCCTTCAGACGGTCGACCCAACCTCCGGCTGACCCTTGACCTCCGGCGTGACGGTCACATTCAAATGCGCTCAATCTCCATCAAGCTGCATTGACCCTGAGCTCCAACTCTCCGTCTGACCTTTCAACTTTCTCCAGATCAATGGACTCTGAATATGCCGATGACGTCCCTCGAGTCACAAACACAACGGCCATCAGCACGTTTTTATCTCCTTCATAAATGAGTTGCCGCTTTCCCAGTCAGAAAGACAGAAATTGATCCAGCTGTGATCGATAAATCATTGATCAGCTTTATATCAGGGAAATATTGCATTTGCTCTTTCAGGCGTTGATTAGTTATGCAGTGTTTTAAGATGCTTTACTTTACATATTATTGGTATAAACCTCATGTCTTGCTGCATTTGTGTAACTAGTTGTCTTAACAAGCAAGACTAGCTGTGTAGTAGCTATACCAGCACTAACCAGATTAACCTTTTGTGTTCCACAGGAGACAGCCAAACACATTTGGACGACATGAGGGTGAGTAAATGATGACACAAAATCTGCATTTAAAGGGAATTATTCACCCTAGAATGAAAGCTGCTAAAAAATGTAATCCGAATGAGTGTCTAAAACATCAAGTCATCCATTCCACACCACTCCAGTCCATCAGTTAACATCTTGAGAAGACAAAAGCTGAAACAAATCCACCATTAAGATGTTTTTAACTAAAATACATTGAGTCCATAATTCATATTAATGCTTCCTCCAGTGAAAAAGTCCATCTCCTGTTGTGTCTCACATCAAAATCCAGCCACATGTTTGTTTAGAGCTGTTTTGGCTTGATCTGTGCAGATTTCACTCCTCATTCAGGAAGTTTTATAGTTAAATACGTCTTAATGATGCATTTGTTTCAGCTTTTGTCTTCTCCAGATGTTAACTGATGGACTGTGGATCACTTGTGGATTACTGTGATGTTTTTATCAGCTGTTTAGACTCTCATTCTGACGGCACCCATTCACTGCGGAGGATCCATTGGTGAGACAGTGATGCAATTTTCACTGGAGGAAGCGTTAATATGGATTATGCACTCTTTTAGTATTTAGTTCAAAACATCTTAATGATGGATTTGTTTCAGCTTTTGTCTTCTCAAGATGTTAACTGATGGACTGGAGTGGATTATTGTGATGGCACCCATTCACTGCAGAGGATTCATTGGTGAGACAGTGATGCAATTTTCAGCACATTTTCATTGCATTTAAAAAATACTTAAATCCTACTTAAATCATAATTATGAGATAAAAGTCAAAATTTTGAGAAATTAAAATTATGACTTAAAACGATGAAATTATGAGTTTTAAAAGTCAAAATTATTACTTAAAACTCACTGGAGGAAGCGTTATTATGGATTATAAACTCGTATTTTAGCCGGAAGTTACAGACAGTTTGACTTAAGTCATTAGTTAAAACTTTTTATCTCATAATTTTGATTTAAGTTTTTTTTAAATTAATTTCTCAAAATTTCGACTTTTGTCTCATAATTTAGATTTAAGAAGAATTTAAGTATTTCTTTTTTCTTAAATGTGCTGAAAATTGCATCACTGTCTCACCAATGGATCCTCCGCAGTGAATGGGTGCCGTCAGAATGAGAGTCCAAACAGCTGATAAAAACATCACAGTAATCCACAAGTAATCCACAGTCCATCAGTTAACATCTGGAGAAGACAAAAGCTGAAACAAATCCATCATGAAGACGTATTTAACTATAAAACTTCCTGAATGAGGAGTGAAGATCAAGCCAAAACAGCTCTAAACAAACATGTGGCTGGATTTTGATGTGAGACACAACAGGAGATGGACTTTTTCACTGGAGGAAGCGTTAATATGGATTATGCACTCTTTTAGTATTTAGTTCAAAACATCTTAATGATGGATTTGTTTCAGCTTTTGTCTTCTCAAGATGTTAACTGATGGACTGGAGTGGATTATTGTGATGGCACCCATTCACTGCAGAGGATTCATTGGTGAGACAGTGATGCAATTTTAATAAAACAATAATTATATTCAAATATAAACACATGAAATAGAAGAGAATAAAACACACGGATTAAACGGATGCATGTTTCTCTGTCTCATCGATGACGTGCAAATGGTTACTCTGCGACGGTAAACTACGGTAAGTGATGCATTGTGGGTAACAGGTTCTTCTCAGAATTGTGTGTAAATGTGTGTGTGTACAATTTTACAGTAACATGCACATTTCTTCTTCTCGTACCACATTTATTTCACACTTGCTCATACTCATAACTGAACTGTGTGTGTGTGTGTGTGTGTGTGTGTGTGTGTGTGTGTGTGATGAGCAGAACACACACTTCCTCCTCTGTACTGGACATTCTGCTCCTAAACACACACACATCAATGTGACTCACACACAGGTTATCAACACACAGTGACTCAGCGCTTCTTCAGATTGCTGTTTGCTCCTCATGAGGCGTTGCATGTTTATCAGAAGAGATGCGACACACAAAAATCCAGACTCCAGTTAATGTTGCTTTCGAACCCAACCGCAATGAAATCAGACTACTTTTAGATTACTTTTGACCTAGCTCGTTTATCACAATGGTTTACACAGGATAATATTGCACCATAAAAATACAAAAAGTGACAAAATATATTCCTTTGAAGTGCATTAAACATTATATTACATCAAGGTTTGCCAAACTGGGGTTCATAAAGGTTTGTGAGTTTAATGAAAGACTAACAAGAAATGTAGAGTAAATGTGAGCATTAACCATGTGAACATGCAAATGTGATACTTAATTATTAAAGCATTTATTTTATCTCATGGGTGCTTAAAGGGGTCATTGAATATGATTTCACCCTTTTAACTTTAGTTAGTGTGCAATTTTCAAAGATGGGTAGTAACGGATTAGATGTAATCTGGATTACGTGATCAGATTTAAAAAATGAAGTACAAAAAGTGCAAAAAATGTTTTTCTTACTTAGATTTTTATATATATATATATATATATATATATATATATATATATATATATGTATGTATATATATGTATTATTAATATTATTATTTTTTTTGTCTTGTTTCCAGCCAAAATATTTAGAAAAAAAAAAAAAAAAAGAAAGAAAATCTTAAACCAAGAAGGATTTTCTAGTAAGTAAATAATCATTTTCTTGTTTTCAGAAAAAAACAAGTCAAAATTAAGTGAGTTTTTGCTTAGAACAAGCAAAATAATCTGCCAATGGGGTTAGAAAAAAAAAAAATTCTAACAAAAACAAGATTATTTAGCTTACCCCATTTACTTGTCTAGAAAATCCTTCTTAATTTAAGAATTTTTAGATATTTTGGCTGGAAACAAGACAAAAAATCTAAGTAAGAAAAGCATTTTTTGCAGTGTACTAATAAGCAAAACTTACTTTATATTAACTAACATTTGTGTTTTTTCTTCATTGTTGAAGAGTGTTTCTTTCTTTTCCTACAGTTCTACTGTACAGACGTCAATTTAATTTTCCTTCAGCCTTAGCCTTATTCACTTCATTTCATTTTGGTGTGAAAGGGCTTTTACATTTGATAAGAATCAAACGTTTTTATATTAAAAACAAACAAGCCCTGCCCAGATTTAAAAAGTAACACAAAAGTAATGCAAAAAAAGTAAAAAGTAACTAAGTAACATAATTAGTCACTTTTTTTAGGGAGTATAATGCAACATTGTAACGCATTACTTTTAAAAGTAACTTTCCCCAACACTGGAGACTAATAGTTTTGCAGAACAAACAGTGGCACAGACTGTAATGTGAGTTATATTTGTCTGTGTTTGTCTCCGTATAGAAGAAAACTAGTGGAGGCAGTGAATCATTAGTGTGTGTGTGTGTGTGTGTGTGTGTGTGTGTGTGTGTGTGTGTGTGTGTTTGTGTGTGTGTGTGTGGAGACCCCTGCTGGTGTCAGATTGTCACTAGTGTCACTTACAGGAATATCATCCGCCTCCTCATTCATCTTCACATCACAGATGGAGCTTCGCTGTTATTTAGAGCTGAGATCAGACTACAGCAGATCAGATACGGAGAGTCACACTTTTATTCAGCGAGGACACATTAAACTCATCAAAAGCGACAATAAAGACATTTAGAATTTTTTAAAAAGATTTCTATTTTAAATAAATGCTGTTCTTTTAAACATTCTATTCATCTGTGAGTCCTGAAAAATAAAATGCATGATGGTTTCCACAAAAATATATATGATAATAATCAGAAATGTTTGTTGAGCAGCAAATCAGTATATTAGAATGATTTCTGAAGGATCATGTGATACTGAAGACTGCAGTAATGATGCTGAAAATTCAGCTTTGCATCACAGAAATAAATTATATTTTAACAGATATTTACATAGAAACATCTGTTTAAGACTATAATAATATTTCACTGTTTTTACAGTATTTTACAGTATTTTTGATCTGATAATTTTCCAGTGAAAAGGAAATGTTTTTTTTTAACATAGACGTGAAAATGCACTTAAATTCAAACAAACTTAAATTCGTATAATTCATGAATGAAAACATTTTGTAATATTATTTTGATGTGCATTTTCCATGGTGATGCAATGTCTGGTTTTAAAATGGTTTTCAAAGGATGAATTTTGAGATTTTAAGTTTTCAACTGATATATGATTTCTAAAGTGTGATAGAGAAAAAGCTTTTTTGTGACAAAGGTCAGAACTCCTGTTATGAAGTAGATTTTCTGAGGTGCACTCTTGTCATAAATTAATCTGTTACTTTTCCTACATAATTTGTAACACAAAACAGTGGTCAAATATCTATTTAGGAGTCTTAGACCTTTCCAACGATACATAGTTTGTCGTGATTAGATTAGGATTTATTTGTAAAATGGTAAAAGTAAACTTAGGCGTCCTGCTGACAGGATGGAGACAGTTAAGGGGTTAATTTATTTTATAAATTATAAGTTGTGAAAAATGACTGTATGATTCCCCATGGATTATTTCCATTATTGATTTTGATCAATTATTTGCATTAGATCTTGCCATTAAACTGCAAAAGTTTTATTTTCCAGTGCAAATACATATACATATCTATATTTATTTAATTATATATTTCTTCATTCAATTATTTATTTATTTATTTATGCATTAAAATATTAATTAAATGAATAAATATATAAATAAACAATTAAATCTATTTATATAAATATGTCATTTAAAAATATATATATAATTAAATAATTACAAAAATAATTAAATAATTTGATTAATAAATATAATTAAATAAATCTATAATTAAATAATTACATAATTAAATTAATAAATAAATAATTAAATAAATATATAATTCATTACATAAATAATTAAATAAATATATAATTTATACATTTATTTGTGCTTTCAATAATTAAATGATGTATTTAACGATTTATTTATATATTTCAACATTTATTTAATAATTTCATTTAGAGTAATTTGGCCCTCCATAGTCTGCACAACACTCAACTGTAATTATTTAATTACTTATAAATTAATAAATAATTACATAAATAAATGAATAAATAAATAATTAAATACATATATAATGGAACATTTAAATACATAAATAATTAAATGAATAAATATATACTTAATTAAATATACAACTATATAATTACATAAATAAATAATCAAATAAATATATAATTAGGTTAATAAATAAATAAATAAATATATAATAAAATCAATATATATATATATATTTAATAAATAAATATATAATCAAAAAATTTGATAATTAAATGAATACATAAATAATTAAATAAATATATAATTTATACATTTATTTGTGCTTTCAAAAATGAAATTATATATTTAACAATTTATTTATATATTTCAACATTTATTTAATGATTTAATTTTGAGTAATTCGGCCCTCCATAATATACATATATATATTACAATAAAGTGAGTCTTTGCATAAAACAAGAATAAATATCTGCCAATGGAGTCTGAAAATTAATTATTAAATTAATAATGTTTCTTTATTTTATTTTTAAGTTTTTAAGTTTTGTTGTCCTCCATAGCCACTGTGTGAAAAATATGCATGCAATAATGTAATCCATAAAAAGTAACTGTAATGTAATTATGATCATTTTAAAATGTAATATGTGTCCCTCAATGACAATTAAATTTATTGTAGCAATAGCCAAAAATACATTGTATGGATTTTTCTTTTATGCCAAAAATCAAGATATTTTGTAAATTTCTTGCTGGATATCAAAACTTAAGCTTAACTTAACTTTTTTATTAGTAATATGCATTGCTAAGAACTTTATTTGGACAACTTTAAAGGTGATTTTCTCAATATTTCGATTTTTTTTTTTTTTTTTTTTTTTTTTGCACCCTACAAGCAAGAGTCTGAAAAAAAAATATATATATATATATTTATTTATTTATTTATTTATTTATTTTTTAATTGCTTTATTTTTCTAACTTCGTAGGCAAATATTTGTTCTTGTTTCAAGCATAAAAACTTAATTTTGAAAACAAGACACAATATCTTAAGTCGTACTGCATCTCCTGTAAATGCATTTTAATGTAAGAATATTTAGATATTTGTACCGCAAAAAACCTAAACATGCAATATGCATTTTTTGCATGTTTGATATTTATTTGAAAATCAATTGAAACTGATCAAATGAGTGTCTGTATGTGAATTGCACTCGTGACACGCTCTCAACACGCCTTCATGTGTCCGAGTCACGCAGCACATTCACTACATGAATCACGATGTCCTGCTCCTAATGGATTCAGCAAAGGTGTGTGATCATGAGGAGCTATTATTACCACAAAAGCCGTCATCATCTGTGTGTTTATGTGAGAGAGAGAGAAAGAGAGATCTCAGGAACACTCTGTCAAATCGTGGGCTTTCACATTTCAACAAAGCTTCAAATGATCCAAATCCAGTCACTTGTTTGTGTTCATAATCTTTATTAGCAAATCAGTGAGTCATCAAATAATAAAAGACAAGGACAAACACAAACAATGAAACATGAGACTCATTTAGAGCTTACAGAAACCATCATTCTGCTGTTTGCTGTTTAGTTTTAACACAAGAACATCATGAATACAAAAAAAGATCTTAACACCAGTCTTAAGTCGCTGGGTTTTATTGTAGCAATAGCCAAAAATACATTGTATGGGTCAAAATTATCCATTTTTCTTTTATGCCAAAAATCATTAGGATATTAAGATCATGTTCAATGAAGATGTTTTGTAAATATGTCAGAACTTAATTTTTGATTAGTAATTGCATTGCAAAGAACTTCATTTGCACAACTTTAAAGGCGATTTTCTCAATATTTAATTTTTTTGCACCCTCAGATTACAGATTTTAAAATAGTTGTATCTCAACCAAATATTGTCCTATCAATGGAAAGCTTATTTATTCAGCTTTCGGATGATGTATAAATCTCAATTTCCAAAAATTGATTTGGGTCACATATGACCTTTGCTTCGTGCTCCACATCTAATTAAGTCTAAAATGTCATTTGATATTAGCTTTCTGTTTATTTGACTGTTGTACAAAATCAAAATTACATTTGCAACCATGTGTCATGTGATATTGCTTAAATATATTCTAGCTAAATATAAAAGCAAAAACTCAGAAAGCGGCATTTTTGCAACTCTATATATAAGCTGCAGAAATGCCTATATATATATATATATATATGTGTGTGTGTGTGTGTGTGTGTGTGTGTGTGTGTGTGTGTGTGTGCAAAAAAAAGAAATATATATATATATATATATATATATATAAAATATAACATATTAATAAAATAAATCACTTTTTAAATGGACAAATTAATTTACATATTTAATTAACCCTAACCTATTATTCAAAATCTATTCATTTTCATAATTTCTTCACAAGTTTGGTAAAAAGTAATCTAAAAAGTACATTCAAAAATGCAAAAAAGTGCTGCTGGGGTATAAAAATCTGTAAATCGGTGCTATTTGGATGCGGGAATCCTTTATTACATTAAAAATACTATTAAGTCCAAAGCACTCAAGCGAAAAAATATATATAATATATATATTTTTATATATATATAAAAATAATATATATATATATATATATATATATATATATATATATTATTATTATTTTTTTATGATATATATTATGATATATTTTATATTTTTTATATATATATTATATATTTTATTTATATATATATATATATATATATATATATATATATAAAAAAAGTTGCAAAAATGCACTTTTTTTTTTTTTGGTTTGGGCAGCTTTATTTCATTTTGATGCTATTTCAGCCCAAAATCCATAATAATTTCCCAGTTAACTGACAAAACATGAATCAAAAAAACATATATAATAAATCTGCCATTTGTAAATTACAAATATTGTTGAATTGTGCTGTAGATCACTTACAAATTGTAGTCCATTAGTGATTAGAGAATACACAATCAAAATTGTAATCAGTAACGTATTTTAGTTTATTCATTTTGAGTAATGTTTTCTGACTACTTTTTAGATTACATCAAAAATACTATTAAATCAAAGGCACTCAGGTGTGGAAAAAATATGAAAAGCCTTTATTCACATGGCTTTAAAGTGTTTTTAAAAACAAAACAAAAGTGTGATGGAAAATTGACACCCTTAAAACCATGTGAATAAAGGCTTTTTATATTTTTTCACACTTGAGTACCATGAATTTAATAGTATTTTTAATGTAATAAAGGATTCCCGCATCCAAATAGCACCGATTTATGGATTTTTATACCCCAGCAGCACTTTTTTGCATTTTTGAATGTACTTTTTAGATTATTTTTTTACCTAACTTGTGAATAAATTATGAAAAAGAATACATTTTGAATAATAGGTTAGGGTTAATTAAATATGTCTGTTAATAGGTCCATTTAAAAAGTGATTTATTTATACACATTTTTATGTTTGAATTATTAAATTGATCAATTGTTTATTTGTTTTATTTTTAAGTGGCTCTCCTGGTTCTTCATAGTCGTTGTGTGAAAAATATGCATGCAATAATGTAATCTAATGTAAAGTGTAATATGTGACAATTTGTAGCAATTGCCAAAAATACACTGTATGGGTCAAAATGATTGATTTTTATGATATTTAGGCAATTTCCAACTGGAATTATATCAAAACTTAATTTTTATTTAGTAATATGCATTGCGAATAACTTCATTTGGACAACTTTAAAGGTCATTTTCTCAATATTTAGATATATTTTTATTTATTTATTTATTTAATTAATTAATTTTATTTTTATTTATTTTTATTTTTTTGGCACTCTCAGATTTCAGATTTTCAAATAGTTGTATTTTGTATAAAATATTGCATCAAATTTTGTCCTGTCCTAACAAACAATAAATAAATAAATATGTTCAAAAAAATTAAGGAATAATAAAGGGCCGTTGTTTTACATAAGATTTCCCGCATGAAAACTTGAAGTGCGGAACAAATTCTAATAGTCTTCATAGCTTTCTTATTTGTAGATCCTGAAATCAAAGCAAAAAGACCACAAAGACACGTTTACAACTCGAGAACTTGCATTTGTGAATGTAAAATTTGCTTTAAAAAAGAATTAAAAATCTACTGTTTGACTGGATGCTGGAGCTGAAGCATGACGTCATTGAAACGCTGTTCGTGTAACATTAAAACACACTGCCATCTCCTGGACAGATGTGATACTGCAGCTAAATCTGAGATTATCCAAAACACAAAGCCGAGTCCAAAGACTAATGCTGCCTCCACGTGCTATCTCCATTTCCCGTTTATGCATTCGTGATTACGAGCTTGTCGTATTCAAGTGCTTTAATGTCGGAAAAATATAAAATGTTATAAAAAAAAACATTCACCGCGCTATAGATGCAGTATGCTGCTTATAAAACATACAATATGCTTCTAATGAACATTCATATCTATCCTATCATCAGTGTTAGGGGTAATACATTGCAAGTAACGCAAATTACGTAATAATATTACTTTTTTCAAGTAACTAGTAAAGTAACACATTACTTTTTCATTTCCAAGAAAATATCTGAGTTACTTTTTCAAAAAACTAACGCCAGTTACTTTTAGTTTCCTTTATGTATTTAATCGCATTTTATTAACCAATGACCTTTGATCCAATTCAACCGTACACTGCAAAAATACTGTTCTTACTTAGATTTTTTGGCTTGTTTCCAGCCAAAATATCAACAAATTCTTAAATCAAGAAGGATTTTCTAGACAAGTAAATAATTATTTTCTTGTTTTCAGAAAAAACAAGTCAAAAATAAGTGTTTTTGCTTAGAACAAGCTAAATAATCTGCCAATGGGGTAAGAAAACAGAAAACAAGATTACTTTGCTTACACCATTGGGAGATTATTTCACTTGTTTCAAGCAAAAAAAAACACATTTAATTTTGACTTGTTTTCAGAAAAAACAAGACAATACTTTTTGCTTGTCTAGAAAATCCTTTTTGATTTAAGAATTTTTAGATATTTTGGCTGGAAACAAGATAAAAAAGCTAAGTAAGAAAAGCATTTTTTGCAGTGCACTAATAAGCAAAACTTACTTTAGATGAACTAACATTTGTGTTTTTTCTCATTGCTGAAGAGTGTTTCTTTCTTTTCCTACAGTTCTACTGTACAGACGTCAATTTAATTTTCCTTCAGCCTTAGACCTATTCACTTCATTTCATTTTGGTGTGAAAGGGCTTTTACATTTGATAAGAATCAAATGTTTTTAAACTAAAATCAAACAAGCAAGTCCTGCCTAGATTTAAAAAGTAACACAAAAGTAATGCAAAAGTAATGTAACACATTGCTTTCCATAAATAGTAACTAAGTAACGTAATTAGTTACTTTTTTAGGGAGTAACGCAATATTGTAATGCATTACTTTTAAAAGTAACTTTTCCCAACACTGACTATAAATACACTACTTTAGTGACAAGACATTATGTGTTACGTTACTTTTGCGTTACTTTTTAAATCTGGGCAGGGCTTGTCTGTTTGTTTTTAATATAAAAAGTTTGATTCTTAGCAAATGTAAAAGCCCTTTCACACCAAAAAGTGAAGTGAATAAGCCTAAGACTACAGGAAAAGTAAATTGACGTCTGTACAGTAGAACTGTAGGAGCAGGAATGAGCGATGAGAAAAATGAAGCACAAATATTAGTTCATCTAAAGTATGTTTTGCTTATTAGTACGCTTGAATTGGATCAAAGGTCAGCAGCAAAGTCATTGGTTAATAAAATGGGATTAAATACATAAAGAAAATAAAAGTAACTCAGATATTTTCTTGTAAATGAAAAAGTAATGTTTTACTTTACTAGATAAAGTAAAAAAAGTGTGTGTATATATATATATATATATATATATATATATAGGTTTTTTTAATGTTCTTTAAATGTTCGTTTGGAAATTCGTCCTGAGATTTTTACCACTTCACTGCAAAAAAATGCTTTTCTTACTTTTTTTTGTTTGTCTTGTTTCCAGCCAAAATATCTAAAAATTCCTAAATCTTAAAATAAAAAAACTTAAATCTTTATAAAATAATGACTTACAGACTTTCATCAGATGTTGGTCTAAATAGAAGCTCCCTGCATTATCAAATCCTGTTTAATACTGAGTTTTAATCATTAATTTCCAGCTAGATGTTTATTAGGGTCACATTTGTTTGTTCCAGAACAAAAATTTACAGATAATTTCTTTTTTTTTTTTGAGGAAAACATTTCAGGACTTTTACAAGAAAGTAAAGATCATTTCATTTGTCAGTTCATTTCATCACATGGGCTTTTATAGTTTTATTGTTCTGAGTAACAGATTTATGCTCTCGATATGAACTTCATTAAGTCACTTGTAAGCTATTTATAAAGCTTTTTAACAACAGCTTTTATTGAGTAGAGTTCAGCTGATCATCTTGAGCAGAAAAAGTAGTATTTCTTATAGTCTCCTAAAAATGTTATGATACTGAATTCAGTTTTAGTAACGAGTGTCGATGTTTAAAGCTCAATAATCCTTTCAGATCCTGGAAGTGCAGAAGGAGAAAATGAATGAGAATGAACTCAAGAGCTAAACCTGTTGTTTCTAATAAATAATATAACTACTCAAATGTTAAGATACACATCTGGTCTCTCATCTTTTTATAACTCGTTGAAATTCATCTGTAATTGCAGGAATTGGATGCCATGATGTTGGGGAAATATTCATCAGCTTCATGAATACTTATAGCCCTATTACCAAAATGAGGTATTCTTTAAGTTTATTAAGTAAAGTATATTTTTAAGTATACTTTATGTAGTGACTATACTTTTAAGTGTACAATTTCAATACTCCTTGGGACTAAATTGGCCCACTTTCTAGTATATAAAAGCATACTTTAAAGTATACTTTATGTATAACAGTAGTAAACTTTGAGTACACAAGTAGTTTACATCTATGTTTTCAGTCTGTACTGCAAGTATAGTTACTAATCAAATGCTTTTTTGTGCATTTTTATTACACTTTGAAGTATAGTCTCACTAAACTAGTTTAGTAGTTTTATTCTGAAAGTGTGCTCGTAAGTTTTCTTTACATCATACTTTAAGTATACTACTATGTCCTTATTTAAGTATTAATTTGTATATATTTTGTTATATGTATATTTGAACATACAAAACATCAAAAAAAGGAAAAAAGAACATTTTATTATTTATTTAACATTATTATATTTATTTTATTCTAGCTTCATGCATTCTTTTTTATAAACACTTGAATGTGGGTAAGTTTCATAAATAAAAATAAATAAATCGGATTAGTATAGTATAGCTTAGACTTAGTATAAGTCAAGTATACTTAAATATAGTATATTTCTGAGAAGTATATAAAGCACATTTCTGAGAAGTACATTCTGAAAGTATACTTCCCTATTTTAGTTTAAAAGAAGTACACTAACACCCTCTTATTTAATGTTTTTTAAAGAAGTCTCTTCTGCTCATCAAGACTGCATTTATTTGATCCAAAATACAGAAAAAAAACAGTAATATTGCAAAATGTTATTAGAATATAAAATAATGGGTTTTATTTTAATATACTTTACAATATAATTTATTCCTGTGATGCAAAGCTGAATTTTCATCAGCTGTTACTCCAGTCTTAAGTGTCACATGATCCTTCAGAAATCGCTATAATATACTGATTTATTATTAGAATTATCAAAAATGTTTTTGCAACCTGTGATTGTTTTTTCAGGATTATTTGATGAATAACAAGCTAAAAAGAACAGCATTTATTCAAAATATAAATCTTTTCTAACAGTGTAAATCTACGCTATCACTTTTTATTAATTTAACACATCCTTGCTGAATAAAAGTATTCATTTCTTTCAAAAAAAGAAAGAATAAAAATCTACTGACCCCAAACTTTTGAACAGTAGTGTATATTGTTAGAAAACCTTTCTATTTTAAATAAATGCTGTTCTTTTTTAACCTTTTATTGATCAAAAAATCCTGAAAAAAGTTTCTAGCACTGATAATAAATCAGTATATTAGAATGATTTTTGAAGGATCATGTGACACTGAACACTGGAGTAATGATGCTGAAAAATTCAACTTTAATTAGAGATATTAATTAAATTTTAATGTATATTAATATAGAAAAACATTGATTTACATTGTAATAATATTTACATTTTTTCTGTATTTTTGATCACGTGAAAACAGCCTTGATAAGCATAAGAAACTTCTTTAAAAACATTAAATGAGAGTGTGTGTCCAAAATTTGACTGCTAGTGAATACTAATAGCACACTTGAATAAACTTCTTTTTCATAAGGGAGGCTATTTGCTGTTCTCAGAAGGTCAAAGTTTGTTTAACAAACATTTTTCCTGAAGGTGCAAATATTGAAAAACATTTTTAGTCTTTAAGCTTTGTGTATTTTCAGAAATTGACTAATAAACTCACTCTAAAAATGTTCACTAGAGTCAGAGGTCTGGATCCAAATGAGAGTCTCAGTAACAAATGCATTCATGTGTCTTTACACTGCAAAAAAATGCTTTTCTAGCTTAGGTTTTTTGTCTCGTTTCCAGCCGAAATATCTAAAAATTCTTAAATCAAGAATTATTTTCTAGACAAATACACGTTAATGTCGTTTTCAGAAAAAAGAAGTTCAAATTAAGTGAGTTTTTGCTTGAAACAAGCAAAATAATCTAGTCTTCTGCTTGAAATAAGATTATTTTGCTTGTTTCAAGCAAAACCTCACTTAATTTTTCTGAAAACAAGACAATAATTTTTACTTGTCTAGAAAATCCTTCTTGATTTAAGAATTTTTAGATATTTTGTCTAGAAACAAGACAAAAAAACCTTAGCTAGAAAAGCATTTTTTGCAGTGTAAACAGAGACATCATGATCTCTGTTTATGTATTCTGTATAAAACTTCTTATAAGTTCTTGATCTTATAAATCAGATGATGGTTATTTAATATTTGAATATGCAGGTACTTTGTCCTAAGAAATCACTTTTTTATAGGTTTTGTTTTGTTCGAAGCTCTTCAAGTCTGTTGAGGTGAATAATTGAATTAGTTTCAAGTGTTTCTGAAAGAGAAAAGAGTCTCACACTATTCTTCGTTAGCATACATGAATAATCAATGCTGCGGTCGTTAACACGTCACTGATCGTCTCTCATGCATGTAAAAGCCTTTGTCTGAATGTCTGAAGGGGGAAGGAGCTTCAGCGAGACTTACTCTCATGTAAATCATGCAGCAGGCTCATTATGTGCCAAATCAACCACATTTTTTCTGAGGAAAGATAGACATGTATAGTGATGAAGGCCAAAGTATTAAATGTCATGGATGAATATTTATTGAGTAATCCACTATTTTGTAGAGGGAGCTCAAAATGACAATTTTCAGATGAGATTCAGAGCCAAATTACAGGGGGTTAAAAATGACTTTAGAAAGATGGCAGCGTCATAATGTTATTTTTACATAGAGATTAGTAGCTCTATTAGTGAAATCAGCTGACTTTAGCAATCTTTGTTGCATTATGTGTCAATGGTGACCATTCAAAAATGGGGAAACAGCACTTTTCAAGTTTTTTGCCAAAATTTGTCTCCAAACTCAAGGAATATTAAAGATATCGGGTCTCTTTCCATTTGGCATCTTCATGGCTCGCTTCCAGAGATTTTGGAATTTCATTATTGTTCCAGGAGAAAATCGTTAAAATGCACATTTTCAGTGGTCAAAAACTAAATGAGGGTCAGTTTGCAAAAATATGATACTACTTTACTGTTAAAGATGAATGTCTGAAGAACAAATAATGTTGAAACTAGAGATGTATCTCAAGATTGGTAGCTCTATTAGTAAAAAAAAATGTCTTTAGCAATCTTTGTTGCATTATGTGCCAGGGATGACCAATCAAAAATGGGGAAACGGCACTTTTCAAGTTTTTTTTTCCAAATTTGTTTTCAAACTCAAGAAATATTAAAGATATCCTAATGGCCTTTTATATATTGGGTCTTAACAAAGTTTGCAAAAATATGATGCTACTTCACTTTTAAAGAGGCATGTCTGAAGAACAAATAATGTTGAAACTAGAGATGCGTCTCGTTTCCTTCTGTCAAAACAACTGCATTGAACATACCTGCCTGAGTGTATTATTTTCCCAAAGTGCCTGTAACCCAAGAAGTATTAAAGATATCACAATATGATTTTAGATTCTAGTTCCTGTGCAATCTTAATTTTCCAGGCCCTGCATGATTCAGTCCCAGAGATATGGGGATTTCAACGAGCAGTGGTTGAAAAACAAAAGTTGGTGACTTTGTATAAAGCCGATACTTATTTTATTTAAAGAGCAATGTCTGAAAAAGAACTAATGCTGAAATTAGAATTGCATCTTGTTTTCTTCTATCAAAACAACTGCATAACACACCTGTTTGACTCTCATAAATATATTTTTTTTACTAAATCTGTGTGTTTGTAACTCAAGTAGTATTAAAGTTATCTTAATATGATTTTAGATTCTAAATCTTTTGGATTCTTCATTTTTAAGGCTCTTTATGGTGCAGCTCCACATTTAGTGTCCTATCCATTTTCAACAGTCAAAAACCAAATGTTTTTGTGTTTATATAGTGTTTTCTGTTGACAATGCACTTATGCAAATAATAATTTTGGATTGGGATTGTACAGATTATTGGTGGACTTTTATAAAATGTACCTTTATTTTCTCTAGATTTTGTTACTATGTTGTTATTTATCATTTATTGTCTATTCTCTGTATTATTAGTGTTTTTATCACTTTAAATGACATGTATGTCTGCACTATGTTTGTACTTTCTGTACTGGAAGCTCCTGACACCGAGACGAATTCCTAAACACTTGACAATAAAGCTCTTTCTGATTCTAATGGCAATTTTCACCTGAGATTCAGAGCCAAACAGAGATTGGTAGCTCTATTAGTAAAATCAGTTGACTTCAGCAATCTTTGTTGAGTTATGTGCAAATGGTGACCATTCAAAAATGGGGAAACAGCACTTTTCAAGTTTTTCTCCAAAATTTGTCTCCAAACTCAAGGAATATTAAAGATATCGGGTCTCTTTCCATTTGGCATCTTCATGGCTCGCTTCCAGAGATTTTGGAATTTCAATATTGATCCAGGAGAAAATCGTTAAAATGCACATTTTCCGTAGTCAAGTCTAAATGAGGGTCAGTTTGTAAAAATATGAGACTACTTTTTTTTTAAAGAGGCATGTCTGAAGAACAAATAATGTTGAAACTAGAGATGTACCTCGTTTCCTTCTGTCAAAACAACTGCATTGAATATACCTGCCTGAGTGTATTATTTTCCCAAAGTGCCTGTAACCCAAGAAGTATTAAAGATATCACAATATGATTTTAGATTCTAGTTCCTGTGCAATCTTAATTTTCCAGGCCCTGCATGATTCAGTCCCAGAGATATGGGGATTTCAACGAGCAGTGGTTGAAAAACAAATGTTGGTGACTTTGTATAAAGCCGATACTTATTTTATTTAAAGAACAATGTCTGAAAAAGAACTAATGTTGAAATTAGAATTGCATCTTGTTTCCTTCTATCAAAACAACTGCATAACACACCTGTTTGACTCTCATAAATATTATTTTTCCCTAAATCTGTGTTTGTAACTCAAGAAGTATTAAAGTTATCTTAATATGATTTTAGATTCTAAATCTTTTTTTAAGACTCTGTATGGTTTAATCCCAGAGATATGGGGATTTCAACAAGCACCCATTTTCAGTGGTTGAAACCAAATGTTGGTGACTTTGTATACAGCTGATACTTATTTTATTTAAAGAACAATGTCCGAAAGGACAGTGAATGATTACCATATCCATATACTATGGTATTTTCATGGTATTTCATGGTAGTTCAGAGAAAAACATTATTCTTACCTGGCAAATGTCTAAGAAAACGTGACATTCCCATTGTATCGTGGTAAAACAAAACAAAACTAACCAAAATAGGTATTTCTATGGTACTATGTCAGTAGTACTTTGATATATACTATGATTACTTTTTACATTTATCCATTTAGCAGAAACAGAAAACTAGATTATTTTGCTTACCCCATTGCCCGATTATTTTGCTTATTTTTATTATTTTAACTTATTTTTCTGAAAACAAGACAATAATTTTTACTTGTTTAGAAAATCCTTTTAATGTAAGAATTTTTAGACATTTTGGCTGAAAACAAGACAAAAAATCTAAGCAAGAAAAACATATTTATTACTTTAAATTAAATTTATGTCTGCACTATGTTTATACTTTCTGTACTGGATTCCATATGTATGTGTAAACACTACAGATTCTGATGTCTGTTTATCGATTGGTCAGTGTTTCGCATATGTAATTAGCGTGTGTTCAAGCCCCGCCCCCCGAGCGCAGTGCTATATAAGCAGAGCGCGGGGTGTCTCTGCGTCTCTGGAGTTCTGAACGCGTTAGAGACGCACATCATTTCACCCGCTCCTGCGACATCACAGGTACCTTCCTTATTATATGATTATTTTCTTTGAAAACCGACACTCATTGGCTTTATTCGAGGTATGCTTCGCTATATTTTAACACATAGCTCGTTTAACAATAGGATTGATGTATTAGTTCGCGGTTAGGCCTTCGCGATTCGCACGCTGCTTAAAATGGCGACGCCTGATTGAG
The DNA here is from genome assembly GCA_033026305.1 of Cirrhinus molitorella. Taxonomy (NCBI): domain Eukaryota; kingdom Metazoa; phylum Chordata; class Actinopteri; order Cypriniformes; family Cyprinidae; genus Cirrhinus; species Cirrhinus molitorella. The sequence continues at coordinate 476,662 of CM065124.1, read as the reverse complement.
GTCTTCATCATCCTCATCTCTCATCAGCCGCTTTTTTATCGACGTGTGATGTTTTAATCGAGTCTTTTATGATCGGTTACCGTGTGTTTGTGTATTTTAGCGTATATACGACGGGGGGTTGGTGTCAAATCAACGCGTTTAACGATTTATTCGGTGGTTCGTGTGTTTGTATGGAGCCTATTGTTTGACCTAGTTTGGACGTGCGCGCGCAACGACCCACATGTCGGTTTTTAACGAATCTAACATCGGAGAAACGTTCAAATAACATTTAATGTTATTGGAAAACATTATTAATCGTTTAGGTGCCTTCGTTTATTTTTTAATTTTCTATTTTTACGGTTTGGCCTCCGGCTGTACGCTTTTAAACGCTTATTTCTACAGTATACGAGATGGTTTTTGTCTGTATTATAACTTGTGTTTTATTGATCGTGTTTTCTAGCTCACAATGTCTGACGAAGGGAAGCTGTTTATCGGCGGTCTGAGTTTCGATACCACCGAACAGTCGCTAGAGGACGCCTTCTCCAAATATGGCGTCATCACCAACGGTGAGTGGCCAATCGCTGACGCGCTCTCCAGCCGCGCTTTTTCTGATTGGTTCGTGCGTCCGCTGTGATTTGCATAAGTTGCTCATTGCAATATGTCTGCTTCTAGTTCACGTGGCCCGAAACAGAGAAACCAACAAATCCAGAGGATTCGGCTTTGTGACCTTTGAGAACCCAGATGATGCCAAGGACGCACTTGAAGGAATGAATGGAAAGGTTGGTTGAGGTGTCAGTTTTGATGGGTTTCATTTGTGGGTTGGAGTTCTGTGTTTTTAGTGGGTTGGATCACTTGATTCAGTTCAGAAAGGACTCTTCCGGCTCCCAAATGACTCATTTAGTTTCACTTTTAGCCAAGTTCAATAATGGCTTGATGTACAATTGGTACATGCACACATGGCACTGGAATTATTCAGTACTTATTGGTATTAACCCTCTGGCCCTCTTTGTTTTGGTCAAAAGTGACTGAAGCCTTAATGAATTTTATTTTATTTTTTTTTTATCCCAGGAAAATCAATGTAATTTGTTACATTTTATTATTTGGTATTTTGAGGAGATTTTAAGATGCTATGCAATATTTGTAGTTTCAATAAGCTATTCCTATACATTTTTGATAAATGAAATATTTAAAAATAATAAAAAAATGCAATAAATGCAACATTTTATATTAAAATAAAGCACGTAAAATCCATTTTTCTGAACTGAGTTGTGCCATTGTTGGCATTTAAAAAAATAAAAATAAAAATGGATTTTGCATTTAGAAATGTATTTAGACGTTTCTAAAATGCCACCATTTTCAATTTTTAGATATTTTTGCTTGAATCAAGTTTTGATTGTCAAATTTATTTATTTTAAATGTCAAATCAAGTCACTGATTTTAATTTGCTGTGAACATTTTAAGTCTTGTGCAGTTTGATAGCTTTTTTTTTATTAAAATCCACATTAGTTTATGCAAATCCGTTAGCATGCACAAGAGAACAATGCAGCATTTAGAATTGAGGAGATTTTATGATACTATGCAATATTTACACAATTTCAATACATTTTTTCCTATATATATTTTCCTTTATATAATATTTTTCAATAAATAAAATATTTAAAGTCCACTTTTCTGAACTGAGAATTGTGCCATGGTGGCATTTAAAAAAACAACAAAAAAAAAAAAATTAGGTTTTGCATTTAGAAATGTATTTAGACATTTCTAAAAGACTGCCGTTTTCAAGCTATATTAAATGTCAAATCAAGTCACTGATTTTAATTTGCTGTGATTGTTTTATTTTTAAGTCTTGTGTAGTTTAAAAGCATTTTTAATAAAAAAAAAAAAAAAATCAACTATTTTAGAATTGAGATTTTGCAACACTGCAATATTGTAATGCAACACTTCATATTAAAATGGAGTATTTAAAATCCATTTTTCTGAATGAGAATTGTGCCATTGGTGGCCAAAAAAAGTAAAATTAAGACTTTCTTCACTTTTAGGTTTTGCATTTTTAAATGTATTTAGACATTTCTGAAAGATGACCATTTTAGATTTTTAAATTTCTGGTTGGATGTCAAGTTTTGATTTAAAATATAAATACATTTTTCAAGTCGCTGATTTTAATTTGCATTCATGACTCCTGATTCAATTTTTTATTTTTTCCCCTGTGTAGTCTGTGGATGGCCGGACGATCCGTGTGGATGAGGCTGGAAAGGGCGGCGGTGGCCGATCCGGCGGTGGATCCTACAGAGGTGGTGGAGGACGTGGAGGTGGAGGCGGTTTCTTCAGAGGAGGCAGAGGAAGAGGAGGTTCGAGAGGTGCTGATTTGTCAGGCATGTTCACTTGTGTCTAGTTCCCAAACCCACAGTGTTGATCTTTTAAAGGCGGTGGTGGATATGGCGGTGGTGACCGTGGTTATGGAGGAGGAGGAGATCGTGGATATGGAGGTGACCGAAGCTACAGCAGTGGTGGAGGCGGATATAAGAGCGGAGGAGGCGGTGGTTATTCCTCTGGAGGAGGCGGCGGCTACAACAGAGACAGGTGTGTTACTGCAGATACACCTGTGTTTGATAGATATGCAGCACAATTAGTTCCTGGTTTTTGACAAACTGCAGATTTTATTTTTAAGTCCTGTGCAGTTTAATGGCATTTGTGCCTTTTTATAAAAATAAAAAAAATCCAGTTTATGCAAATCAGTTAACATTGCATAAATATGCAAAAGAACAATGCATTAGTTTAGATGTATTGTTTTGCTAAAATTTGCCAGGAAATGATGCATTGTTTGTGGTTTGTTTATAAATATTGCTTAAATCTACCTCAAAGCAATTGATTAGCTCACATTATGTGCATTTCATGCAACTTTGTGTACATATTGTTTAAGGGGTGTTTAGGTGAAGTGGGTTTTTTTTTTTTTCACCCCCCCCCCCTCCATTTTATAAAAAAAGAGATTTGATTTAAGATTCAATTATCAACTTTTCCTAAGGCAAAAATTATTGAAGCCCATTTCCACTGCTGAATAAAAAAAAAAAAAAAAAAATTGCAATTTTTGTATCTTATTAAAAAAAAAAAAATAATAATAATAATAATTAAAAATAATAACTTGCAACTACAATAATAATTGCAACTTATTAAAAAAAACTTGCAACTATAATAATAGTAGTGGTGGTGATGATGATAATAATAATAATAATAATAATAATAATAATAATAATAATAATAATAATAAATAATGATAATAATAATTGCAACTTAGTAAACTTGCAACTATAATAATTGCAACTTATTAAAAATAACTTGCAATTATAATAAAAATTGCAACTATAATTGCAACTTATTAAAAAAAACTTGCAATAATAATAATAATAATAATAATAATAATAATTGCAACTTGTTAAAATAAATAACTTGCAATTATAATAAAATTGCAACTATAATAATTGCAAATTATTAAAGTAACTTGCAACTTGTTAAAATGAATAAATAACTTGCGACTATAATAATTGCAACTTATTTAAAAAAAAAAAATAACTTGGTTGCTTTTTTTTTTTTTTTTTTTTTTTTTTTTGTGTGTGACTGAAATGGGCTGCTAATAATAATAATAATAATAATAATAATAATAATAATAATGTATTAAGATCATGTTTCATGAATGTTTGTAGTAAGTTTACTACTGTAAATGTATAAACCAACTTTTTAATTAGTAATATACATTGCTAAGAACATAATTTGGACAACTTTTGAAGGCAATTTAATATTTAGGTTCTTTTGCACCCTCAGATTCTAGATTTTCAAATATTGCCCCATCTTTAAAAAAAAAAAATAAATAAATAAAAAATCAAGGGAAGCTCATTTATTCAGCCTGATGTATAAGTCTTAAAAATATTTGTCAATTTAGGACTTGGTCCAGGGTTGCTTATTCATCATTTCAGGCATATGTGGTTTTAAAGGTGAGTTTAACGTGCGGTTTTCTTGCCGTTTCAGGGGTTCTGGTTACAGTGATCGCAGCAGCTCTTACAGAGACGGCTATGATAGCTATGGTACGTATGAGTTTCCTCTGCTCTGAAATCCCCATATAAGCATGTGGGCTGTGCTTGTGTCGTCGCAGACGAGTCAAACAGGCTTTTCTTGCTGAGTTTCTAGTGGGGGCGAATTAGTCACGAGTTAACGCTCACATGCAAATGATAAACTGAAAACGCTTCAAAGAGCCAGTTCCAATTCGGACTTCAAGCTTCATTTCCAATAATTTGGCTAAAGCGAGTCCCAATCCGGGCCGACAGAGTTGCGATTTGCCGAGGCGAAGGACCCAGTCTTTCGCTCTCCAAATCCAGCGGCGCTCCGTTTTGATGGGTTGGTTTAGTGGGTTAGCGGAGGGATTGTCTGTCTTAAACCTGTTGAGATTCTTGAGTGTCTTCATGTGTGATACTTCCTCCTCAGCTGTACACGAGTAAAACCCAAGACCCGACGCGTCAGCGGCCGATCGTTTCTAAAGACTCATGGATCTGTTCTTGGATTTGTTGTAGCTGTTCTCCCTGTTTCTGTTCTGTTCTTGTACTCTGAGGGGAAAAGGCCGCTTTCTGTTCGCCGGCCGCAAACGAATGAATGAATGAACGCTATTTTGATGTTACACGGGAAGAGTGCCGACGGCTTCCTCTTCTGCCTCATTTGAAACCTTTAAATCATCAGCCCGAGCCTCGCTGTCTTGTTAGCGCTCACCTGTGCTTCTATGGGGAGTGTAGAGAGCGTTGGCTCGCCTCTGTTTATGTTACTGATGCGCAGCCGCTGTCCTTTTACGAGCACGGCTCCTTCTGTTAGCTGTAAGCCAATGATTTGTCCATGTCCAGTATCCAAAAAGTCAATTCCTTTCAGACTGGTGAGCTGCGCAGTGGACGGCCGGCACTGGCGCTGCGGTTCTTGAGCCTTGCTGAGGTATCTGTCTGTCTGTCTCTGCTCCTCGCATCCTGCATTTTAATGATGGACTCTTGACTAATATATATCTATAATTATCGATCACTCACTTGAAAGAGAACCAGAAATTGTTAACAGTACACTCCAGAACTGAGAAAGAAATCCTTGTGCTCTTGTTTCCTTTGTATCAAAAATTTGACTCACTATTTTGTTTTTATTCTTTTATTTTTGTTTTTGTTTTTTTTGTTTTTGCTTTTTTCAATTGTGGCTTCATGGAGCCTATTAAATGAAACCATTTGTTCAAATGCTTTGAATTCTGTTGTGCCTTTCAACGAATCTACAAAACGGGGGAGAAATGTGAGGAATCTCACAGTTAAAGTTCACTATGTGACATTTATTAGGAAAATTGCATTAAACTGAGGCAGTAAGAGGTGTGTAAAAGCGAGAGAAAGGGTTTAAGGCGAGACGCTGCAGGTGAATGGGGTAAAAAATGAGTAGTTATCACCTTTCCCAGTTGATTACATTTAATTGCAAACATTAGTTTTCTAAAATGTTGGGTATAAATATGCAAATGAGGCATTGTTTATTGAAATGCATTAATTTGCATGCATTTCTAGAACAAAAATCTAAACACTGGATGAAGTCAACTTTTAAATTTTTAACACAAAGTCATGTTTTACAGAGGAAAATTTGGGTATGGCATTTTGTCACTCCATAATTCAGAAATTACTTGGACTTTTTTTTTTTTTTTTTGCCGGTAATAAAATTTGGTATAAAGCAAATTGTATATGAACAACTCCCTCTGTAAAAACCTTCAGGATATAGATGAATAAAAATGTAAAGTTTGTGTGTAAATGCTACTGAAGTGGAGATTTGTCTCAGTGTAGGAGAAACTCATTGAGAGAACTGCCTCTAAAAATGTATTGTAATTGAAATCTATTAAGACAAATAGTGCTATAAAAGAAATTCTTACATTTTTAAGGTTTTCCTTCCTCTAGTCTGAAAAACCTAAAATCTCAAACTTGATGGGTGACCAAAAGAAAAGTTTTTGCCTGCAGTGTCTTGCCTTAAGCATAAAAGTGAGTAATATTTAAGCTGTTTATCCCAAAAAAAAAGTTTAATTGCACTTTTGGTCTTTCTGAGCAAAAAATATAACTTCCCCTAATTTTACAGAAAAATAAAATGTCATTCAGCGTAACAATTTTGTCAAGTACATTTACAAAAAATCAATTTATGACATTAAAATACAAGTTACTTTCAACCCAAATACTAATTAGCTGTAATTCTACATTTTTAACTTTAATTTGCCAGTATCCTAGGTTTTGCCCATGTGTCAGTAAGAATTTTACTGATTTAAAACAATTTTAATATGCTCCCTTATTGTTTTATATATTCTAATATGTAGAAGTCAGAATAAGCATGTTTGAATTTTTACATAAATATTGTTACACTGAATGAGTGTTGTATTCTTCAGTCTATTTGAAACAAAAGTAGACTTGTTTAATGTGCTTTCTTTGGACAAAATTTTTGTAAAATTCCTTTATGGACATCTTAATGTCTTTGACCTATAAATGTGTGATTTAGATCTGCTCATTCTGTTTACTGGATCTTATTTTTGCATTGTAGTTGTGCATACAGCTGCAGTTATTTAATATTAAATTAAATGTAATTTTAAACTTGTAAATTGAATTGCATTGGGAAGCTAATGGTGGGTTGTCCTAATTGGATAGTTCACAACAAAAAAAGAGCAATTTATTTTTTCCTCAGTTCGCTCTGACTCAAGTCATTCTAAACCTGACTGAAGAATGTCAGAGACCAAATGGTTTGGGTTTACATTAACTTACCATTATATAGACAAAAAAACAATGCAAAACTGGTCGCCGAAATTTAATCTTTTGTGGTTCCACATCATTTGGAGCGACATGAGGGTGAATAAATTCATTTTTAATTGTAGCGGGAGCAATGGTCAAATTTAAGCTTAATTTTCTAGTTTCCTTTTGGCTTGGTTTAAATTGACCTGGTTTTATATGATCAGTCTTTGACTTTTTAGCACTATGTGATGTTTAAAGTGATGCATTTAAAGAGTTTTTCTCACATTTCCTTCACTCTTTATGTCAGGGGTGTTAAACAGTTTCTGGAAAGCCACAGCCCTTTGGTTTTTACTTCCAGCACACCATGTACTTTTCTAATAAGCCTGAAGGACTTGATTAGCCGGATCAGGTGTGTTTAATTCGACAGGGCTGTGGTCCTCCAGAAAGTTTGAAATCCCCATTTAGTTATAAATCCAGCTCAAGCAAGAAGAACAGCAAACCTTCTGCATTGAGCTCCAGCGAGAACCAAGAGTTTGTGTTTGGTTTGAAGACTAATTGGGTTTGTTACTAAAGTTTTTCCACCATGCTAATAGCAGCAAACTAAGTGTTAGTGTTTCCTGTTGCATGACTGCCTGTTTTCATATCTCACGAAGGTCAGAAAGAACTGAAATTGGACCCCAAATTGAATGGTTAATGGTAAAGGGGATAACCATCGCTTGACCTGCTGGTTAGTTGAGTAGAGTGAGTTCTTGAGTGTGTTTCACCCAAACAATGCTTGATTGAACCCAAGCGCTCCGGATGGGTTTCCTCAAACACGTCCTTGGAGCTTGAAGCGTTGCATCTACCGAAGTGAATCCTGACTCTGGCTGCTCTGTTCGTTAGCCTTGTGCGTGAGGTAACCTTCCTTTGCTCTCCCTGTTCACTTCTTAAAAGTTTTTAAGTATTTGTTGCTCTGACACTGAGATGCTCCACAGCACAGACCTTAAAGTCCTCTCTCAGATGCGTCTGCATGGTGTCCTAGCTCCTCAGATCTCCAGCTGACGGAGTTAAAGTCCCACTCAATGCATTGCCAACCAAAAACTTAAAATGTAGCCTCTGATTGACTCTCAATGTCTCACCAACACATTTACTTTCAACGTAGTTCAATTTGAGAAACACCAATTTAGTTCTGAGCTTAGTGTGTTTTGACCAAAGCAACTGAGATTTTGTTGTTTCTGTGATTCCTGCTTTAGAGTTTTAAATGTTCTTTCTTTTGGTTTTTGTTCAGGTTGAGCTCCTATCAGAAACCGTCTGATGTTTGGAGAAAGTGGGAGGCCTGATGAAGCGTGTTTGTCCCTCCGAAAGTGAAGCGTGAGGTTGGTGTTTTGTTGATGGAACTTTTCATGATCTTATTAGCAGGGTCCCTGTGGGTCATGGACTTTTAAAAGGTCTATTCCAGTCATTGAAAGTCAGGAAATTCAATGTATTTTTTATTTTCTTTTAATCCAAGTCATGGAATATCAGGGGTTTTTGTTTGGTGCTTTAAATTTTAGTTTCTATTTATCAATGTAAAATTCCTGTACCTTTTCTATATATATATATATATATATAATATTTTATTTTTTTTTTTTTTATTGCATGGTTTTACTTATTTTTATGGTTCAGCTATTTTTCAGCACCATTTTATTCCCTTCAACCTGCAATCACTACAGTGCCAGGAAAATGTAAATTTCAAGAGTTTTGGCTACAAAAAGACCACTTCAAAGACTGGGTGTGAAAAGTAGATGATGGAAAAGCAAAAACTAAATGTCAAGAAAAAAAAAAACTGAATTATGAACTTGATTGCAAACAGAAAATGAGAGTATTTAAAGTGTTTAACCCCTGAAATCATAAAAACCATAAATTAATTTCTGTAGAAATGGTACAAAAAAAGCCAGTTTCCACTGCTAAATAAAATTTTTTAAATGTTATTGCGAATTATCTCACAATAATGAATAATATCTTTTTTTTTCTCACAATTGTGAGATATAAACTCGCAATTCTGAGAATTAAAAACAGAATTGTGAAATAAAGTTGCAGTGGTGAGTTATAAAGTCAGAATTGCATGATATAAACTCGCAATTGAGAGTTAAGTCAGAATTGTGATATAATTCTGTTGTGTAATATTCAATGAACATATCTGTATTTTTTTTTCTCCTCAGAAATGGGTTTCTCACAATTCTGAAAAAAAAAAAGTCAGGATTGCAAAATACAAACTCATAAATTGCAAGAAAAAAAGTCAGAATTGAGTTATCTTTTTTATTTAGTGGTAGAAACTGGCTTCCACAGTTTTTGTACTAAAAATGTCTGTGAACAAATAAATAAAGCTTGCAAATCCGTTCATTATAGGTCATAGAAATTAATCTTTTTAGTCAGGGAAACAAAGTTTTGATTTTCTTTCTGTTTTTGGTTTCAGATGATGGATGACGGACTGAAGATGAAAGAGCCGCTGCAATTAATGAAGGTTCATGAATATCGAAAGGTCATTTTATGACCTGCAATATCCAAAGAGCATTTCTTCTGTGGTTTATTTGTGTCTTTGATGCTGGTGTTGTATTGAAAACCTTGTAACACCTTCCTGGTCAAAACTGACAGTCCTTTTAGAGTTGGTTGTAAATATCATAACCAAAGTTTTGAATTCAGCTTGTTTTCTGTCAGAACACAGGCCTCAGTATCACCTTCCTTTGTTAGCATTATCTAATGCATTAACAAACCGTATTTATGAACCTTTGTTCATGTATGTTAATAAAAACACCAATTGATTGTTAGCTCAGGTTTATTAAATCTAAGCAGATACAACTGCATTAGTATGGTTGAGTTGTTAATTCACATAAACTTGGCTATGCTAATAAAGTTTATTTGAAAGCATTTCCTATGTCTCACTCGTCTGTTTGTGAGCGAAAGGGTCATTCTTCAATTGGGGTGGCAATATCATGGTTCCCACGGCTCATGGAATTTCTGGAATATCATGGAATTTTAAAAGGTCTATTCCGGTCACTGAAAGTCAGGGAATTTTTTTTTTTTTTTTTTGGTCCAAGTCATGGAATATCAGGAATTTTTGTTTGTTGCTTTAAATTTTAGTTTCCATTGATCAATTTAATTTTTTTTTTTTTTTTCTGGCATTGTTTTACACAATGTTTTTGCCTGTTTTATGGTTAGGCTATTTTTCAGCATGAAATGTGAAGAAATAAAAAAAAATCATGATGAACTTGATTACAAGCAGAAAAGCAAAAAAAACCTCCTGAAATCATAACCATACATTAATTTCTGTAGAAATAGTACAGAAAAAGGCAGTTTCCGCCACTAAATACATTAAAAAAAAAAAAAAGTATATTGCAACTTATCTCACAATTCTGAGATTTTCAGAGATTTTGAGAAATTCTCAGAATTGTGAGATATAAACTCGCAATTGCGAGTAAAAGTCAGAATTCCATGATATAAATTCTAAATTAAGTCAGAATTGTGTGATTCTGTGAACATATCAGTATTTTTTTTTCCTTAGAAATGAGTTTATATCTCACAATTCTGAGAAAAAAGTCAGAGTTGCACAAGAGACAAACTCACAAATTGCGAGAAAAAAAAGGTCAGAATTGTGAGTTTTATCTTTTTTTATTTGGTGGCAGAAACGGACTTCCATAGTTTTGTACTAAAAACGTCTGTAAATAAAGCTTGCAAATGGATGGATCTGTTCATTATAGGTCATGGAAATTCAGCTTTTTAGTCAGTGAAAGTCAGGGAATTTGACATTTGGCTTAAAGTGGGAACCCTGCAATCTGTAAAAATGCATGATAGTCATTTTTAATAAAATGAATTGCTATGAATTTAAAATTATTTTAATATGCTATATCCATTAAAATAGAAGCTTAATTTTGATTTTCAAATAATTATGATCTGTGTCTATGGTGTCAACAGTAAAGACAGTAACGCCACAGAGAAATTAGCCTAAATCCAGACTTCTCTAAAATGGAGGCTGCCATCATGATTTCAAGATCAGGGGATATTTTGGAAATATTAATACAAAAGTTAGATTAAAATATGTCAGATCTGCAAGTTATCAACAAATGAAGTGCGACATGAAATTATCCGAAATTTGGTTCACTTTAAGAAAATGAATAATAAAGAATGTACTCAACATGCAGCCCTCAGCTCCAGCAGCACCTACAATGACCTTTACACACAGAAAGTAGTCCAAATAGATATTCCCCCTTTTTTTTATAAGGGGTAACAATCGTTGTAAAACCACAAACATGATTTTGGGGGACACAACTTTTTTCTTAGATATAACAAAATACCTATTTTTTGTTAAATAATGTTAAAATCTATATTCACAGTATAACCACTGTATTTGTGTTAAAATATGAAAATAAAAAATAAATTTAAAAAAGTATTGTTGGGTGGGAACATGCATATTTTGTTACAAATGCTCAAATAAATATGTATTTTATAACAAAAATGTAACTATTAACAGTGCACACATTGAGTTTAACCTACAGAATACAAACATGCAAACATTATTTTTATTTCAACGATTGTGAAGTAGAGCGAAACTACTTGCCACCACAAATGAAGAATGACCATTTTTGTGGATAATTTTGACTAATAAAACACTGGTGTTTTAATGTTTAACCAGGATGTTTGTTTTGAAATGCTTTTAATTTGTACAAAATGAAAGTCACACACCAGTCAAAAATGACTGGCCTTCAAAATGATAAATGATAGCCTATAAACCTCTTGCACTGTATTTTTACTAAATATAAGATTCAGTCTTTTTGTAAACTTGTTTTCCTTCAGTTTTGTATTTATTTTTGAAACTGATCAAATATTTTTGCCTTTTTATTGGTAAATCTTTTAACACTGGAAGAGCATTGATCCAACCTGATAAAATCAAACATTCACATCCCTCTCGTCTTTAGTTGAATTGTGTTTTTGGCTCTTAAACTTTGATGAAACGGATCAGAGCCTGACCACAACGTCCGTCCCGGAGAACCTGGGCAGGTTCAGCTCGTACTTCCTCTGAATGTCGTAGGGCAGGAAGCGTCCGGCCAGGAAGTGCGATCCGGAGAAGCTCATGGCGCACCGCTTCGGCGTCATCAGAGAAACCAGAAGAGCAGGACTGATCCCGTCTGAGCTGGACTCATCTGCATCCCAGCCTGCAGTTACACACAAGACATTACATTTCTATGAGAACTGGAGATTTACTGCTCTGGTGATGATTGTTCTAAACAGTCATGAAGCTCACTCAGGTTTATGACTAGTGTCATAAATGAAGTGGTTCTGATAAGGGCTCATACCTGATGGGATGTCCAGGCTGACGATGGGCACTCTGAGTCCTTGTAGAGTCTGCAGGACTCCGGTGAACGGCTCTCCGACTGACGCCAGTTCAGTTTCTGGACCCAGAACCGCATCCACAACCAGGTTATACGCGTCATTGATCAGCTGCACCTTCACGAAGAAAACCGGCAAACATCGACTTAATACACATTCATATGATTTCAGTTCAGTTCTGTTTTTATTATCCATTTTGACTCAGACTCATAATTCCTATGATTTAATTGTTTTTGTTTTTTTTAACCGAGGCACTGTGTTCATTTTTGATTGAAAAAGTTTGACGTGTTTTTCAGAATTTTTACCTCATTGAAACCCTAACCTTGCATATTTCACAATTCTAACTTGTATATCTTGTAATTGTGACTTGCGTATTTCGCAATTCCGACTTGCATATCTCACAATTCCAATTTGCATATTTCACAATTTCCAACTTGCATATTTCAAAATTCCGACTTGCATATCTCACAATTCCGACTCACATTCCAACTTGCATAGCTCGCAATTCCGACTTGCATATTTCGCAGTTCCGACTTACATATCTCACAATTCCAATCTTGCATATTTCGCAATTTCTGACTTGCATATTTCACAATTCCGACTTGCATAGCTCACAATTCCGACTCACATTCCAACTTGCATATTTCGCAATTCAAACTTGTATATCTCGTAATTTCGACTTGCATATTTCGCAATTCCGACTTGCATATCTCACAATTCCAATTTGCATATTTCACAATTTCCAACTTGCATATTTCAAAATTCCGACTTGCATAGCTCACAATTCCAATTTGCATATTTCACAATTTCCAACTTGCATATTTCAAAATTCCGACTTGCATATCTCACAATTCCAATTTGCATATTTCACAATTTCCAACTTGCATATTTCAAAATTCCGACTTGCATATCTCACAATTCCGACTCACATTCCAACTTGCATAGCTCGCAATTCCGACTTGCATATTTCGCAGTTCCGACTTACATATCTCACAATTCCAATCTTGCATATTTCGCAATTTCTGACTTGCATATTTCACAATTCCGACTTGCATAGCTCACAATTCCGACTCACATTCCAACTTGCATATTTCGCAATTCAAACTTGTATATCTCGTAATTTCGACTTGCATATTTCGCAATTCCGACTTGCATATTTCAAAATTCCGACTTGCATATCTCACAATTCCAATTTGCATATTTCACAATTTCCAACTTGCATATTTCAAAATTCCGACTTGCATATCTCACAATTCCGACTCACATTCCAACTTGCATAGCTCGCAATTCCGACTTGCATATTTCGCAGTTCCGACTTACATATCTCACAATTCCAATCTTGCATATTTCGCAATTTCTGACTTGCATATTTCACAATTCCGACTTGCATAGCTCACAATTCCGACTCACATTCCAACTTGCATATTTCGCAATTCAAACTTGTATATCTCGTAATTTCGACTTGCATATTTCGCAATTCCGACTTGCATATCTCACAATTCCAATTTGCATATTTCACAATTTCCAACTTGCATATTTCAAAATTCCGACTTGCATAGCTCACAATTCCAATTTGCATATTTCACAATTTCCAACTTGCATATTTCAAAATTCCGACTTGCATATCTCACAATTCCAATTTGCATATTTCACAATTTCCAACTTGCATATTTCAAAATTCCGACTTGCATAGCTCACAATTCCGACTCACATTCCAACTTGCATATTTTGCCCTTCTAATTTGTATATCTCGTAATTCCGACTTGCATATTTCGCAATTCCGACTTGCATATCTCACAATTCCAATTTGCATATTTCACAATTTCCAACTTGCATATTTCAAAATTCCGACTTGCATAGCTCACAATTCCGACTCACATTCCAACTTGCATATTTTGCCCTTCTAATTTGTATATCTCGTAATTCCGACTTGCATATTTCGCAATTCCGACTTGCATATCTCACAATTCCAATTTGCATATTTCACAATTTCCAACTTGCATATTTCAAAATTCCGACTTGCATAGCTCACAATTCCAATTTGCATATTTCACAATTTCCAACTTGCATATTTCAAAATTCCGACTTGCATATCTCACAATTCCAATTTGCATATTTCACAATTTCCAACTTGCATATTTCAAAATTCCGACTTGCATAGCTCACAATTCCGACTCACATTCCAACTTGCATATTTTGCCCTTCTAATTTGTATATCTCGTAATTCCGACTTGCATATTTCGCAATTCCGACTTGCATATCTCACAATTCCAATTTGCATATTTCACAATTTCCGACTTGTATATTTCAAAATTCCGACTTGCATAGCTCGCAATTCCGACTTGCATATTTCGAATTCCGACTTGCATATCTCACAAGTTTTACCTCATTGAAATGGTATGAAAACCTAAACCTAATGAACTTGCAACATGACCAAAAAATCATGGTTAATCAAATCAATCAAAAATATTCAATGTCAAAAATGACCACTTTGGAAAACAAAAAATAATAATAATAATAATCTAGTGGAAACATTTGGTATTGCAACCAAACAAATTTTTACTGAAGGTTGTTTTTTGTGATATCAACATCAAATATGGAACGGAACTTTGATTTATAATCTTCTTACTGTTTTAGAGTAAAGCAGTAAGTTTCAGTGTTTGAGTTTTGGGGTCTCGGCCATTTAACAATATGGATGTGATTGCACTTACACTTTACTTTAAGGTCACAATTGATGTGTGTTAGTTAATGCGTTAGCTAACATACTAACAATGAGCAATATATAGCATCTTTGTCAACGTCAGTTAAAAATATTAGTAAAACATAAGTATCATAAGCTTCACTCTAAATTGAAAACTGTAAATATACTTTAGTTAAAAAAACTACCAAAAAAAACATCAAATCTAATAAGCACAAGTTAAAAAAAAAACGTAAAAAAAAAAAAAAAAAAAAAAAAAACATTCTTAACATTCTTTCCTCAACAAAAAAAGAGAGGAAAGAAATTTGAGAAAAAAAAGATAAAGTTTTTTGTTAATAGAAAAAAGTTTTTTCATTGAGAAAAAAAATCTGTGAAGAATTTTATTTTCAGATACGTTTTTTGAAAAGAAAAGTATTTTGAAAGATTGTTTAAAGCTTTTTTGAAAGTGTTCAGGGCTTCTGTAGTTGTCTGTCAAACTGTCAAGCTTTCAGTGAAGCTCATTTTCCTACAGCAGCTCTAAGGTTAGGGTTTGGGTTTAGCTGAATCTGATCTCAGCGGCCTGCTGTCTGACCTCGGTGGGCAGGTAGGACAGGAACGGCAGGTCCATCCGCTCACACTGAAGCATCAGGTCCTGATGAAGACCGTCTGAGGAGCGTTTGGGGGTGAAGACGGTGGGAATATATTCCTGTCACATAAACACATCCGTCAGTCACAGTGATCACAGATACTGAGTGAAGCATGTGGTGCGTTCACTTACAAACACACGCAGATGACGAGCACACGCCAGACCCACACAGCCGTTCTGATCCGGACCACAGATCACCAGAACCGTCGGCTGCCGCTTCTCCAGAGACGACAGCGGGAAAACCTGAGAGAACACACCATCACTGACACACACTCAACCATAGAAACCACGTACAGCACAAGATTTAAAAAGAAAAAGGGAACTGCAATTTCATATGTCTCAATTCTGACTTGTCTCACAATTCTGACTTCCATATCTTGCCATTCCGACTTCTTTATCTCGCAATTCCGACTTTTACATATTTCATAATTCCGATTTACATATCTCGCAATTCCGACTTCTATATCTCGCAATTCCAACTTTTACGTCTCGAAATTCCGACTTCTAAATCTCGCAATTCCGACTTCTATATCTCGCAATTCTGACTTCTATATCTCGCAATTCCGACTTCTATATCTCGCAATTCCGCCTTCCATATCACCGCAATTCTGACTTCTATATCTCGCAATTCCGACTTCCATATCACCGCAATTCTGACTTCTATATCTCGCAATTCCGACTTCTATATCACCGCAATTCTGACTTCCATATGTCACAATTTTTAACCCTAACCCTAACCGACTTCTATATCTCGCAAATTCCGACTTCTATATCTCGTAATTCCGACTTCTATATCTCGCAATTCCGACTTCCATATCACCGTAATTCTGACTTCTATATCTCACAATTTTTAACCCTAACCCTAACCGACTTCTATATCTCGCAAATTCCGACTTCTATATCTCGCAATTCCGACTTCCATATCACCGTAATTCTGACTTCTATATCTCGCAATTCCGACTTTTACATATTTCATAATTCCGACTTACATATCTCGCAATTCCAACTTTTACATGTCGTGAAATTCCGACTTCTAAATCTCGCAATTCCAACTTACATATCTCGCAATTCCGACTTCTATATCTCGCAATTCTGACTTCTATATCTCGCAATTCCGACTTCCATATCACCGCAATTCCGACTTCCATATCACCACAATTCTGACTTCTAAATCTCGCAATTCCGACTTCTATATCTCGCAATTCCGACTTCTATATCTCGCAATTCCGACTTCTATATCTCGCAATTCCGACTTCTATATCTCGCAATTCCGACTTCCATATCACCGCAATTCCGACTTCCATATCACCACAATTCTGACTTCTATATCTCGCAATTCCGACTTCCATATCACCGTAATTCTGACTTCTATATCTCGCAATTTCGACTTCTATATCACTGCAATTCTGACTTCTATATCTCGCAATTCCGACTTCTATATCACCGCAATTCTGACTTCCATATCTCACAATTTTTAACCCTAACCCTAACCGACTTCTATATCTCACAATTCCGCCTTTTATATGTCTCGCAATTCAGACTTACATGTCTCGTATGATCTGCAATTCTGAATTATAAAGATTCACAACAGTTTTGTAGTTGAGTAAAGTTTTCAGTATTTCAAAACAACAATAAATGAATAACCAATGGAAGTATTAAAGAAAAACCATCATTAAGTGTAACTGTGATTCTCGTCTCTGCAGACCTTTGCGATGGCGGTCGCACACGCGTGTCCCAGCATCTCCGTCAGCTGTTGCCGTCCGAAACGATAATCCCTTAGCAACTCTGTCTCCATGGTGACCGCCTCCTCCTTACTGCAAAACATAATAAATAAATGAGTTGAGATGAAAATATGAAAATATGCTCAGAACCAAGCATGACAGAAATGAATGAGTGACTCTAGAAACACTGAATGTGGGACGTGACAATCAGCACATGGAGGTTCAATGACTTTATAAACAAGCATTTTTGTCTTGTTTTCCAGTAAAATATGTAAACATTCTTAAAGCAAGATACACTTACTGGAGAAGCAAAACAACTTAGGATTTGAGATCATGGTTCACAAATATCACAAATATCTGCCAGTGTGGTGAGAAAACTAAAACCTTTTCCCTTTTGAATTAAGTTTATTTTGCCGACCCTATAAGCAGATATTTGTTTGTGTGTTAAGCATAAACACTTTATTTTGAATTTTTTTTTTTTTTTATTGAAATCAAGATCTTTAGTCATCTGGCATCTCCAGTAAATGTATCTTGATTTAAGAATCATTAGACATTAGTACTGGAAAACAAGACCAGTCTCCTGCGTCAGAACATGATTTTTGGCATGTTCTCCAGGTCTCCTGCTAAAAGTAAGAGGCGTCACAGATCCTCTGACCTTCTGTGATCGAGATCGATAGTGATTCCCGTGATGCTCGACTGCACAGTTCCTGAACTCATGGAGGGAATCGATCGAACAACAGATTCCACACAGGAGATCATACATCTTCAAGAAACCCTGATCATATCAGCACATTTACTTAAACATCCTGAGATTCAGTCCTGGATTCTGATCCAGAGCTGGAACTTCCTCCACATCTGTTTACAGCATCAATAAAGACATTTTCACCACTTCAGAAATCATGTCACACACCTGATGGAACCAACAAGTTTCTCTATGACACTCTGACAGACCCACATGAAGTCATATTGAACTGAAAATTAATAATTGAACATCCAGTCTGTTCCGCACACAGAGCATCATGTGAGCTGGAATATAAAGAAAATATTTTGTCTTTAATATTTTTGTCTTCCGTTTGAATTTCTAAAATCAGGAACCATTTACCTGAGAAAGAAAATTACTTAAGATATTGTCTTATTAAAAAAATTACCCCCCCCCCCCCAAAAAAAAAAATAAAAAATAAAATATATATATATATATATATATATATATGATTTTTTAAAATAAATAAAAATTCCGACTTTTACGTCTCGCAATTCCGACTTTTACATCTCGCAATTCTGACTTTTACAAAAAAAAAAAATAATAATAATATATATATATATAAACAAATAATAATGTTTATTTCTTAAAAAAAAAAAAGATTTTTAAACAAATAAAAATCTGCATATATATATATATATTTATTTTATTTATTTTATTTTTTTTTTTTTGCCAGGTGGGAACATTTCTGACTTTTTAATTAATCCTGATAATAATGTTTAGTTCTCTGATTCTTTCAGAAACTGTCCGGATCTCAGTCAGTAATGCATATATGATGAATCAGCAGGACCAGAGATCAACCATGGGCTCCCCGCTCTGATGAACATCTGCTGCTGCACAGGAGACACATCTGAGACAATTCAGAGATGCTGAAGATCAGGCTGGATGTGTGTATTTGTAGAAGGCCTGAATAAAGAAAACTGGTCTATTTTAACATAAAAACCGAAGCACCCACAGTCACACCCGTCTAAATAACAAAAACACATCCTTCGCCTTCAGCTTAAACGAGTAGTTCAGACAAAAACAAACATGAAATGTGCTCACAATCCACAAGTAGCAACTGGAAGCAATGGTTTGAAGTCAAAAACGCTTTAATGATGTATTTGTTTATGTTTTTGTCTTCTTAAGATGTTAACTGATGGACTGGAGTGCTGTGCATTATTGTGATGTTTTTATCAGCTATTTGGACTCTCATTCTGACGGCACCCATTCGCTGCAATGGATTCATTGGTGAGACAGTGATGCAATGACACATTTATACAAATCTGATGAACAAACTCATCCTAGTTTTTGGTGGTCTGAGAGTGAGCACATTTTTATTTGTTTAAATCTCTTCATATATGTGACCCTGGAGCACAAAACCAGTCTTAAGTAGCGCAGGTTTATTTGTAGCAATAGCCAAAAATACATTGCATTAGTCAAAATTATCAATTTTTCTTTTATGCCAAAAATCATTAGGATATTAAGTAAAGATCATGTTCCATTAAGATATTTTGTATATTTCCTACCACAAATATATCAAAACTTAATTTTTGATAAGCAATATGCATTGCTAAAAACTTAATTTGAACAACTTTAAACGTGATTTTCTCAGTATTTAGATTACAGATATTCAAATAGTTGTCTCTCTGCCAAATATTGTCCTATCCTAACAAACCATGCATCAATGAAAAGCTTACTTATTCAGCTTTCAGCTGATTTATAAATCTCAATTTCGGAAAATTGACACTTATGACTGGTTTTGTGGTTTGGGGTCACATATAGACACACATCACACTTAAGGTTTTATCACTGTCTTTGATTCTCCAAATTAATAACCTCAGCAGCACACAAATAATAATAAAGATATCTCATACGTCTTCAGTTTTCTCAGAGAAAACATCAGATACTTCTGGGTACGTAAATGGACAGTAAGCACTGTTCTGGAGAACTAAAACGGAGAACTTTAACTGGAGTAAAAAAGACTCTTCTGGGAATAAACACAGGACTAACTGCTGCAATCATCTGTTAAAACAACCACAACACTTATAATCTGTGTATCTGAGCTTAAACCAGATCTAGATCACAGAGTTTGAGAGTTTGACAAACATGTATAGAGCTAAACTCTCCAGAATAGAGCTATGAGAATAGAAAGAAGAAAATGATACATAATGCGGCAGAACAAAGAGAAATATTTTTGCAGTGTTACAGTGTTACATTTTCACTCTATATTAGTGTCAGCTTCAAACATAATGATTTTTTCTGCTCTGTGTGTTTTACCTGAGATATCTGAGCGCTTGCACACACTCCTGACTCCTGCTGTTCATCTTCACTGATCTGAAAACAGATGCACAGAGTTTGAGTGTTTAATTCCTTCCCGACTGACTTTCCGTCTCGATCTGATCTCGATGTGAAGATGAAGCTCGTGATGTGAGAATGTGTCCGGCTGAGAGCCAATCACAGCGCCGCAGGATTTAGGGGAGGCCGCTGATTGGCTGACTCGATCCCTCACACTGAACTGCCAGAATCTCACATCTCCATCACATTCCGCAGCATCGCTGTGTTTGCTCTGTTATTATATCACTGAGAATCAACATCATAGTTCGTGCACTGATGTGGCTTTCATGCAAACCAGCAGGTATTATTATTAAAAATGAAACAGGGAACAGTTCCTCATGCTGTGGAAATGCAAATCCTGAACAATGTTCTTGTTGTGAAGCAGAGGAGCGAGACATTCGTTTTCATTAATGTTTTTACTGTTATATTTTCATATATATATATATATATATATATATATAAAGTTTTTACATGTTAAATAATTATTTGTGCATGCTTGTTTGTATATATAATGTTTTTACATCTTAATGCATGCTTGTTTATATATATATATATATAAAGTTTTTACATGTTAAATAATATTTCTGCATGTTTTAATGCATGCTTGTTTGCATATATATAAAATTTTTACATGTTAATTTATGCATGTATATATATATATACACACACACACAATATATTAATTATCGTATTTCAGTTTTAGTTCAAGTTAAACTTGCCTTGGCAAATAGCTGAAAAAAAGTATTTTATCTTTAAATTATTTTATTTCAGCTAGGTGCCATGGCAACATATCTCTTTTTTCTTTTTTTTTTTAGTTTAACTAAACAAAATAAAATAACAAATGTACTTTAGCTTTTTTTTGTAGTTCAGTTTATTTTATTTCATTTATAACTCCTCTGTGATAACTGATAATAAAGCAGATGCAGTGGTATTGTGTGTGTTTGTGGTTAGTTAGTGGATGACTAGTTTACTAGTTAAAGTGATTACAGCTGTGCGAACTGAAGCAGAACTGACTTCATACATCAGCAGCTGATTCAAACACAAACATCATGAAGAAACCTGAGAAGATCCTGCAGCGTTTCACACTCAACTGAAGGACATTTAGAGTTATTATTACAGCCACTCATTAAAGTCACAGCAGATTAAATCAGTAAATAATGACAGCAGTGACACTCACATGATCTGACGGCTGGTTTCCTCCTGTAGATCCTGTGAGTCCATTACTTCTGTGGGAAAATAAGGCTTTTATAGCGGTTAATAAATGTTCAGAAACATGCATGTATGTGCATGACCTTTTTTCTTTCCATACATGTATTATGAAGGCTGGGGATTATTGCTGCAACACATTGCATGTTTGTCCATATGTCTGTCTTTGGTTTTGGTGTATTTCACTTGTTTTTTCTACTGTCCTCTGCTGTCTACTTTCAATATAAAAAACAAAAAAACATGCATGAGTTTAAAAGCTGCTTGCAGAAATATAGAAACATAAGATGCATCTTTTAATATTTAGTATTGGCCTTCTGAAAAAAGAGAGCTTTACAAATTTCCTACGAGAGGCAGCTAATATTCAAAGTCCTGTACATTTTCTATCATCTTGGATCTTCATATTGTTTCTCCTTCTTGAAATAGATCAATGCATCAGTCAAATATATCCATCAGGGCAGAACAAAATAAATAGCTTGGAAATTTAAAATGCAAAACATTTAAATATTTAGCAGATTCAAAATTCAGGTGTATTTTAGGCGCTCAAATAACACATCAAGTACACTAGTTTTTGAATTAGATTGTATTTTTACACATGCATATGTACCAATGTTTTTAATTTTTTTTAGTTTTAGCTGTCTTAGATCCATAGTATGTTTGCTACTCATACATTTCATTATATATGTTTAAATGCATGAATTATAACAGTAAATAAATCGATAAATGTGACCCTGAACCATAAAGCCAGTCATAAGGGTACATTTTTTTTCCATTGACGTATGGTTTGTTAGGACAATATTAGAGAGACAATTATTTGAAAATCTGCAATCTGAGGGTGCAAAAAAATCTAAATATTGAGAAAATCACCTTTAAGTTGTTCAAATTAAGTTCTCAGCAATGCATATCACCAATCAAAATTTAAGTTTTGATATATTTACAGCAGGAAATTTACTAAATATCTTCATGCAACATGATCTTAACATCCAAATGGTTTTTGGCATAAAAGAAAAAAGCTACAAATATACATGTGCTACTTTAGCTCTTTTTGTGCTCCAGAGTCACAAATATTCAATAACACACATCTGCCCTTGTAATTGAAGAAATTTCTGTTGATTTACAGTTGCAAACAGACGCATCAAAGATGTCTAAGGTCAACTTTCAAAGCAAAATCTAGGAAGAGCTTTCATCTTCACTGCGATTGAGAGTAACTGCATCAACGCAAGCGCAGAGCAACCATGAAAGACACGAGACCGTTTGAGAGGAAAAGAAAATATATTTAATATGGAAACATTTACAATGTGAAAAGAGCAACACGTCTCTAACGCCGGAAACGCCGAAGGAGGGGATGCTGGGAAAGCTGGACTCAGACGTACCACAGGAATCCGAACTTCTTCCGCAGCATCTCCTCTCGCGGCCGCAGGTTATACAGCTCCTCAGTGAGAGGAGACACCCATCGGTCCGTGTGGAACACCTTCTCACCCACCTGAAACACATCAGACACTCCATAAACACTCCTGAATAGGGCTGTGCGATACTGACAAAAAATAATCTCTCTATTTTCTGGGATTTTGTCGATGGCGATAATTAGACGGTATTTTTGCTGTGTGTTATTGTGCTTAAAGGACTACAGTGCTAAAGTTTTTGATATTACTCATATTCTGTGGTCAGTTCACAGCAGTGATCATTATTCTTTTCCTAAAAGTTTAAATGGATTTTTAAATGGAGATTTATGGGCATTTTTACCTTTATAAAACATTTTTTTCTAAAAGTGTGCATCAACTTTTGAGTCTAATTCTTGCATTTAATCAGTCAATTATAATAATAATACATCTAGTCTGTTACTAAACAAATCAAATCGGTATCAACAAAACTCATATTTGCAGAAGCTGCATATAAAGTGGCATTTAGATGCATTTCCACATTAAAGCCGCCAGCAGGTGTCAGAGAGTCGCTGTTAATAAGAGAGTCATTGCGATTGAACCGAATCATTTAAACGGTTGATTCATTCAGAAACTAAACACCTTCATGTTGCTCAGAGACGCAAAACAGTGCTGTGGCTGTGTTTGCAATGATTTTTCTGTCGAAATCAAGCTAAAACAGGAAATATGCTTCTAAAACATAAGTTAATATTAACTTCTTGTCTCTTGAACTGTCACATTTATAGTCATGCTGATTTTTTGAAGGAAAAACTTTTGTTTAACTAGATGAAATGATATAACTATATACATTTTCTGTCCCCATATCTTGAATTCTGTGATCATTTCTAAATGCGTTTTAATAGACTGAACCATGCAGTGAAAGAATGCGCTCTAAATGCACACTTACTAGACTTCATCATGTAATGTTATGTGTGCTCTCTGTAGGTGCATTTTGTTTGTTTTTCGCATTATACTTGATAATGTCAAATTGCACATCGCTAAAACAACAATTTCGATATTATCGCAGACGATATATACACAGCCCTACTCCTGAACATCACGACGTCACACACAGAACTCAATGAATCATGTGTCAGGACCTTCCAGCCGGGAACATCCTTCATGAGCACCGTTTCCTCCTCCAGATTCTCACGAAGCATCCGTAACGTCCTGGACAAGAAACAAAGCCACATCAATCAGAAACAAATACATCATTTACTGGAGAAGCAGAATGACAGAAGACAAGAGGTCTTGTGAGTTTACAATTAAAACAAGAGTAAATATATGTGTGTGTGTGTGTGTGTGATGCGATCTGGGAAAACACATCAAATGTTTCCAGGAAATTCAAAAAATAGTTAAAATGCCAATTTTTGGTCAAAATTAGGTTCAGGGTTCCCACTCGAAGCCAAATGTCAAATTCCCTGACTTTCACTGACTAAAAAGGCAAGGCAAGTTTATTTTTATAGCACATTTCATACACAATGGTAATTCAAAGTGCTTTACATAAAAGGAAATAAAATAATCAAAAACATAAGACTTAAAAAAAAAAAAAAAAATCACAACAATGAAAACATTTAAAGTGATTTTAAAACAAATTGAATTAAAACAGGAATAAAAATAATTATACATAAAATACAGTGCAAAAAGGCTGAATTTCCATGACCTATAATGAACGGATCCATCCATTTGCAAGCTTTATTCACTTGTTTACAGACGTTTTTAGTGCAAAACTATGGAAGTCTGTTTCTGCAATTAAATAAAAAAAAAAATAAAACTTGCAATTCTGACTTTTTTTTCTCAGAATTGTGAGATATAAAATCATTTCTGAGGAGAAAAAATACTGATATGTTGACAGAATTGAGTTTATATCATGCAATTCTGACTTTGACTTGCAATAGCGACTTTTTATCTCACGATTCTGATTTTATTTCTCAGAATTGTGAGTTTGTATCACGCAATTGTGAGAAAATAATTCAGAATTGTGAGATAAGTCCCAATAACCTTTTTAAAAATATATATATATTTAGTGGCAGAAACTGGCTTTTTCTGTACTATTTCTACAGAGATTAATTTATGGTTTTTATGACTTCAGGAGCTAAACAGAAAAGGGATTTTCTGTTTGTAATAATTTTGATAAATGAAAACTAAAATTTAAAGCAACAAAGAAAAATCCCTGATATTCCATGACTTGGACCAAAAAAATTATTAAATTCCCTGACTTTCAAAGACTGGAATAAACCTTTTAAAATTGGGAACCCTGTAGGTTTTTATTAAATTATTATTCTATAACATCTTGTCTTTCATCTCTGAAAATATCTTTATATTTACATTCACTTGCTTAGTGCAGAAAAACAGGGTTTTATTGCAGCAAGCAGAAATGACTTTCTCTTTCTCTAATGTTAAGTACGGTGCTTTCTCTAAACACCACAAAAACAGTAAACCTATCAAAATTCCTTGTATGCACAAGCACACTTGGCAATAAAGCTCTTTCTGATTCTGATTTACTTCATGAGTTTCTGCTCTGATTTGAAGCTGAATCAGTGTCAGTAAATCTGCTTTATGGACGTCTCTGAGGCTCTGTGTTTCTCACCGTCGGTCTTGTTCGGCCTGCAGCAGCGGCAGCAAAGCGATCCGCGCCTCCAGCTCCTCGATGTGCAGCCGTCTGTCGGAGGAAGAGCAGAATAAATATAACATTTTTAGCAAGACAGGCCGTTTTTTAGACACACAAACTTTAAAAATGTCAGCAGGTGCATTAGTGCAGGCACACTATGATTACACACTAACATTTTGGTACAGCGTTATACAAAACGAACTAAATGTAAATTACAGACTGCTCAAAACAAGTTTGTAGGTTTATTTTGAAAGTACATCCAAAGATGCATTTAAGTAATGAATATTTTAGTGAAAATGATCCATTTATGATTTGTTCGTCCATTTTTGAATATAGAGGACCACAATGTTCACAGACGTTTTAGTACAAAACAGACATACACGCTTATTTATTTATTTGCTTTTTTATATGCACTTTGATATCTTTTTGTACTATTTCAACAGAAATTCATTTTTGGTTTTCAGGTTTTTATGCTTTTATGCTAAGGATTTTTCTTTGTAATCTTATTAGTCATTCTTTTTATTTCTTCACAATTAGTTTTTGCTTTTCTGTCGCCCAGTCTTTGCAGTGCATTTTGTATCTAAAGCTCTTGAAATGTACATTTTCCTGGTGACTGCATTTGACTTGACGAGCGAAAAGGGAACAAGATGGCGAAGAAAGATAGCCTAAATATAACAAAAGGCAAATACATGAGAAACACTAACATTTTGGTACAGCGTTATACAAAAACATTTCAGTGAAATAGTTTTTTTAAATGTTGACAAAAGGGTAACCTTTCTTAAATTGGTGATGGGGTTTAAAATATTAAAGAAAAGTGTTCCTTGTAAAGTTTAAGAGTTTAACAGGGAAGAACTCTTTATATACTAGTTTTTTGTTTTAATCTGGGAATAGATCAGCTGTTTGTATAAAACAGATCCAAGATGATAGTATTTTTAGAAGGGAAGTTAAAAAATGGCTTTTTTTTTTCTTTTTGCTATTAGTGGTTTTAGGTGTTGTGTTTGTGAATTGCTGAATTTGATGTTGATTTTTACTCCATTTCTGATTTGTTCGTCCATTTTTGAATATAGAGGACCACAATGTTCACAGACGGTTTTGGTAAAAAACAGACATACATGCTTATTATGATATTTTTTTTGCTTTTGCTTTTTTATATGCATTTTGATATTTTTTTTTTACTATTTCAACAGAAATTTATTTTTGGTTTTCAGGTTTTTATGCTTTCAGAGATTAAATGCTCCAAAGGATTTTCTCTTTGTAATCTCATTATTCATTCTTTTTATTTCTTCACATTTAGTTTTTGCTTTTCTGTCACCCAGTCTTTGAAGTGCTCATTTTGTATCTAAAACTCTTGAAAATGTACATTTTCCTGGTGACTGCATTTGACTTGACGAGCGATAAGGGAACAAAATGGAAATGAAAAACAGCCTAAACATAAAAGGCAAAATACATGAAACACACTAACATTCTGGTACAGCGTTATACAAAACAAACTAAATGTAAATTACAGACTGCTCAAAACAAAGTGCATTTAAGTAATGAACATTTTAGTGAAATAGTTTTTTTAAATGTTGAAAAAGGGTAATCTTTCTTAAATTGATGATGGTGTTTAAAATATTAAAGAAAAGTGTTCCTCTCTGAGTATTATGTGTAAGAGATGTTCATTGTCATTCTACTAGAGCGAGTAGAAATGATATTTATCCTTGTAAGTTTAAGAGTTTAATAGGGTTTAATTTTTATATACTAGTTCGGTATCTTGGAATAGATTACCTGGTTATATAAAACAGATCCAAGATGATAGTATTTTTAGAAAGGAAGTTAAAAAAATGGCTTTTTTACTATTAGTGGTTTTAGGTGTTGTGTTTGTGAATTGCTGAATTTGATGTTGATTTTTACTCCATTTATGATTTGTTCATCCATTTTTGAAGACGTTTTTAGTACAAAACAGACGTACATGCTTATTATTATTCTTTTTTTTTTGGCTTTTGCTTTTTTATTTGCACTTTGATATTTTTCTGTACCATTTCAATTTTGGTTTTTAGGTTTTTATGCTTTCAGAGATTAAATGCCTCAAAGGATTTTCTCTTGTAATGAAGCTCATCATTCAGTCTTTATTTCTTGACATTTAGTTTTTGCTTTTCTGTCACCCAGTCTTTGCAGTGCTCATTTTGTATCTAAAACTCTTAAAATGTACATTTTCCTGGTGACTGCATTTTACTTGACGAGCGAAAAGAGTATAAAAAATAGCCTAAATATAACAAAAGGCAAAATACATGAGAAACACTAACATTTTGGTACAGCGTTATACAAAAACTAAATGTAAATTACAGACGGCTCAAGACAAGTTTGTAGGCTTATTTTGAAAGTACATCCACAGATGCATTTAAGTAATGAACATTTCAGTGAAATAGTTTTTTTAAATGTTGACAAAAGGGTAACCTTTCTTAAATTGATGATGGGGTTTAAAATATTAAAGAAAAGTGTTCCTTGTAAAGTTTGAGAGTTTAACAGGGAAGAACTCTTTATATACTAGTTTTTTGTTTTAATCTGGGAATAGATCAGCTGGTTGTATAAAACAGATCCAAGATGATAGTGTTTTTAGAAGGAAAGATAAAAAATGGCTTTTTTTGCTATTAGTGGTTTTAGGTGTTGTGTTTGTGAATTGCTGAATTTGATGTTGATTTTTACTCCATTTCTGATTTGTTCGTCCATTTTTGAATATAGAGGACGACAAAAAGACAAAAAGTACAAAACCGACATACATGCTTATTATTATTTATTTTTTTATTTTATTTATTTTATTTTATATGCATTTTGATATTTTTTTTTTTACTAATTTCAACAGAAATTCATTTTCGGTTTTCAGGTTTTTATGCTTTCAGAGATTAAATGCCCCAAAGGATTTTCTCTTGTAATGAAGCTCATCATTCAGCCTTTTATTTCTTCACATTTAGTTTTTGCTTTTCTGTCACCCAGTCTTTGCAGTGCTCATTTTGTATCTAAAACTCTTAAAATGTACATTTTCCTGGTGACTGCATTTGACTTGACGAGCGAAAAGAGAATAAAAAAATAGCCTAAATATAACAAAAGGCAAAATACATGAGAAACACTAACATTTTGGTACAGCGTTATACAAAAACTAAATGTAAATTACAGACGGCTCAAAACAAGTTTGTAGGCTTATTTTGAAAGTACATCCACAGATGCATTTAAGTAACGAACATTTTAGCAAAACTGTTTTTTTGAATGTTGAAAAAAGGGTAACCTTTCTTAAATTCATGATGGGGTTTAAAACATTAAAGAAAAGTGTTCCTGATTACCTGACTGTATAAAACAGATCCAAGATGATAGTATTTTTAGAAAGGGAGGTTAAAAAAATTGCTTTTTTTTACTATTAGTGGTTTTAGGTGTTGTGTTTGTGAATTGCTGAATTTGATGTTGATTTTTACTCCATTTATGATTTGTTCATCCATTTTTGAATATAGAGGACCACAATAGAAATAAGCCTATGGTTTTTTTGTGTTTATTATCCTCGACAGTTTTTGAAAATGTGACCCTGGACCACAAAACCAGTTATAAGTGTCAATTTTTCAAAATTGAGATTTATATATCATCTGAAAGTTTAATAAATAAGCTTTCCATTGATGTATGGTTTGCTAGGATCATACAATATTTGGCTGAGATACAACTATTTGAAAATCTGCAATCTGGGGGTGCAAAAAAATTAAAATATTGAGAAAATCACCTTTAAAGTTGTCCACATTAAGTTCTTAGCAATGCATATTACTAATCAAAAATTAGGTTTTGAAATATTTATGGTATGAAATTTACAAAATATCTAAATGGAACATGATTTGTACTTAATATCCTAATGATTTTTGGCATAAAATTTATTTTGATCATTTTGACCCATGCAATGTATTTTTGGCTATTGCTACAAATATACCCCAGCGACTGAAGACTGGTTTTGTGCTCCAGGGTCACAAATGTGTACGAATTTGTCTTCGTGGGCTTGTTTGATCGCTCACCTGCGCTCGCGGTTCCAGCGGAAAAGACGCCAGTATCCAAACACCATGAGCCCCACGCCGATCCCGAACATACTATAACCTGAGGACCACAGCAAAACAACCATCAGCACAACACCAGCTGGACATGAGCATTTTCACTTTTATCTCACAATTAAGACATTGTTCAAAACTTGCATTGTGCATTAGTTAACATCTCAGAATTCTGACTTTGCATTATGCAATTCTGTTTTTCCTCTCAATTCTAAGTTGAAATCATATGTGGCTTATGTATCACTATTCCGCAGTCTCATAGACAAAGGATTAGTTCACTTTCAGAACAAAAATGTACAGATAATGTACTCACCTCCTTGTCATCCGAGCTGCTCATGTTTTTCTTCAGTCGTAAAAAAAAACTATTTTTTGA
The DNA here is from genome assembly GCA_033026305.1 of Cirrhinus molitorella. Lineage (NCBI taxonomy): Eukaryota > Metazoa > Chordata > Actinopteri > Cypriniformes > Cyprinidae > Cirrhinus > Cirrhinus molitorella. Next base: position 446,805 of record CM065124.1, on the reverse strand, counting down.
GGAAAACATTTCAGGATTTATCTCCATATAGTGGACTTCTATGGTGTCTTCCAAAATGCAGTTTAAATCCAGCTTCAAAGGGCTCTAAATGATCCCAGATGAGGAAGAAAGGTTTTATCTATCGAAACAATTGGTTATTTTCTAAACAAACTGACAATTTATACACTTTTTAACCTCAAATGCTGGTCTTGTCTCATCTATGATAGTCTGTGTGATCCAGGTCAATACAGTTAGAGTATATTATATATGTAATGTATATTTACATATTTATATTACTTGAATTTTGTGTTTGCGAGTATATATATATATATATATATATATATATATATAATCACGATTAATCGCATCCAAAATAAAAGTTTATGTTTACATAATATATATTTGTGTACTGTGTATATTTATTATGTATACATAAATACAAACACATGCATGTATATATTAAGGAAAAATATTTTACATTTATATATAAAATATATACATTTATTTATAATCTAAATTTTATACAGGTATAAATATATATACAAATAAATATTTTGTTTTAATATATATACATGTATGTGTGTGTATTTATATGTACATAATAAATATACAAAGTAAACACACACATATAGTATGTAAACAAACTTTTATTTTGGATGCGATTAATCGCGATTAATCGTTTGACAGCCCTAATATATATACATAAAATAAAGAAAATTATTAGAATTTTTCATTAATAATATAACAAATATTGACTTTTACTTTCCTTAATTACATTAGCAACACATTTTTAATATTTAGATTTACACATTTATATTAATGTTTTAAAAGTAGTCTCTTCTGCTCACTGAGGCTGCATTCATTTATAGAAAAAATACAGGAAAAATACTAAAATTGTGAAATATTATTACAGTTCAAAAAATCTGTTTTCTATGTGAATATATGCTAAAATGTAATTTATTTCTGTGATCAAACCTGGATTTAATATTTAAAATTTTTCTGTATTTTTGATCAAATAAATAAATACTTGCATCACAGAGACAAGAAAAGACCAGCATTTGAGGTTAAAAAGTATATAAATTGTCAATTTGTTAAGAAAATAACTAGATAAGACCATTATTCCTCATCTGGGATCATTTAAAGCTGGATTTAACCTGCATTTTAGAAGTTCAAACTTGGGGCACCATAGAAATCCACTATATGGAGAGAAATCCTCAAATGTTTTCCTCAAAAAAACAATTTCTTTACGACTGAAGAAAGAAAGACAGATCTTGGATGTCAAGAGGGTGAGTACATTATCTGTAGATTTTTGTTCTGAAAGTGAACTAATCTTTTAAAACTAAAATGTAAGTCTGAGCGGTTTCAACTGAAAGAGACTGACTGATCTTAAAATATATCAGTGTCTTTGTTTCGTCTCAGTAATGTTTTTTTTTTCTAAGATACGTTTATAAAAATGTCTTAATTGAACTATGTCCTAATCCTGGCCTATCATAACCAGACTTGTGATGAAAAGTCTTAATTAAGATTAAAAAGTATCAACTACACTGGTAAAAATCAAAAAACACTATTAAGTCAAATTAAAATATTTTGTTATGCAGCTGCCTTAAAATTTTTCAAAAATAGCTTGTTCAACTTGAAATGTTAGATATTTGAGATGATTAAAATAAAAAAATGTTTGTTAATCTTAAAAGCTGTGTTTGTTTCTCGGCTGTCTTAAAATTTTAAGTTGAATCAACTCAAATATCTAAGTTGTCACTTAGTAAAACAACATTTCAAGTTGAACAAACTTATTTGAGTTGAATGAACTTAATTTTAAGAGAGCAGGATAAAATATTTTAAGTTGACTCAACAAATTGTTTTTTTTTTTACAGTGTAGCTGCTACTTTTTAATCTTAATTAAGACTTTTGGACTGAACTTAAAATTTTAAGGCAGCAGGATAAAATATTTTAAGTTGACTCAACAAATTGTTTTTTTTTTTACAGTGTAGCTGCTACTTTTTAATCTTAATTAAGACTTTTTGACTGAACGTAAAATTTTAAGGCAGCAAGGTAAGTTGATTCAAAAAACAGTATTTTTTTTTACAGTGTATCTTATTTAATGTAAGCACAAAACCAGTCTTAAGTAGCATAGGTATATATTTAGAGCAATACATTGTAAGGGTCAAAGTTAGAAATGTTCCTTTTATGCCAAAAATCATTAAGACATTAAGATCAAGTTCCATGAAGGTATTTTGTTAGGGTGAGGAATTTCCGTAAATATACCAAAACTTCATTTTTGATAAGTAAAATGCACTAAAAACTTAATTTGGACAACTTTAGATTTTTTTTGCACCCTCAGATTGCAAATTTACAAATAGATGCATCTCAGCCAAATATTGTCGTATCATAACATACCATACATCAATGTTTAAACTTATTTATTCAGCTTTCAGATGAGATATAAATCACAATTTCTAAAAAATAACCCTTATGACTGGTTTTGTGGTGCAGGGTCACGTGACTTTCATCAGAAACACAACAATCTTCAACGAGAAGAAAACAGATTGACTAAGAAATCTTTAGATTCTGTTCACTTTCGGAAATGAACTATAAAACTACAAAAAAAAAATAGCGTTTCACATGAAGGCCATCTATAAGAGTGACAATACTTGAGTATGACATTTGATGCAGCACAATATTTTGATGATTAACGCTTGTGATCAGTGAGTTTGATCAGATTAATAAGGTTAATGAAGTCAAACAGACTGTTAAATCCGTCAGATGGAGCTTAATTGAGATGATTTAGCAGAATGTGAACAGTGTGTGTTCGTGTAGCTGTCGTTGTGTGTGTGTTTGTGTCGTGAATCCCGCAAAGATCAGCGCGTAAACGCTCCTCAAAGGCGCACGTACCGGACAGTCCTCGTCTCGGCAGGTTTCTCCGGTAATCCACGGGTCCGTATCCTCCAGGAGGAGGCATGTCCTGCTTCACCTTGGACGCCGCCATCGTTCCGTCCAGCGCCGCTCCGCTCGCGTCTTCTTCGGCTGCGGTGAGGGCGAATGAGCGCTGCTCTCCGGCGCCTCCAGCGGAACAGAGCAGCGACACACAAACAGCCTGAAACTCACGCACAAATGTGACCCTGAACCACAAAAACAGTCGTAAGGGTCATTTTGAAACTGAGATTTATACATCATCTAAAAGCTGAAAAAAACTAATGACTATATTTGGCTGAGATACAAAAAAGATTTGAAAAACTGTAATCTGAGGGTGCCAGAAATTAAAAATAGAGAAAATTACTTTTAAAGTTGTCCAAATGAAGTGCTTTAGCAATGCATATTACTAGTTTTTATATATTTATAGTAGAAAATGTACAAAATATGTTCATGAAACATGATCTTTACTTAATATCCTAATGATTTTTGAACCATACAATGTATTTTTGGCCATTGCTACAAATATACCAGTGCTACTTAAGACTGGTTTTGTGCTCCAGGGTCTAAATTTATTTGAGTTGAATGAACTTAAAACTTTAAGGCAGCATGGTAACAAATTATTTTAAGTTGACAAAATCAACAAAATTGTGCTTTTTGTTTTGTTTGCACTGCACTGTAAAAAACTATTACTAAACTTAAAATTTGAAGGCAGCACAAACACTTTTTAAAATTGAAACAACATTTGTTTTTACTTTATTTATTTTTTTTACAGTGCAGTGCAAAAAAAAAAAAACACTATTTGTTGAGTCAACTTAAAATAATGTGTTACCCCGCTGCCTTAAAGCTTTAAGTTCATTCAACTCAAATGAGCTTAGTCAACTTGAAATTGTGTTAAACTTAAAAGCTGTGTTTGAATTTTAAGTTCAATCAACTCAAATATCTAAGTCAGGGTTCCCACTTGAAGCCAAATGTCAAATTCCCTGTCTTTTCAGTGACTAAAAAGCTGAATTTCCATGACCTATAATGAACGGATCCATCCATTTGCAAGCTTTATTCACTTATTTACAGACGTTTTTAGTACAAACCTATGGAAGTCTGTTTCTGCCACTAAATAAAAAAAAGATGAAGATAAAACTCGTTATTCTGACTTTTTTCTTGCAATTTGAGAGTTTGTATCATGCAATTCTTTCAATTGTGAAATATAAACTCATTTCTTAGGAGAAAAAGCACTAATGTTCACAGAATTGTGAGTTTATATCATGCAACTCTGACTTTAAAACTCGCAATTGTGACTTTATTTCTCAGAATTGCGAGTTTATATCTTACAATTGTGAGAAAAATAGTCAGAATTGTGAGATACGTCGCAGCATTTTGACCCTGGCTTTATATAATGTTCAGTTTTATCAGCTGTGAATGTATTCAAATGAGTGCATATTTAATTAGATCCCTCATTTGCATATTTAAACAACATTTCTTTAAAGTTTGCCCCCTGCTCATCTGTAGTTTCTAGTTTTAAAGTATATTTCTGTGTATTCACTGTTTTTTAATAATGTTCCACATCAACCTGCTGAAATGAACACTGATAGAGTTTGATCTGAAATCATCTCTTCTGCTTTTTGCTAATCTGTGGCAGACAAACGGTTAAAGTTTGCTAGTTAGCAGCTTCGTGTTTTCATCCTGTTTGTCTGTCATACAGATCATCTCAACACTAATGTGTGACCCTGGAGCACAAAACCAGCCAGAAGTCGCTGGGGTATATTTGTAGCGACAGCAAAAATACATTGTATGGGTCAAAATGATTGATTTTTCTTTTATGCCAAAAATCATTAGAATATTAAGTAAAGACCATGTTCCATGAAGATATTTGTAAATTTCCTACTGTAAAATGTATCAAAAAATATTTCTGATTAGTAATATGCATTGCTACAACTTCTTTTAAACAACTTTAAAGGCAATTTTCTCAATATTTAGATTTTTTTTGCACCCTCAGATTGCAGATTTTCAAATATTTTCACTAGTTAAAATTATAATTCTTGATATCAGAAATGAGATTTTTACTAGTAACAATGGCCACTTTTGATATCAGGAATTACATTTTCACTAGTAAAAAGGTTAAATATTGATAACGGGGATTGAATTTCCACTAGTAAAAACTATAATTGCTGATATCAAGAATTGTATTTTCACTAGTTAAATGTCACCATAGACTCCCATTCAAATTTAACTGATATCAAGAATTGATTTCTTACTAGGTAAAATGCAATTTTAGATATCTGAAATTACTCTCCTAATTATTGATAACAGAAATACATTTTCAGATATCAGAAATGAACATTGTCACTAGTAGCAACTGAATTGTTGATATGAAGAATTGTAATTTTACCTAGTAAGAAATCAATTAAATTTGAATGGGAGTCTATGGTGAAAATACAATTCTTGATATCAACAATTATAGTTTTTACTAGTTGAAATTCAATTGCTGATATCAATAATGAACCTTTTTACTAGTGGAAATGTAATTCCTGATATCAAAAATGGCCATTGTTACTAGTAAAAATCTAATTTCTGATATTAAGAATTATCATTTTAACTAGTGAAAATATTGTTGATATCAAGAACTCATATCCTGCGAATGAATAAACGTCAAAATGGCTTGCCATAGTATCTCAGCCAAATATCTTAACAAAACATCAATGGAAAGCTTATTTATTCATGTGTCGGATGATGTATAAATCTCAGCTTTCAAAAATAGGAGTGGTTTTGTGGTCCAGGGTCACATATGAACACTGTAAGTGAATAAAGATGTCCAGTCCCAATCAAAGGGTTAAAACGTTTTATTACAGGAACAAATAAATCTAACAAACTGTAACTTTGTACACGTCGCAGGAAGCAAATGTAACGGGAAAGGCGTCACGCTGCGTCTGTCCGTAACCATGGAAACGTGATGGTGTGACATCATCCTCATCATCATCAGCGTAAAACAAAAACAAAACAAATGCATCGATGAACTCGAATGTTTGATGGGTGGAAAGATGAATAGGATCTTTTTCAGAGTGATGATGTTTATTCATGTGCAGTTTAACCAATCAGAGCCGAGAAAACAACCTGCCTTCATCATCATCATCATTATTATAAACATGATGCTCTGCACCAACAATCAGCAGCTCATTAAACAACAATCTGAGCTCACTGATCATCTCAATTAAAGATACACTGCCAAAAATGCTTTTCTAGCTTAGATTTTTTGTCGTTTCCAGCCGAAATATCTACAAATTCTTAAAATCAAGAATTATTTTCGACAAGTACACGTTAATGTCTTGTTTTCAGAAAAAAGAAGTTCAAATTAAGTGAGTTTTTGCTTGAAACAAGCAAAATAATCTAGTCTTCTGCTTGAAATAAGATTATTTTTCTCACCCCATTGGGAGATTACTGCTTGTTTCAAGCAAAACCTCACTTAATTTTGACTCCTTTTTTCTGAAAACGAGAGAATAATTTTTACTAGTCTAGAAAATCCTTCTTGATTTAAGACTTTTTAGATATTTTGTCTAGAAACAAGACTTGGCTAGAAAAGCATTTTTTGCAGTGTACCCCAAATATCACTGGAATCATTTCAGAAACGCTTTTAGTCAAATGGAGAATCGCCCGCATGGAAATACAAACATAAGCAATAATCAAAAAAATATTGACAAACGTATGAAACCTCAACTCGAGACTAATTCATCTGTTAAGCTGAAAAACTGCTGTCAAACGTGATTCACAGTCAAACACACATCCTTCAGCTGAAAATCACACACACGGACATAACTTACCAATCAAACAAACCTAAATAATAATAATAATGAGGAACACTCAAAGCGGCCCGCAGACAGACAGACACACAGCGTTTGGTGAAGCGTCTCGTTTGCATTGGGTTGGTGTTTTTGTGTTTTTGGTATGAAGTGAAGTGATGTAATAAGAGCGTGTCTCTGCTAGCGTCAGGTCATCCGCATCAGACCACACTCTGAGCCCTTGAGTGAAGAAAACCTGCAGAAAGCGCTCAGATCCGAGACACATGACCCCAGAAGCTCCAGAATCTGGACTCCTGCGCCTTTACTTCCAGGTGTTTGCGGTCTGTGAGACGGAGCGGGACGGGATCATGTCCAGCAGATACTCTCTGTGACGCTCCACCACAGACGGCTTATGGACCGACAGACTGGGGTTCACATACGCCATCGTCACACCTGACAAACACACATATAACACAGTGTTCATTCTGACTAAAATGCCATTTAGTTTTAGTCATCTGAATTGTTTTAGCTTAACATCATACACTGCAAAACATTTCTTACTTAGATTTTTCGTCTTGTTTCCAGCCAAAATATCTAAAAATTCTTAAATCAAGAAGGATTTTTCTAGACAAGCTAAAATTATTGTCGTTTTCAGAAAAAAGAGGTCAAAGTTAAGTGAGTTTTTGCTTGAAACAAGCAAACTAATCTTGTTTTTGGCTTGGCTATTTATGAGATTATTTTGCTTGTTCTAATCAAAAACTCATTTAACTTTGACTTCTTTTTTCTGAAAACAAGACAATAATTTTTACTTGTCTAGAAATGTGTTCTTGATTTAAGATTTTTAGATATTTTGGCTGGAAACAAGACAAAAATCTAAGTAAGAAACGCATTTTTTGCAGTGTAAGATTTTCGACGAATAAATCTACAGTAAATTTAGTCGGCTAAAATGTATATAGGTTTGATATTAAGGTTTTATCTTGATTTAACTGCAGTGATGCACAACCAGTGTTGGGGAAAGTTACTTTTAAAAGTAATGCGTTACAATGTTGCGTTACTCCCTAAAAAAGTAACTAATTACGTTACTTAGTTACTTTTTATGAAAAGTAATGCTTTACAATACTTTTGCTTTACTTTTTAAATCTGGGCAGGGCTTGCTTGTTTTTAATATAAAAACGTTCAATTCTTATCAAATGTAAAAGCCCTTTCAAACCAAAATGAAATGAAGTGAATAAGGCTAAGGCTGAAGGAAAATTAAATTGACGTCTGTACAGTAGAACTGTAGGAAAAGAAAGAAACACTCTTCAGCAATGAGAAAAATGCTTATTAGTACACTGAAAAAAAATATATTTTCTTACTTGTTTCCAGCCAAAATACCTAAAAAAAAAAAAAATCTTAAAATCAAGAAAGATTTTCTAGACAAGTAAAAATTGTCTTGATTTTTTTCTGAAAACAACAATTAAGTGTGTTTTTGCTTAAAACAAGCAAAATAATCTCCCAATGGGGTAAACAAAATAATCTTGTTTTCTGTTTGAAATAAGATTATTTAGCTTGTTCTAAGCAAAAACTCACTTCATTTTGACTTGTTTTTTCTGAAAACAAGAAAATAATTATTTACATGTCTAGAAAATCCTTCTTGATTTAAGATTTTTTTTTATATTTTGGCTGGAAACAAGACAAAAATTTTAAGTAAGAAAAGTATTTTTGCAACAAAGGTCAGCAGCAAAGTCATTGGTTAATAAAATGGGATTAAATGCATAAAGGAAACAAAAAGTAACTCAGATATTTTCTTGGAAATGAAAAAGTAATGCATTACTTTACTAGTTACTTGAAAAAAGTCATATTATTACATAACTTGTGTTATTTGTAATGCGTCACCTCCAACACTGGACACAACATGCCTTAATATTAAAATTAAATAAAACCACTTCTCATAAAGAACATGGTCTTCTTCTGAATGTAATCTCAATGGTTATATCTAATGATGCATTCTTTACAGTCACTTGTTTACCATATTCTTCATTCTTTCAAACAGACATGTTTATTTCTAGAAATTAATTTAGATGAATCTTTAGGGCTTCAGTCAAGAGCAGCAAGTGGTTTTCTGTCTCTCTCGTATATATATATATATATATATATATAGTTAGGTTTACTTTGTTTTTATTTCAGCTTTAGTGTTCCATTTTAGAATCGAAGGAAAATTAGAAATGTTGCGTTAGGGATAACCTAAAATAGGTTTTTAAGTTTGGGATTATATATAACAAACAAACAAACAAAAACTATTTTAAGGAAAAAGTATTTCCGTTAGTTGCTAATATTTCTTTAGTTTAAGTAGAAACACTAAAATGTAAATAAAGTCTAAAACTGAACAAACTAAAAAAAGTAAAGCCAAATAGCAATTTAAAAAAGAAAAATGATAAAAACACATGGCAAAAGTACAATAAACTGTAACTCAAATGAAAATGAAAACAGAGCCAAAGAATGAAAATGAAAGCTAACTGAGACACTGATTAAAGCTGAACATCTATCAGTAGAAGAGCGCTGGTTGGTGTTTTGATCAGAATCTACCTGCGGCTCCGCTGCTCCGCTTCCTCACGCTGCCGCCTCTGCTGCTGCTGACCTTTGACCCCTGACGCTCTGCATGCTTACCTGGCCTGTTGACCAGAGCGGCGGCCGCGACGGCGTTCTGCAGCTGAGAGGACGAGGAGAACGAGTGAGGAACGGCGCGCATCGCGGACGGCTGACCGCTGCGGACCACGGGACTCTGAGACACCTGGAGAAACAGACACCTGCGTCACTCACAAACAACCAGATACACCTCTGACCAGTGACGCATTACAAGCAACTCAAGTTACGTAATAATATTACTTTTTTTCAAGCTACACTGCAAAAAAAACTTTTCTTACTTAGATTTTTTGTCTTGTTTCCAGCCAAAATATCTAAAAACTCTTAAATCAAGAAGGATTTTCTAGACAAGTAAAAATGATTGTCTTGTTTTCAGAAAAAAGAAGTCAGAATTAAGTGAGTTTTTGCTTAGAACAATGCGGTAAGCAAAATAATCTTATTTCAAACAGAAAACAAGATTATTTAGCTTACCCCATTGGGAGATTATTTTCGTTTCAAGCAAAAACACACTTTATTTTGACTTGTTTTCAGAAAAAACAAGACAATTTTTGCTTGTCTAGAAAATCCTTCTTGATTTAAGAATTTTTAGATATTTTGGCTGGAAAAAAGACAAAAACTAACTAAGAAAAGCGTTTTTTGCAGTGTACTAATAAGCAAAACTTACTTTATATTTAACATTTTATATTAACATTTAACACAAAAGTAACATAACATATTACTTTCCATAAAAAGTAGCTAAGTAACGTAATTAGTAACTTTTTAGGGAGTAACGCAATATTGTAACATTACTTTCCATAAAAATTAACTAAGTAACATAATTAGTCACTTTTTTAGGGAGTAACGCAACATTGTAACACATTACTTTCCATAAAAAGTAACTAAGTAACGTAATTAGTTACTTTTTTTAGGGAGTAACACAATATTGTAACATTACTTTCCATAAAAAGTAACTAAGTAACGTAATTAGTTACTTTTTTTAGGGAGTAACGCAACATTGTAACACATTACTTTCCATAAAAAGTAACTAAGTAATGTAATTAGTTACTTTTTTTAGGGAGTAACGCAACATTGTAACACATTACTTTCCATAAAAAGTAACTAAGTAACGTAATTAGTTACTTTTTTTTTAGGGAGTAACGCAACATTGTAACACATTACTTTCCATAAAAAGTAACTAAGTAACGTAATTAGTTACTTTTTTTTTAGGGAGTAACGCAACATTGTAACGCATTACTTTTAAAAGTAACGTCCCCCAACACTGGCGCTCAGCTGCGGAGACTCACCTGTTTGACGACTGTGACGTGGCGGCTCACGGTCTGGATGGGGCGTCCCTGCGTCTGCTGCACCGAAGATGAAGTGCGTGCTTTCACCTGATCCACCTTCACCCCAGCAGATGATGATGATGATGAAGAAGAGGAAGAGCGCTGATCGAGCTCCTGCTCCTGTTGAAGCGCCTTGACGAACGCCGCCTTCAGCCGATTGGTGTGTTCGGCCTTCAGCACCTTCTTCTGATTGGACGACATGCAGTGCTCACACATGACGGCTCCGCCTTTGTCTCGGCGCCAGCGGCAGGTGAAGTCCGTCTTACACTGAGAGCAGCAGGACGGCTCTCCGCCGCTGACCACCAAACCCCCATACAGACCCTGCTTACCTGAAAAACACACTTTATAGTCAGTTTCAGATAAAATCACTGCTTTTTAAATTAAAAACACTGTATCTCTTTCTGTATTTCAAGGTGGTATGAAAAACCCTGTATAAAGCAGTATACCCTGCCGCTCAAAAGTTTGGGATCAGTAAGATTTTTTATGTTTTTTAACCCTCTTGCCCTCTTGGTTTAGAAGTCACTCTTACCTTTTTTGCGGTCAAAAGTGACTGAAGCCTTGAAAGCCTTGAAACGTAACTTTCACTTTGCCATACATTTTTGTTCAATAATATTTTTTGATTATCGTTTTTAAGATTTTTATTGATTTTTCCAAATATATCACAAACCCTCAACCCTCACCAATAATTCTTTAGAGTAGCATTCATGCTGTACATTATTTCAGGTAAAAGTAGTATATGTATGTATATATCCATACATACATATATATAGACATATATACGCACACACACACTTACAAAGAAATAAATAAATAAATAAAAAACAACAGCAGGCATACAAATATACGCATCAACCTCTAACAACACATACGAAAAAAAAAAAATAAATAAAATGAAAAAAATAAATAATAAAAATAAAAATAAATAAAACAAAATAAAATAAATAAGCAAGCAAATAAAGTACGTTAATAGCAATCAGTGAAAGGGCATTATTTAAGATGGACACACATTCAATGAAATGATGCCAAGTCTTTAGGAACCGTTTTGCTAACCCTCTTAATGAATATCTGATCTTTTCGAGGTATATACATATTTTTTGATTATCATTTAGAATTTTGAGGAGATTTTATGAACTATGCAATATTTATACAATTTTAATAAGCTATTTTTTCATTGAAATTAATATATATTTTTGTATTTAATTATTTATATATTATTTTTCAATAAATTTAGTCACCCCTTGATTGCCGTGCACTTTTTTGTAGTTTGTACCACCAAAAGATTCTGAGTTTTCGTATATTTAAATTTTTCTATTCATTTTTGATCACAAAGAAGCCAAGTGTAACTTTTTTTTTGACCCTTTAAAATATCTGAATCATGTCCATGATTTTTTGTGTGTTCACATTGCTAATGTGACAAAAGTCAATTTTAAAATATAAACATTTTAGACTGAAGAGGGCCAGAGGGTTAAAACGGTTTCTTATGCTCTTATGTTTCATTTGAAGTAATATTGGGAAATATTATAAAAATATAAAAAGTATTACAATGTAAAACAATGTTTTTCTATATTATTATACATTAAAATATAATTTATATCTGTAACTAAATGTTGAATTTCCAGAATCATTACTCATCATTACATTATAGTACATTACAGTGTCACATGATCCTCCAAAAATCATTCTAATATACTGATTTATTATCAGTGTTGCTTATTTTTTTTTTTTTAGATCCTTTTTTTCAGGATTCTTTGATCAATAAAAGGTTAAAAAGAACAGCATTTATTTAAAATGGAAACATTTTCTAACAATATACAAATACTGTTGAATGCTACAAAAGATTTCTATTTCACATAAATGCTTGTTCTTTCTAATTTTCTGTACATCTGTGAATTATAAAAAAAAATAATTCATCGTTTCCACAAAAATCTTGGGCAGCACAACTGTTTTTAACTTTGCTAATAATCATATATGTTTCTTGAGCAGTAAATCAGTATATTAGAAGGATTTTTGAAGGATCATGTGACACTAAAGACTGGCGTAATGATGCTGGAAATTCAGCTGCGTATCACAGAAATAAATTACATTTTATCAGATATTCACATAGAAAATGGCTGTTTTAAACTATATATATATTACTGTATTTTTAATCAAATAAATGAAGGAAATCAGTATATTAGAAGGATTTCTGGAGGATCATGTGACACTGAGGACTGGCTGAAGCTGTTACTGATGAAAATTCAGCTTTGCATCACAGGAATAAATTATATGTTAAAGTATATTTAAATAAAAAACATTATTTTATTTTATATTGTAATAACATTTCTGTATTTTTTATCAAATAAAGCCTTAATGAGCATAAGAGACTTGTTTAAAAAAGTCTTACTGATCCCAAACTTTTGAGCGGTAGTGTATATGTGAGTGTATGAAGAGCAATGTTGATCCGCACCTCGTCCCAGAGACTCCAGCAGGTTCTGAACCACCTCCTCCAGTCCCACCAGGTAGATGAACTCGTTATTGGCGGCAGACGGCAGGAAGTTGAGCTTTTGCGCCGATGGTTTGGGCGTGGGAATATCCAGCAGCGTCTTCTCCAGCTGTTTGCGCAGCGCTAGTTTAGCCACCTGACGGCTGTCTGGAGACTGAACGGCGTTCAACACGGTCGACCCGGACTTTAGGTTTGAGCCGGCGGCCTGCGGGACAGAGTTAGTGAGTTATGAGTATATTAGTTTTGTAATATAAATATAACATTTAAATTTGACCATTATGCTGCCAGCAACAGCTGTGATACCAGTTCAGAATATATAAGTGTTTCAAGCAAAAACACCCTTATTTTTGACTTGTTTTCAGAAAACAATGACAAAAATAATTTACTTGTCTAGAAAATCCTTCTTGATTTAAGAGTTTTTAGATATTTTGTCTGGAACTAACATTTGTGCGCTTTTTTTCTCATTGCTGAAGAGTGTTGAACTTTCTTTTCCTACAGTTCTACTGTACAGACGACAATTTAATTTTCCTTTATCCTTAGGCTTATTCACTTCATTTCGGTGTGAAAGAGCTTTCACATTTGCTAAGAATCAAACTTTTTTACATTAAAAACAAACAAGCAAGCCCTGCCCAGATTTAAAAAGTTACGCAAAAGTAACGTAACGCATTACTTTTCATAAAAAAGTATCAAAGTAACATAATTAGTTACTTTTTTAGGGAGTAACACAACATTGATACTTTTTATGAAAAGAAATGCATTACAAAGTAACATAATTAGTTACTTTTTCAGGGACTAACGTAATATTGTAACGCATTTTTTTCCATAAAAAGTATCAAAGTAACTTAATTAGTTACTTTTTTAGGGAGTAATGCAACATTGTAATGCATTTTTCCCATAAAAAGTAACTAAGTAACGTAATTAGTTACTTTTTTAGGGACTAACGTAATATTGTAATGCATTTTTTTCCATAAAAAGTATCAAAGTAACTTAATTAGTTACTTTTTAGGGAGTAACACAACATTGTAATGCATTTTTTCCCATAAAAAAGTAACAAAGTAACGTAATTAGTTACTTTTTTAGGGAGTAACGGAATATTGATACTTTTTATGAAAAGAAATGCATTACGAAGTAACATAATTAGTTACTTTTTTTAGGGACTAACGTAATATTGTAATGCATTTTTTTCCATAAAAAGTATCAAAGTAACTTAAGTAGTTACTTTTTTAGGGACTAACGTAATATTGTAATGCATTTTTTTCCATAAAAAGTATCAAAGTAACTTAATTAGTTACTTTTTAGGGAGTAACACTACATTGTAATGCATTTTTTCCCATAAAAAAGTAACAAAGTAACGTAATTAGTTACTTTTTTAGGGACTAACGTAATATTGTAATGCATTTTTTTCCATAAAAAGTATCAAAGTAACTTAATTAGTTACTTTTTTAGGGACTAACGTAATATTGTAATGCATTTTTTTCCATAAAAAGTATCAAAGTAACTTAATTAGTTACTTTTTAGGGAGTAACACAACATTGTAATGCCTTTTTTCCCATAAAAAAGTAACAAAGTAACGTAATTAGTTACTTTTTTAGGGAGTAACGGAATATTGTAATGCATTTTTTTCCATAAAAAGTATCAAAGTAACTTAAGTAGTTACTTTTTTAGGGACTAACGTAATATTGTAATGCATTTTTTTCCATAAAAAGTATCAAAGTAACTTAATTAGTTACTTTTTTAGGGAGTAACGGAATATTGATACTTTTTATGAAAAGAAATGCATTACGAAGTAACATAATTAGTTACTTTTTTTAGGGACTAACGTAATATTGTAATGCATTTTTTTCCATAAAAAGTATCAAAGTAACTTAAGTAGTTACTTTTTTAGGGAGTAACGCAACATTGTAATGCATTACTTTCCATAAAAAGTAACAAAGTAACGTAATTAGTTACTTTTTTAGGGAGTAACGCAATATTGTAATGATTTTGTTCCGTAAAAAGCATCAAAGTAACGTAATTAGTTACTTTTTTATGGAGTAACGCAATATTGTAATGCATTTTTCCCATAAAAAGTAACTAAGTAACGTAATTAGTTACTTTTTAGGGAGTAACACAACATTGTAACGCATTACTTTCCTTAAAAAGTATCAAAGTAACATAATTAATTACTTTTTTAGGGACTAACGCAACATTGTAATGCATTGTTTTCCAAAAAAAAAGTATCAAAATAACGTAATTTGCTACTTTTTTAGGGAGTAACACAACATTGTAATACATTACTTTCAAAAGTAACTTTCCCCAACACTAATCACTACTAAGTTCTGCTCAGACAGACTGATGGAGGCGGCGTCACACACCTGGTTGATGCTGACCAGTAGTCCTGTGCTGGGGATGGTGGTCATGCGTATGAGGCCCGGCTGGATGATCTTCTGTCCCGCGACGCTGCTCACCGTGGCTCTGGGAGCGAGCAGCAGCGGAGGAGGGCCTGAAGACGAGTTCTGCTGCTGTCTCAGGCTGGAGATCTGCTGCGGCGACACCGAGATCGACTGCAGAGCAGGAGAGAAGAGTCACTGCGTGTTCAAACAGGTAATGAGACGCATGACAGGAGTGAGACTCACCTGAGCTCCTCTGACCAGCGGAGGCATGATGATCTGAGCGCCGGCCGAGCCGTGTTTGGACAGCTGAGCTCCACGCACCAGCGGAGGAGGAATCACCGTCCCAGAAGCACGAGCCGAGATCACCTGATCAACAACAAACAGCACATTCACTTCTGATACTGGACACAAAACCTCAAGACTGGTAACAAGTACAGTAAAGTGTAATCAAAAGACAATTAGAGACACTAAGCACTTTCTGGCTACACATTTCAAAGTCAACTGTACACTAGCAGTCAAAAGTTTGGGCACATCCTCTCATTTAATGCTTTTTAAAGAAGTCTCTTCTGCTCATCAAGGCTGCATTTATTTGATCAAAAATACAGAAAAAATACTGTAATATTGCAAAATGTTATTACAATATAAAATAATGTTTTTTATTGTAATATACTTTACAATATAATTTATTCCTGTGATGCAAAGCTGAATTTTCATCAGCTGTTACTCCAGTCTTAAGTGTCACATGATCCTTCAGAAATCGCTCTAATATACTGATTTATTATTAGAATTATCAAATATGTTTTTGCAACCTGTGATTGTTTTTCAGGATTCTTTGATGAATAACGAGTTAAACAGAACAGCATTTATTCAAAATATAAGTCTTATCTAACAATGTAAATCTATGCGATCACTTTTTATTAATTGAACACATCCTTGCTGAATAAAAGTATTCATTTCTTTCAAAAAAAGAAAATAAAAATGTACTGACCCCAAACTTTTGAACAGTAGTGTATATTGTTAGAAAACCTTTCTATTTGAAATAAATGTTGTTCTTTTTAACCTTTTATTGGTGAAAAAATCCTGAAAAAATATCACAGGCTCCAAAAAAATGGATAATAAATCAGTATATTAGAATGATTTTTGAAGGATCATGTGACACTAAAGACTGGAGTAATGATTCTGGAAATTCAACTTTAATTACAGATATAAATTACATTTCAATGTATATTAATATAGAAAAACATCGATTTATATTGTAATAATATTTCACAATATTACTTTTTTTTTGTATTTTTGATCAACTGAAAACAGCCTTGATTTGACTTGATTGAAGCATAAGAAACTTCTTTAAAAACATTAAATGAGGGTGTGTCCAAACTTTTGACTGCTAGTGTATATGAGTGTGTGTGTGTGTGTGTGTGTGTGTGTGTGTGTGTTTGTGTGTGTATGAGAGAGAGAGTATGTGTGTTTAATGGACTCACAGGTTGTGCAGTTTTCCCAGCAGCAGATCCCTTCACCAGAGGAGGAGGAGCACTGGACACAGGAGCCACCGGCTGATCGAGACACAACAGAATAACCATCATCATTAAACAAGAAGATCACTTCCAGAACAAAACTTGAGAACAGATCATTTACTCACCCCCTTGTCATCCAAGATGTTCATGTCTTTCGTTCTTAAGTTGTAAAGAAATTGCTTTTTGAGGAAAACAAAAGGATTTCTATGCATATAGTGGACTTCTATGAAGGTTAAAAATGCAGTTTCAAAGGGCTCTAAACAATCCCAGCCAAGGAATAAGAGTCTTATCTAGCAAAAAAATTAAAAAAAATGAATATTTATACACTTTAACCACAATGCTGGTCTTGTCTATCTCTGTGATGTGCATGCATACTCTTTTCACTCCTGTTCAAGACAGTTAGGGTGTGTCTAAAAACTCACATCTCATTTTCTCCTACTTCAAAATCGTTCTACATCACTGTTTTACCTTTTTTTGTAAAGGGCCTTTGACCTTCTTGGTATGTTCACTTTGTAAACACTGGGTCAGTACTTTTGCAGCAATGTAGGACGATTTTGAAGTTGCAGGAGAAAATGAGATGTGAGTTTTTAGACACACCCTAACTGTCTTGAACCGGAGTGAACAGAGTATGCATGCACATCACAGAGATAGACAAGCATTTGTGTTTAAAAAGGTGTATAAATATTCATTTATTTAAGAAAACGGCAGATCGTTTCACTAGATAAGACCCTTATTCCTTGGCTGGGATCGTTTAGAGCTCTTTGAAGCTGCGCTGAAACTGCATTTTTAACCTTCAATCCGTTGAGCACCACTGAAGTCCACTACATGGAGAAAAATCCTGGAATGTTTTCCCCCAAAAAAACTTCAATTTCTTTGCGACTGAAAAAAGACATGAATATTTTGGATGAATGGGGGTGAGTAAATGATCAGGTAGTGTTTATCCTGAAAGCAGAGTAATCTTTTAAATGAAATCATGGGGTGTGCTACTAAAGAGTTGAGATTCTTGTCAGTTTCAGCTTGTGCACTGCAAAAAATGCTTTTCTACCTTAGATTTTTTGTCTTGTTTCCAGCCGAAATATCTAAAAATTCTTAAATCAAGAATTATTTTCTAGACAAGTACACGTTAATGTCTTGTTTTCAGAAAAAAGTAGTTCAAATTAAGTGAGTTTTTGCTTGAAACAAGCAAAATAATCTCCCAATGGGTTTAGCAAAATAATCTAGTCTTCTGCTTGAAATAAGATTATTTTTCTCACCCCATTGGCAGATTATTTTGCTTGTTTCAAGCAATTCATTTTGACTTATTTTTTCTGAAAACAAGACAATTTTTACTTGTCTAGAAAACCCTTCTTGATTTAAGACTTTTTAGATATTTTGTCTAGAAACAAGACAAAAAATCTTAGCTAGAAAAGCATTTTTGCAGTGTGTTTGTTGATGTAGTGTGTGTGTGCACCTTCTGTGCGCTGGGTTCTTTGTGTATTTGACTCTGTCTGAGTTTCTTGAGCAGGATGAGTTTGACCTCCTCTAAACGCAGCTCTTCCTTCAGCTGCTTAATGACATGCTTACGCTCCTCTGGAGAACTCCTCTACAAACACACACAAAAACACACACATTTGAATCTGCATCACATGAGCTGAGGAAGCAAAACAGCCCTTATTGTGTGTGAATGTGTCAAAGGTCACGTGTTTACCATCAGCAGATCCGTGTCCACCTCTTTGAGGTGATTCCTTCCGTTCACCTGTGGACTGGACGCCTCGTCCGACACAACGATCACATCATCGGGCGACGGAGATCTCGCCTCTCTCTTCACCGCTCTGCAATCAAACACATATCGTTAAAAATGACGAGCAGAGCACTGAATTACATGAACAGAAATAAACACAACATACAGTTTGTATGATTATTCTCAGTGGTGGGTAGTACCTGATTAATCTGGAATACATAATCAGATAACAAAAAAAAAAAATTTATTATATTATATTCTACAATACACAATCAGACCAGCTACTTTATTGATTTAATGATTATATATTAGTCACACAATGACAGTAAATGATTCTTAACTTATTGATTCTTACTGAGTCATTTAATGGTCACATGACATACAGGTAAATTACCTTTTTGTTTTGTGTTTAAGGGTTTTATTTTTATTATTTTACATTTTAATTTAAGTACGTTTGTTTCAGTTTTACATTTTTATGATATATAATTTTTTCATGAAATCCCTGTAGTTCCTTTACAAATCCCAGTTTCATCGTTTCATGATAAAATGTAATATATTTTAGCAGTATTTTCTATTTTTCAGATTTTTTATATATGGTTTGAAGTTTTTTATATAGAATATATTTACCAAAACAGTGCTGCAATAAGGCAGAAAAATTCCAGCAAATTTCTGAAACTCACCAGAAATACCCAAAACTTTCCAAGATTTTTTTGAAAACTTTCAAAAAGTTTTCAGAAATTTTCTGGAAATTTTCTACCCCTACTCCGGAAGTAAATATTTTTTTAAAAATACGTTTTTTAAATATTAAAAAAAAAAAAGATCCTATTTAAATCTATGTGATAAATGTGACCCTGAACCACAAAACCAGTCATAGGGGTCTTTTTTTTTTTTTTTTAATTGAGATTTATACAACATCTGAATCTAAATAAATAAGCTTGCCATTGATGCATTTGTTAGGACAGGGCAATATTTAGCCGAGATACAACTATTTGAAAATCTGAATCTGAGGGTGCAAAAAAATCCAAATATTGAGAAAATCACCTTTAAAGTCGTCAAATGAAGTTCTGAGCAATGCATATCACTAATCAAACAGTATGTTTTGGCATATTTCCGAAAGGAAATGTACAAAGTATCTTCATGGAACATGATCTTTACTTAATATCCTAATGATTCCTGGCATAAAAGACAAATGGATAATTTTTTTGACCCATACAACGTATTTCTGGCTTTTGCTACACATATGCATGTGATACCTAACACTGGTTTTGTGCTCCAGGGTCACATTTGATGTAAGTCAAAAGTAAGTAGTACAATTACATTATTGACTCAGATTTTTTTACTCAGTAATTGACTGAATGTGTGTACTGTGTGACTGTTAGTGTTTGTTGATTGTGTGCTGGTCAGTGATGAGATCGATCAGCGCTGCTGTCGTCCACTAGAGGGGGGCAGATAGGAAATAATCCAATCAGCTGTGAGCTCAGACGGGCGGCGATCACATGACTGCGGTCAAACAAGCCAAACGTCACTTACTGTGTCCTCCTCACACACAGCAAAGGGCAGATGGGAAAATCACAGCACAGACCACACACTCCTCAACAACACCAGATCTGAGGAGTCAAACACTTACTAAGCTTTAGAACAACACTAGCAGCTGTAGGACTAGTGATGAGTGACTAGTAAACAGCACTAATTCAATTTCACAGTTGATTATGTAAAATCAACGTTATCATTATGTGTTGATAAATGTCCAGTGTGAGGAGTCTGTGGCATCAAGCTACAGCACACAGAAAAGCAGCAGACTCTGTGGTTTAAGATCTTATCTTATAACAATGTTTTACGCTCTGACAGCATTTTAGTGGCACAAAAAAAAACTATATTAAAGTCTAGATTAAAGTCGTAATATTTTGAGAATAAAGTCAAAATAATATGAGAATGAAGTCGAAATGTTTCAAGAATGAAGTCAACATTTTTTGAGAATATAGTTAAAATTACAAGAATTAATTTGTAGCAATCCAATAGTATATTCTAGCCTACTGTGTATGCAAATGCCCCAGATTGAGAGCACCAAAAGCACAAAACTTGCTATTGGGAGCTGGCGCACTACAAATAACAAATGCAAGTGAAGAACAAACCGGGTTTATTCTGGAACGAACCGGGTTTATTCTCCGAACCGGCCTTATTCTGGAACGAACCTGTATTATTCTCCGAACGAACCGGCCTTGTTCTGGAACGAACCGGCCTTGTTCTGGAACGAACCGGCCTTGTACTGGAACGAACCGGTATTATTCTCCGAACGAACCGGTCTTATTCTCCGAACGAACCGGCCTTGTTCTGGAACGAACCGGCCTTATTCTCAGAACGAACCGGCCTTATTCTCAGAACGAACCGGCCTTATTCTCCAAACGAACCGGCCTTGTTCTGGAACGAACCGGCCTTATTCTCAGAACGAACCGGCCTTATTCTCCAAACGAACCGGCCTTGTTCTCCGAAGGAACCGACCTTATTCTGGAACGAACCGGCCTTATTCTCAGAACGAACCGGCCTTATTCTGGAACGAACCGGCCTTGTTCTCCGAAGGAACCGACCTTATTCTGGAACGAACCGGGTTTATTCTCCGAACCGGCCTTATTCTGGAACGAACCGGCCTTGTAATGGAACGAACCGGTATTATTCTCCGAACGAACCGGCCTTGTTCTGGAAGGAACCGGCCTTATTCTGGAAGGAACCGGCCTTATTCTCCGAACGAACCGGCCTTGTTCTGGAACGAACCGGCCTTGTTCTGGAAGGAACCGGCCTTATTCTCCAAACGAACCGGCCTTGTTCTGGAACGAACCAGCCTTGTTCTCCGAATGAACCGGCCTTATTCTGGAATGAACCGGCCTTATTCTCAGAACGAACCGGCCTTATTCTCAGAACGAACCGGCCTTATTCTCAGAACGAACCGGCCTTATTCTCAGAACGAACCGGCCTTATTCTGGAAGGAACCGGCCTTGTTCTGGAACGAAACGGCCTTGTTCTCCGAAGGAACCGACCTTATTCTGGAACGAACCGGGTTTATTCTCCGAACCGGCCTTATTCTGGAACAAACCGGCCTTGTTCTGGAACGAACCGGCCTTATTCTGGAAGGAACCGGCCTTATTCTCCGAACGAACCGGCCTTGTTCTGGAACGAACCGGCCTTATTCTCCAAACGAACCGGCCTTGTTCTGGAACGAACCAGCCTTGTTCTCCGAATGAACCGGCCTTATTCTCAGAACGAACCGGCCTTATTCTCAGAACGAACCGGCCTTATTCTCAGAACGAACCGGCCTTATTCTGGAAGGAACCAGCCTTGTTCTGGAACGAACCGGCCTTGTTCTCCGAAGGAACCGGCCTTATTCTGGAACGAACCGGCCTTGTACTGGAACGAACCCGTATTATTCTCCGAACGAACCGGCCTTGTTCTGGAAGGAACCGGCCTTATTCTCAGAACGAACCGGCCTTATTCTCAGAACGAACCGGCCTTATTCTGGAAGGAACCAGCCTTGTTCTGGAACGAACCGGCCTTGTTCTCCGAAGGAACCGACCTTATTCTGGAACGAACCGGGTTTATTCTCCGAACCGGCCTTATTCTGGAACGAACCGGCCTTGTTCTGGAACGAACCAGCCTTATTCTGGAAGGAACCGGCCTTATTCTCCGAACGAACCGGCCTTGTTCTGGAACGAACCAGCCTTATTCTGGAAGGAACCGGCCTTATTCTCCAAACGAACCAGGCTTGTTCTGGAACGAACCAGTCTTGTTCTCCGAATGAACCGGCCTTATTCTGGAATGAACCGGCCTTATTCTCAGAACGAACCGGCCTTATTCTCAGAACGAACCGGCCTTATTCTGGAAGGAACCAGCCTTGTTCTGGAACGAACCGGCCTTGTTCTCCGAAGGAACCGACCTTATTCTGGAACGAACCGGGTTTATTCTCCGAACCGGCCTTATTCTGGAACGAACCGGCCTTGTACTGGAACGAACCCGTATTATTCTCCGAACGAACCGGCCTTGTTCTGGAACGAACCGGCCTTATTCTCCAAATGAACCGGCCTTATTCTGGAATGAACCGGCCTTGTTCTGGAAGGAACCAGCCTTGTTCTGGAACGAACCGGCCTTGTTCTCCGAAGGAACCGACCTTATTCTGGAACGAACCGGCCTTATTCTGGAACGAACTGGGTTTATTCTCCGAACCGGCCTTATTCTGGAACGAACCGGCCTTATTCTCCAAACGAACTGGCCTTATTCTCCAAACGAACCGGGTTTATTCTCCGAACCAGCCTTATTCTCCGAATGAACCGGCCTTATTCTGGAACGAACCGGGTTTATTCTCCGAACCGGCCTTATTCTCCAAACGAACCGGCCTTATTCTGGAACGAACCGGGTTTATTCTCCGAACGAACCAGCCTTATTCTCCAAACGAACCGGCCTTATTCTGGAACGAACTGGCCTTATTCTCCAAACGAACCGGCCTTATTCTGGAACGAACCGGGTTTGTTCTCCAAACGAACCGGCCTTATTCTGGAACGAACCGGCCTTATTCTCCAAACGAACCGGCCTTATTCTGGAACGAACCGGCCTTATTCTCCAAACGAACCGGCCTTATTCTGGAACGAACCTGTATTATTCTCCGAACGAACCGGCCTTGTTCTGGAACGAACCGGCCTTGTTCTGGAACGAACCGGCCTTGTACTGGAACGAACCGGTATTATTCTCCGAACGAACCGGTCTTATTCTCCGAACGAACCGGCCTTGTTCTGGAACGAACCGGCCTTATTCTCAGAACGAACCGGCCTTATTCTCAGAACGAACCGGCCTTATTCTCCAAACGAACCGGCCTTGTTCTGGAACGAACCGGCCTTATTCTCAGAACGAACCGGCCTTATTCTCCAAACGAACCGGCCTTGTTCTCCGAAGGAACCGACCTTATTCTGGAACGAACCGGCCTTATTCTCAGAACGAACCGGCCTTATTCTGGAACGAACCGGCCTTGTTCTCCGAAGGAACCGACCTTATTCTGGAACGAACCGGGTTTATTCTCCGAACCGGCCTTATTCTGGAACGAACCGGCCTTGTAATGGAACGAACCGGTATTATTCTCCGAACGAACCGGCCTTGTTCTGGAAGGAACCGGCCTTATTCTGGAAGGAACCGGCCTTATTCTCCGAACGAACCGGCCTTGTTCTGGAACGAACCGGCCTTGTTCTGGAAGGAACCGGCCTTGTTCTGGAAGGAACCGGCCTTATTCTCCAAACGAACCGGCCTTGTTCTGGAACGAACCAGCCTTGTTCTCCGAATGAACCGGCCTTATTCTGGAATGAACCGGCCTTATTCTCAGAACGAACCGGCCTTATTCTCAGAACGAACCGGCCTTATTCTCAGAACGAACCGGCCTTATTCTCAGAACGAACCGGCCTTATTCTGGAAGGAACCGGCCTTGTTCTGGAACGAAACGGCCTTGTTCTCCGAAGGAACCGACCTTATTCTGGAACGAACCGGGTTTATTCTCCGAACCGGCCTTATTCTGGAACAAACCGGCCTTGTTCTGGAACGAACCGGCCTTATTCTGGAAGGAACCGGCCTTATTCTCCGAACGAACCGGCCTTGTTCTGGAACGAACCAGCCTTATTCTGGAAGGAACCGGCCTTATTCTCCAAACGAACCGGCCTTGTTCTGGAACGAACCAGCCTTGTTCTCCGAATGAACCGGCCTTATTCTCAGAACGAACCGGCCTTATTCTCAGAACGAACCGGCCTTATTCTCAGAACGAACCGGCCTTATTCTGGAAGGAACCAGCCTTGTTCTGGAACGAACCGGCCTTGTTCTCCGAAGGAACCGGCCTTATTCTGGAACGAACCGGCCTTGTACTGGAACGAACCCGTATTATTCTCCGAACGAACCGGCCTTGTTCTGGAAGGAACCGGCCTTATTCTCAGAACGAACCGGCCTTATTCTCAGAACGAACCGGCCTTATTCTGGAAGGAACCAGCCTTGTTCTGGAACGAACCGGCCTTGTTCTCCGAAGGAACCGACCTTATTCTGGAACGAACCGGGTTTATTCTCCGAACCGGCCTTATTCTGGAACGAACCGGCCTTGTTCTGGAACGAACCAGCCTTATTCTGGAAGGAACCGGCCTTATTCTCCGAACGAACCGGCCTTGTTCTGGAACGAACCAGCCTTATTCTGGAAGGAACCGGCCTTATTCTCCAAACGAACCAGGCTTGTTCTGGAACGAACCAGTCTTGTTCTCCGAATGAACCGGCCTTATTCTGGAATGAACCGGCCTTATTCTCAGAACGAACCGGCCTTATTCTCAGAACGAACCGGCCTTATTCTGGAAGGAACCAGCCTTGTTCTGGAACGAACCGGCCTTGTTCTCCGAAGGAACCGACCTTATTCTGGAACGAACCGGGTTTATTCTCCGAACCGGCCTTATTCTGGAACGAACCGGCCTTGTACTGGAACGAACCCGTATTATTCTCCGAACGAACCGGCCTTGTTCTGGAACGAACCGGCCTTATTCTCCAAATGAACCGGCCTTATTCTGGAATGAACCGGCCTTGTTCTGGAAGGAACCAGCCTTGTTCTGGAACGAACCGGCCTTGTTCTCCGAAGGAACCGACCTTATTCTGGAACGAACCGGCCTTATTCTGGAACGAACTGGGTTTATTCTCCGAACCGGCCTTATTCTGGAACGAACCGGCCTTATTCTCCAAACGAACCGGCCTTATTCTCCAAACGAACTGGCCTTATTCTCCAAACGAACCGGGTTTATTCTCCGAACCAGCCTTATTCTCCGAATGAACCGGCCTTATTCTGGAACGAACCGGGTTTATTCTCCGAACCGGCCTTATTCTCCAAACGAACCGGCCTTATTCTGGAACGAACCGGGTTTATTCTCCGAACGAACCAGCCTTATTCTCCAAACGAACCGGCCTTATTCTGGAACGAACTGGCCTTATTCTCCAAACGAACCGGCCTTATTCTGGAACGAACCGGGTTTGTTCTCCAAACGAACCGGCCTTATTCTGGAACGAACCGGCCTTATTCTCCAAACGAACCGGCCTTATTCTGGAACGAACCGGCCTTATTCTCCAAACGAACCGGCCTTATTCTCCAAACGAACTGGCCTTATTCTCCAAACGAACCGGGTTTATTCTCCGAACCAGCCTTATTCTCCGAATGAACCGGCCTTATTCTGGAACGAACCGGGTTTATTCTCCGAACCGGCCTTATTCTCCAAACGAACCGGCCTTATTCTGGAACGAACCGGGTTTATTCTCCGAACGAACCAGCCTTATTCTCCAAACGAACCGGCCTTATTCTGGAACGAACTGGCCTTATTCTCCAAACGAACCGGCCTTATTCTGGAACGAACCGGGTTTGTTCTCCAAACGAACCGGCCTTATTCTGGAACGAACCGGGTTTGTTCTCCAAACGAACCGGCCTTATTCTGGAACGAACCGGCCTTATTCTCCAAACGAACCGGCCTTATTCTGGAACGAACCGGGTTTATTCTCCGAACCGGCCTTATTCTGGAACGAACCGGCCTTATTCTCCAAACGAACCGGCCTTATTCTCCGAACTAGCCTTATTCTCCAAACGAACCGGCCTTATTCTGGAACGAACCGGCCTTATTCTCCAAACGAACCGGGTTTATTCTCCGAATACGGCCTTATTCTGGAACGAACCGGCCTTATTCTTAAGTCTTTGATTTTTTCTTTTTGTTGTTTTGTTTTTTTTAAATGTAGATTTAATTAATCATTAGCTTAATGCAGGACACATACTGTATGCATCTTACACATGCTTTTATCCAAAGTGACTTAAAGAAGAGGAACAAAAGCAATTCATCATTTATTAGAAAGCTAGATGAGGTGAATCTGTGTCAATATATAGGTTATATATACACTGGTAAATATAAAGTGAAAGTGAAAGCGGAGAGCGTGTTCAGAGACAAACTTCAGTCATCACACAAATCAAACTGCAGTATGAGAGCGATGTGGGATCTGAGCGCTAGTGATGATGGGAAATGAACAGAGTCACACATGATGAGCAGGAGTTTGTCCAAGGCTTCATATGGGCCTGTAAACACGCTTCAGCTCGCTGCTCACTGAAGCGCACACACACAGCCTCTCAAACACACACACACTGCTCTGGACTCCAGTGAGAGGAGACTGTCTTTGTGTGTGATCAGAGTCTTCCTGTGCATTAATCACCCAACTAAACACACGTCACGTGACCCACTGCATGTTCTGCTGATGTCATGTGACACCCCTCCCCCCTCCCATCCTGGAAACCATGACAACCAGCCGGCTGGAACCGGTTAGTGACACATGGCCTTCATTTTGTGAAGTGAAGGAGCGTTCAGGTGCTGCCAGAAAATGGAGAAAGTTTGGGGGGGGGGGGGTCAGAACACACACGCACACACACACACACACACACACACACACACACACACACACACACACACACACTCGCATGTATGCGCGCACACACGTCAAACCTGAGTGTCATTTACAAGAAAATCATGAAAACAAACATCCTGGTCACACACACTTGACTTCCTGTTTCACACTGATCCACACCACGATTGCAGCATCTGTTAAAGCAGATTTCATCAACAGTAAATGTGTCACTCAATCAGTCATATTAACATGACTGGCATTATGATAACAGCTGTGCAATTGTGGGAATCGTTTCCCAGGATTTTACTATTTTACTTTCTAATAATATCTCAGTGTTTTACTGTATTTTTGAAAAAATGCCTTGGTGAGCAGAAGAGATTCTCTTATCAACCTCAGGCCCTGAGAGGGCAGTGTAAACAGAGACACAGCGCTGATGGGACAGAGCTGAACACAGGCTTTCAGCAGCTGAGTGATTTTAAAGGATCACTCCACTTCCAAAATTAACATTTCCTGATCATTTACTCACCCCAAGATGTTCATGTTCAAGTTTTTTGATGAAAACATTCCAGGATTTTTCTCCAAATAGTGGACTTCAGTGGTGCTCAATGGATTAAAGGTTAAAAACGCAGTTTCAGTGCAGCTTCAAAGAGCTCTAAACAACCCCAGCCGAGTCTTATCTAGCAAAACGATCTGTCATTTTCTAAAATAAAAGAATATTTATACACTTTTCCGCTAGAAAAGACTCTTATTCCTCGGCTGGGATCATTTAGAGCTAGGGCTGCAACAAACAATTATTTTTATAATCGATTAATCTAACGATTATTAGAACGATTAATCGACTAATTGTCATTGATTAATCTGTAGACTTTGATTATTCAGTTTTTGCAATTAGTAAAAATATTACGTTATACAAATTCTAACACAAATAACGGTCACTTCAGCTTTAGAAAAGCAGATTATGCAATTGCAATTATTATACAATTAATCACATTGCATCATTCTGCCGAACATCTCCTTTTGTAAGTCGTACGGATAAGAAACAAAATAAAGGTAAGTGATAAGAGGCTCTATTTTTTGCATAAAGCGCTGTGTGTCTTCTCTTGAATTGCATCCAGGAGGGCTGAATTATAGTCTTGCGCTATAGCGCCACACTGGTCAAACCGCATTATTGCAGGCTCTTACATTACGTCACATGAGATCAAATGACTACTCCACAACAAAAATATTTGTCGACGTTGTCGATAATGTTGACTAATCATTTCAGCACTATTTAGAGCCCTTTGAAGCTGCACTGAAATTGCATTTTTAACCTTCAATCTGTTGAGCATCATTGAAGTCCATTATATGGATCAAAATCCTGAAATTTTCTCAAAAAACATAATTTCTACAACTGAGAACACCCTGTGAACCTCTAATCAGCAGATGCAAACCCTCCGATCTCAATCTACTGAGACAATTCACCGATCTCAACGCAGCTTAGTTATCTGAATAACTAAAAAAAAATTTGATCCAGTTCTGGTTCTTTCATTAGTAATGATAGACTCAGTACTGTCACAGAGGCTGAATGTTGGTCACTCATGTGAAGTAGACTTGTGTTTAGTAGACACTAGGGCTGGGCGATATGGAAAAAAAATGTAATCTCAATCATTTTTTCCCATATTGATTGATAACAACTGTTAATCCCAACTATGCCTGAAGCCACAAAAATGTGAGGGTTCATTAATTACACTTTACGGTATAGTTTATTAACAAAAACACATTACACATTTGGCCTTCAAAAATTAAGACAACTTACTAAAATAAATTACTTAAAATCAAAAGTTGTAACAAATGAAGGTAAATGAGAGTAAATGTGCAAAATGTAAACATAAAACTGTTGTAAACATAATTTGTAAGTAACGCAATTACAGTTTTTTCTTTTCCAGAAAGACAAGTCTGTCTACATCGTCTGGCTTTAAGAGGCAGATTAAATGTGCAAAATGTAAACAGAAAACTATACAATTTCTAGCCAGTGCACATAATGCGTAAAACGTTTATGACATATTTTACAGCTCGTTTTAATCTGCATCGCTTTTCAAATAGCCAAACCACTTCAAGCCAAGTCAAGTTTATTTGTATAGTGCTTTTCATGAAACATAGTTTAAAAGCAGCTTTACAGCAATTTAAAGTTTGTACAATAATTAAAGTTTGTTCAGTTAAAGTTGGCATCATCATCTCTTCTTATAAGCGAATTCGTGCTGCCTTTTTTGTCCACAATTTCATAATTTTTGGATAATAACTCGAGGTTAGTTTCACTTTCATCGCTGCTTCCACTCATTTTTGTCATTCTTGTGTTGAGTTTGCTTTGCAAAGTGCCATAGGAAATTGAAGCTGCTCACTGATTGGCTGTTGTCGCATATTTCTGTTGTGTGATTGGCTCTTATATTAATCCATATTGAGTAAAAATGCCTAGAGTAGGGCTGTCCAATGATTAATCGCATCCAAAATAAAAGTTTATGTTAACATACTATATGTGTTTTTACTTTGTATATTTATTATGTACATATAAATACACACACATACATGTATATATTAAAACAATATATATATATATATATATATATATATATATATATATATATTTATATTTTATACCTGTATACAATTTAGATTATAAATAAATACAAATATTTTAGATATAAGTCTAAAATATTTTTCCTTAATATATACATGTATGTGTGTGTATTTATATATACATAATAAATATACACAGTACACAAATATATAGCATGTAAACATAAACTTTTATTTTGGATGCGATTAATCATTTGACAGCACTAGCCTAGAGCTTTTCATCATTATCGACATATATTTTATCGCGATTCGATATGATATTGTTTATCGGCACAGCCCTAGTAGACACACACACACACAGACACACACACGCTAATGTCATGTAAAGCTTCCTCACGTGTTGCTCATGTCCATGGGCTCGTCTCCCGTCTGCACCTCCACTTTGATGGTGGCCTTCAGGATGCTGGAGGCCTGGACCGTTGCGGCCGTCTCCGATCGGGTGCGCTCCGCTCCATCCAGCTTCAGCCGCTTGCCGTCTGTGGGCAGAGAGTCCCGCTCTAGAGCACGCTTCTGACTGCGCGTCTGCCGCACCGCGTCCTCAGACATCACCGCACCTACACACAAAAACATCAGCGTTATAGAAATGCACCTTCGTGAACCTTCAGCAGTCTGATCTGGGATCAGCTTTAAATGATCATTTACACTAATGCACTGATTGATTAGAAGTTTGACAGTTTCTCTGAATTAGGAACCAATCACCAGAGTTGGGGAACTTTTAAAAGTAGTCTTACAATGTTGCGTTACTCCCTAAAAAAGTAACTAATTACGTTACTCAGTTACTTTTTACGGAAAGTAGCGTTACAATGTTGCGTTACTCCCTAAAAAAGTAACTAATTACTTTACTTAGTCGCTTTTTATGGAAAGTAATGCGTTACAGTGTTGCGTTACTCCCTAAAAAAGTAACTAATTACGTTACTCAGTTACTTTTTACGGAAAGTAGCATTACAATGTTGCGTTACTCCCTAAAAAAGTAACTAATTACTTTACTTAGTCGCTTTTTATGGAAAGTAATGCGTTACAGTGTTGCGTTACTCCCTAAAAAAGTAACTAATTACGTTACTCAGTTACTTTTTACGGAAAGTAGCATTACAATGTTGCGTTACTCCCTAAAAAAGTAACTAATTACTTTACTTAGTCGCTTTTTATGGAAAGTAATGCGTTACAGTGTTGCGTTACTCCCTAAAAAAGTAACTAATTACGTTACTCAGTTACTTTTTACGGAAAGTAGCGTTACAATGTTGCGTTACTCCCTAAAAAAGTAACTAATTACTTTACTTAGTCGCTTTTTATGGAAAGTAATGCGTTACAATGTTGCGTTACTCCCTAAAAAAGTAACTAATTACGTTGCTTAGTTGCTTTTTATGGAAAGTAATGCGTTACAATGTTGCGTTACTCCCTAAAAAAGTAACTAATTACGTTACTTAGTTACTTTTTATGGAAAGTAGCGTTACAATATTGCGTTACTCCTAAAAAAGTAACTAATTACTTTACTTAGTCGCTTTTTATGGAAAGTAATGCGTTACAGTGTTGCGTTACTCCCTAAAAAAGTAACTAATTACGTTACTCAGTTACTTTTTACGGAAAGTAGCGTTACAATGTTGCGTTACTCCCTAAAAAAGTAACTAATTACTTTACTTAGTCGCTTTTTATGGAAAGTAATGCGTTACAATGTTGCGTTACTCCCTAAAAAAGTAACTAATTACGTTGCTTAGTTGCTTTTTATGGAAAGTAATGCGTTACAATGTTGCGTTACTCCCTAAAAAAGTAACTAATTACGTTACTTAGTTACTTTTTATGGAAAGTAGCGTTACAATATTGCGTTACTCCTAAAAAAGTAACTAATTACTTTACTTAGTCGCTTTTTATGGAAAGTAATGCGTTACAGTGTTGCGTTACTCCCTAAAAAAGTAACTAATTACGTTACTCAGTTACTTTTTACGGAAAGTAGCGTTACAATGTTGCGTTACTCCCTAAAAAAGTAACTAATTACTTTACTTAGTCGCTTTTTATGGAAAATAATGCGTTACAATGTTGCGTTACTCCTAAAAAAGTAACTAATTACGTTACTCAGTTACTTTTTACGGAAAGTAGCGTTACAATGTTGCGTTACTCCCTAAAAAAGTAACTAATTACTTTACTTAGTCGCTTTTTATGGAAAGTAATGCGTTACAGTGTTGCGTTACTCCCTAAAAAAGTAACTAATTACGTTACTCAGTTACTTTTTATGGAAAGTAATGTTGCAATGTTGCGTTACTCCCTAAAAAAGTCACTAATTGTGTTACTTTCATACTTTGTATGGAAAAAAAAATGCATGAAGTGAATAAACCTAAGGCTAAAGTAAAATTAAAATCACGTCTGTACATTAGAACTGTAGGAAAAAAAAGTTCAACGCTCTTCAGCAATGAGAAAAGCACAAATGTTAGTTATTATTTTGCTTATTAGTACACTGCAAAAAATGCTTTTCTTACTTAGATTTTTTGTCTTATTTCCAGCCAAAATATCAAAAAATTCTTAAATCAGGTAAAAATTATTGTCTTGTTTTTTTTCTGAAAACAAGTCAAAATTAAGTGTGTGTTTTTGCTTAAAACACTTTGCTTGAAAATAATCTCCCAATAGGGAAAGCAAAATAATCTTGTTTTCTGTTGCTTGCCCCATTGGCAGATTATTAGCTTGTTCTAAGCAAAAACTCACTTAATTTTTACTTGTTTTTTTCTGAAAACAAAAAAATAATTATTCACTTGTCTAGAAAATCCTTCTTGATTTAAGATTTTTTTTTAATTTTGGAAACAAGACAAAAAATCTAAAGTAAGAAAAGTATTTTTGCAATGAAAAATGAAAAAGTAATGCGTTACTTTACTAGTTACTTGAAAAACGTAATATTATTAGGTAACTTGCGTTACTTGTAATGCCTTACCCCCAACCCTGCCAATCAAACGCTCTCTCAGTGCTTAACTCATTAAATATTCATGAACGGTCACAGAAACATTTGTGTGTGTTCAGTGTCAACAGACAGCTAACAATACTGAACTGACATCAGTCTGTTTTCTGTCACATGTTCCAATGAGCACAGATGGAGAAACAGGTCATGTGACGCAATCAAAATATGCAAATGAGAAGGAATCTGAAAACCTGGATCCAGAACTAGTGTGACACCGGTTTACATTAACCAGGTTAATAACGACATGTGTGTGCGTTTCTGTGTGTAATATACAGGAAAATCAATGTAATAAAATTCAATCATTATTCAGATTGAATTGATTCAACTGATTTCAGCTGAGAGTGAAGCTCTGTCTAATTTCCCAGAGGTCAGTGGGTCCGTGATGCTCAACAGGAAGTTTCATAACCTGCATGAGCTCATTCCTGCAGGACAGACACGGCACACTCTCATCAGCACACTTCCTGTATGACAGGAAGAGCCACATGCACGCACACACATACACTCACACATGCGCACACACACGCACACAGATAATAGAAAGCTGACTCGAGTTGTTTTCTCTCTTCCACCCAGTGACATCACACACACACACACACACACACACACACATATGACCCTTCCCAGGATTCCATGGGGCACACAACGCACTTTCCTGAGAACCGGTTGTAACCGGTATGTGTGACAGAGAGAGAGAGAGAGAGAAGATGAGAGTTAACCCTTTAAGTGCTGAGGTGGGAAAACCTCACTCTGCTCTACAGAACACTAGCAGCATTGGTGAAAGTGACTTTTAAAAGTAATGCGTTACAATGTTGCGTTACTCCCTAAAAAAGAACCTAATTGCGTTACTTTGATACTTTTTATGGAAAAAATGCATTACAATGTTGCGTTACTCCCTAAATGCATTACAGTGTTGCGTTACTCCCTAAAAAAGTAACTAATTGCGTTACTTTGATACTTTTTATGGAAAAAAATGCGTTACAATGTTGCGTTACTCCCTAAAAAAGTAACTAATTGCGTTACTTTGATACTTTTTATGGAAAAAAATGCATTACAGTGTTGCGTTCCTCCGTAAAAAAAGTAACTAATTATGTTACTTTGTTATTTTTTATGGAAAGTAATGCGTTACGTTACTTTTGCGTTACATTTTAAATCTGGGCAGGGCTTGTTTGTTTTTAATATAAAAAAGTTTGATTCTTATCAAATGTAAAAGCCCTTTCACACAAAAATTAAGTTAAGTGAATAAGCCTAAGGCTAAAGGAAAATTAAATTGATGTCTGTACAGTAGAACTGTAGGAAAAGAAAGAAAAACTCTTTAGCAATGAGAAAAAAAAGCACAAATGCAAAGTAATTTTTGCACTGCAAAAAAAAGCTTTTCTTAGATTTTTTGTCACGTTTCCAACAAAAATATCTATAAATTCTTAAATCAAGAAGGATTTTCTAGACAAGTAAATATTATTGTGTTGTTTTCAGAAAAAAAGAGGTCAAAATGAAGTGAGTTTTGGCTTGAAACAAGCTAAATAATCTGCCAATGGGTTAGCAAAATAAACTAGTTTTCTGCTTGATTTTTGCTTGTTTCTAGCCAAAATATCTAAAAATTCTTAAATCAAGAAGGATTTTCTAGACAAGTAAATATTATTGTGTTGTTTTCAGAAAAAAAGAGGTCAAAATGAAGTGAGTTTTGGCTTGAAACAAGCTAAATAATCTGCCAATGGGTTAGCAAAATAAACTAGTTTTCTGCTTGATTTTTGCTTGTTTCCAGCCAAAATATCTAAAAATTCTTAAATCAAGAAGGATTTTCTAGACAAGTAATAATTATTGTCTTGTTTTTTTTCTGAAAACAAGTCCAAATTAAGAGTGTTTTTGCTTGAAACAAGCAAAATAATCTCCCAATGGGATAAGCTAAATACTCTTGTTTTCTGTTTGAAATAATTGTTTTTCTTACCCCATTGGCAGATAATTTTGCTTGTTCTAAGTAAAAACTCACTTCATTTTGCCTTTTTTTTTTCTGAAAACAAGAAAATAATCATCTACTTGTCTAGAAAATCTCTCTTTCTTTCTTTCGCGTTTTATTATTATTTTTGAATGTTTAACATCCTCAGTTCTCATCCACTGTCTAAATGCATCTGAAAACTGATTCTTAAAATCTGTTTGGTGAATTTAAAAAGTTGTGTTCTACAGAAGAAATAAAGTCATGAGGGTCAGTTCTTCATCTGAAGTTCAAAAGCGCAACGTTTTAGTGCGAACGATCCCTTTTTAAAGCTGAAGTGAATCTGGATTATCGTGTGTGTGTGTGCGCACAGAATATAGGAGTGACTCTGAACTCAGCTGTAAGCACAGCAACAGGAATCTTGCAGCTGTTAATGAGAAACATGGGCATCAACGGCTGAGCCGATATATTAGTGCATTCAAATTCAACAATCGCTGGTCTAAGTGTGTTTAGAGCAGTGGTTTTCAAACCCTGGGTCACGACCTTCGGATGAGTTGCGAGACTTAAAAAATGGGTCACCAGGATGACCTGAGGAAATAGTTTAGCCTATATGTATGCATGTGCATGCAAAAAACGAAAATAAGCGGCAGCCGCTTCACGCGGAATCCAACGTGTATTTTGCGCTGTTTTGCAGTGTTGAACATTGTAGCCAATCACAGACATATCTGTTGATTTCTGAAACGCAACGGCCAATCAGTTAGTCAAAGGCATTTCAGTCAGTCAGAATCCACTCGCCAATTTTTTGTTCAGTCGTGAGTTCTGGAAACTCGCGGATCCTCACATTATAACCAAGAGTAGATGCAACGTAAATGAGAGATTCATTGTGCTGTGTAAAGGCATTCATGGATCATAGCAGAATTTTCTGAGAAATGAGTGACAGCTTTTCTTTAATTTTCTTGTCATCTTTTAAAAAAAAATTCAGCAGCATGTTTTTGCTGCTCAGAGGACCAAAGTGGCATACTTGCTGTGCGCTTCAGAAGTGACGCATATATCCGCACAGAAATGGGGGATTCGCTCGAAATCTATTTTTACTTTCTTTCTTATATATATATATATATATATATAATATATATATATATATATATATATATATATATATATATATATATATATATATATATGGACCACAAAACCAGTCTTAAGTCGCTGGGGTATATTTGTAGCAATAGCCAAAAATACATTGCATGGGTCAAAATTATCCAAAAAAATTTTATGCCAAAAATCATTAAGTAAAGATCATGTTCCATGAAGATATTTTGTAAATTTTGTACTGTAAATGTATCTAAATGTAATTTTTGATTAGTAATATGCATTGCTAAGAACTTAATTTGGACACGTTTAAAGGCAATTTTCTCAATATTTATTTATTTTTCTTTTGCACCCTCAGATTACAGATTTTCAAATAGTTGCATCTCGGCCAAATATTGTCCGATCTCAACAAACCAAACATCAATGGAAAGCTTATTTATTCAGCTTTCGGAAGATATACAAATCTCAATTTTGAAAAAGTGACGCTTAAGACTGGTTTCGTGGTCCAGGGTCACATATATGGGTCACGTCAGTTCAAAAAGGAAAAAATAGGGCCGCTCTCAAAAAAAGTTTGAAAACCACTGGTTCAGACAGGATCTGAAAATGATAACAAGAAGTGGTCCAACCACAGTCACCCGTTTGAGCCCATCCTCACAGTGATCTTCATCTGTGCTCCAGCTCATCATCACACTGACTCACTCCTCATGCTCTTACACACTTTCCCTCACTTAATGACTGAAACGGACCAATCAGAGCAGCGTCAGAGGTCACATGACCAACGCGGATTGGGTTTCTGCAGGCGATAAAATGGCGCCACGGTGTTGTGTTACACGTCTCTGGCGGCTGACACACACACACACACACACACACACATCTGTGTCTTAAATGAGACGCACCCCACTAGACTCACACACACACACACACACACACACACACACACACACACACACACACGGTTGAGTGGGCCTGAATGAGTGTGTGCAGGACAGACCTGCATGTCTCATACAACTCACTACCAGCAATCAAACAATTAACAGACAGAAACACACACAACATAATCTTTAAATACATCAAACGAACCATAAAGACCAGGACAACTAGCTGATCAAACCTGTGATGAACAAGTTCAGCACAAACTCCAATATTCTGACCTGGAGAATCATCCAATCAGAGCACAGCTGAGAATTTCAAAAGATGTTGTTTTTTTTTTAAAGAAATTAGTTTAATTCATCAAGGACGCCTTAAACTGGTCAAAAGTGCCATAAAAAGTTATGTGTGGAGCTTATTTTATATGAATTGCGTAAATTTAAATTATTAACAAGTGTCATTTAACAAAGCTGATTGTTTTTATTAGACGTGTATTTTCTAACAGCAGATTGTTTTGTTCTGAGTTCTTAGACTCTCAGATTTGATCTGTAAAAGAAAACATGGCTAATAACTCTGAATTAATCGCATCCAAATAAAAGTTTGTGTTTACATACTATATATTTGTGTACTGTGTATATTTATTATGTATATATAAATATACACACATGCATGTATAGATTAAGGAAAAATATGTTATAAAGTATTTATATTTATAATCTAATTTGTATACAGGTATAAATATATTATATATATATATATATATATATTTTGTTTAACATATACATGTATGTGTGTGTATTTATATATAATAAATATACAAAGAAAAAATACACATATAGTATGTTAACATAAACTTATTTTGGATGCGATTAATCGCAATGAATCATTTGACATATATATAAATATAAATATAAATATAAATATAAATATAAATATAAATATATAAAACTTGAAGCTGTATTTTTTTTAAAAACTGGATATTTGAAGTCTAGAATTCGGAACAGAGAAATACATGCTGTTTGAAAATACATGTCTATTAAAAAAATTAACTGTGCTAAATTTATTTTTCAAGTTTAAAAAATATAATTTAATTCAGAACTATGTTAAAAGCCACATAAGTGTTCAGTTTCAATTCAATTCAAATATTTTTTATTTTATGATGTTACAAAAGATTTCGATTCCACTAAATGCTGTTCTTTTAAATTTTCTTTTCATCAAAGAATCCTAAATAATAATAATAATAATAATAATAATAATAATAATAATAATAATAATGTTTTCAACATTAATAATAATCAGAAATGTTTACTAAGCAGCAAATCAGTATTTTAGAGTGATTTCTGAAGGATCATGTGACACTGAAGACTGGAGTATTGATGCTAAAAAATTCAGCTTTGCATCACAGGAATAAATTATATTTTAACAGATATTCACATAGAAAGCAGCTGTTTGAAACTGTAATAACATTTAACTGTTTTTACAGTATTTTTGATTAAAAGTGCTCAGAAAGTTCTTTTAAAAACATTTTAAAATCTTTTTTAACTCTAGTGTTGTTCAGTGTCTCGGTCATGTGACCAAAACATAATGTCATCTTCTGTTGCAGTCTGATGCAGAAACAATCTAGTAAATCTGATCTTGCTTGATTTTAGAACCTCAGTCTGATCCATCAGATGTGTCTACACACACACACACACACACACACACACACACACACACACACAGGCCTGTGATAATGGGATAAACTGATGGCAGCGCTACAAATGTCAGTGGTATACTGTGCCCTGAGAGCATTACGGCCAGGGTTTCCTGCACTGATGCGTGACGTGAACGACATGAGCCCCTCAAATCACTGAGCACAAAAACACCACATCCGCTGCACCAGAAGAGCACCACAGTGAGCTCACACACACACACACACACACACACACACACACACACACACACACACACACACACACACACACACACAGCTCTGTTCCAGTGAGCTGCCTACATAGGGAGCATGCGAAGGCGTCATAGGCGCTCCAGGACTGCTATACTTTGCCAAATCCTAGAATGCATTGCAACAAGCTCTATGAAAAGATTTATACTAATATCTGAATACTGAGTATTAAGGATATTATTTTATTTACTAATATTAATGCTGAAATTTCAAATTTCACAATACTCTTTGTTTTTAAAGAAAATCATAATGTTATATGTAACGTTTATAATATCGTAATATCTTTGCACTTTATAATTGCATTTATCAGATTAGAGCTGGATGATAACAGACTTTCATTTTGTCACAATAAAAACAAACAGTTGAGGTCCGCTATACAATATACACTTCTGTTGATCAAAAATACTGAAAAAAATGTAATATTGTGAAATATTATTACGATGTAAATCAATGTTTTTCTATATTAATATACATTAAAATGTAATTTATATCTGTAATTAAAGTTGAATTTCCAGAATCATTACTCCATTCTTCAGTGTCACATGATCCTTTGGAAATTGTTAGAAAAGATTTATATTTTGAATAAATGCTGCTCTTTTTAACTTGTTATTCATCAAAGAATCCTGAAAAAACAATCACAGGTTGCAAAAACATATTTGATAATTCTAATAATAAATCAGTATATTAGAATGATTTCTGAAGGATCATGTGACACTTAAGACTGGAGTAACAGCTGATGAAAATTCAGCTTTGCATCACAGGAATAAATTATATTGTAAAGTATATTAAAATAAAAAACATTATTTTATATTGCAATAACATTTTGCAACATTACAGTATTTTTTCTGTATTTTTGAACAAATAAATGCAGCCTTGATGAGCAGAAGAGACTTAAAAAAAATATATCAAATGAGAGGGTGTCCAAACTTTTGACTGCTAGTGTATATATATTAGATAAGTGTACTACTGTATGCATGAGAATAAAAATGAAGATTCCAAGATATAACAGTTCAGTCTAATGAAAAACAGCCTGTGTTTGTGCTCATGAGTTTAACATCAAACTACAAGTGTTATTTACAATGAGGTTCTGCTTCAGTAGTGAGTTGGGACAGAGCCCATGATGACCTCTGACCTCTGTGTGTCCAGATACGCATAGAGTCAGTGTCTCTGCAGGGCTCACGCTCACGTCAGGCCACAGGAAGTGTCTGCGCAGAGTGTATTTATAGCGTCTGATGTAATGACCTCTCCTACAGTGCTTACTAAATGCTGAGCGTGACCTACGTGCCTGTCCATCCGTCTGTGTGTGTGTGTGTGTGTGTGTGTGTGTGAGTGTGTGAGACAGAGAGGAAGACACATCTCCTTCTGCTCCTGAATGAACACGTGATTCTGAATCAGAAGCTGCACTTTCACAAACCAGCAGACGGTTCATTTGTGAGCCAAACACTGGACCAATCAGAGCTTCTGTGCCTTTACAACGTCCCTGTGGGTCAAAATCATGCCCACATTCAGCACAGAAAGACTGAAATGTGTTTCATAACACTACATAATCTTAACCCTCTGGCCCTCTTTGTTTGGGAGTCACACTTACCTTCTTCGTGGTCAAAGGGGCCAAAGCCTTAAAATTTAACTTTTATTTTTGTCAGGAAAATCAGTGCAATACATTTTTGTTCAATAATATTTTTGGATTATTATTTAGAATTTTGAGGAGATTTTATGATACTATGCAATATTTATAAATTTTTAATTAGCTATTTTTTTCCATTGGAATTAATATTTATTTTTGTATTTTTTAATTATTTATATATTATTTTTCAATAAATACAACATTTCACATTAAAATAGAGTAAAAGCATTTAAAATCAATTTTTTTAAACTGAGAATTATGCCATTGGTGGCATTAAAAAATTAAAACTTGTGCAGTGTCATGTAAGCTCCTGTGTAGCTCCATATATACAGAGGCTTTTGGATTCCCATTGCTTTTTTTTTAAGACAGTTACTTAATTTTATTAGGTTTTGCGTTTAGAAATATATTTAGACATTCTAAAAGACTACTTTTTTCAATTTTCAGATATTTTTGGTTAGATAAATATCGAGAGAGAGAGAGAGAGAGAGAGAGAGACACTTTTGTATTTTTTTTCATGCATTAATTTTATTAGTTCATTTCTATGGGTCTCTCTCTCTCTCTCTCTGGACACTCTCTCTTTCTCTGCAAAAAAATTGCACTTTTTTTCTGCACAGTGTCTGATTTGTAGTTTGTACCACCTAAAGATTCTCTGAGTTTTCGTTTTTTTTTTTTTTCCCATTCATTTCCAATGTCGCTCATTTTTGACCACGAAGAAGGCAAGTTTGCCTTTTTTTTTTTTGACCCTTTAAAATACCCGAACCATGTCCATGATTTTTTTGCGCGTTCACATTGCTAATGTGACAAAAGTCACCAAGTGTCATCTCTTTCAGATGAAGCTACGATTTTTTACATTTTTAAATATAAACATTTTCAGTCAAAAGTGACTGAAGAGGGCCAGAGGGTTAATGCTTCTGAAATGGATCGTTTAGTCAGAGATGATTATTCTGTCAACATTTACACAAAAGACATTGTGAAGAACACAGGGAACCAAATAATATTGGACTTTCAATGCATGGACAAAAACCCTGAGACATATCCAATCAAGAAGAACAGGTTAAAAGGACATGAGGGTGAATGAAAGATGACAAAATGACCAAAAGTGACCCTGGACCACAAAACCAGTCATAAAGGTACATTTTGTGAATTTGGGAGTTATATATAATCCGAAAACTAAATAATTTGTCGATTGATGTATGGTTTGTTAGGATAGGACAATACTTGATGGAGAAAATCTGCAATCTGAGGGTGCAAAATAATCAAAACATTGAGAAAATCACCTTTAAAGTTGTGCAAATGAAGTTCTTAGCAATGCATATTACTAATCAAACTTTAAGTTTTAATATATTTATTGTAGGAAATGTACAAAATATCTTCATGGAACATGATCTTTATTTAAGGTGAGACACTGCAGGTGAACAGGGTAAAAAAAAAAATGAACTTATACCCAGTTGATTGATTACATTGATAACTGCAAACATTTTTTGTATTACAAGTTTTCTAAAATGTTAGGTTTAAATATGCAAATGGGGCATTGCTTATTAAAATATGCACTAATTTGCAAAAATTTCTAGTACAAAAATCTAAACACTGGATGAAGTCCGTTTCAAAATTCTTGTTCATAATTCAGAAAATACTTAGAACAGACAAAAAACAGTGTGTTTTTTTACAATTCTGGAGGGAGTAAAATGTATATAATCAAGTAAATTATACATGAACAAATCCCTCTGTAAAACCTTCAGGGTATAGACAGGAATACAAATGTAAAGTGTGTTCGTTTAAGTGCTACTGAAGTGGAGATTTATGGCTCAGTGTAGGAGAAAAAACTCATTTTAGAAAACAGGCTTTAAAAATGTGTTGTAATTGAAATCTATTGACACAAATAGACAAAGTGCTATGAAAGAAACACTTATCAGTGTCTTTTAGATGTTTTCCTTCCACTAAACACACTTTATGACAAACCAAAAAGCCCAAAACCTCAAATCTGGCAGGTGACTGAAAAACGTTTTGCCTGCAGCGTCTCGCCTTAATATCCCAATGATTTTTGGCATCGTTTTCACCCATGCAATGTATTTGTGGCTATTTCTACAAATAAACCTGTGCTACTTCAGACTGGTTTTGTGGTCCGGGGTCATATTTTTGGGTGAGCGATTGCTTTAAAAAGGAAAACACTGGTTCTGACATCATGAGGTTCACCGCTGAGATCGAGAGAGATGATAAAAGCATTATGACTGCAGCGTGTGAGAGGCTCTGGATGTAAACACAGCCACTGAAGGGTTAAGGTGTGGTGATAAACACTAGTGTCGGTAAACTCTGGGCTGAGCACTAGAATGCGATGATTCACACCGACGCGCTTCCCATCAGGCCTGAGCTCTGCAGCTGTGGTTTCCTCGCCAGCTCATGCAAATGCCACGCAGTTGACTAACGACAACTAAAAAAACTGTCAAACTGAAAAAAACATCTACATAACATCCAGCAGTTCACGCCTTATTTAAACAAGCCCGAGTGTCACATTTCAGGTTTAAATGATGTTCCTGCATCTCGGTGTATGAGCTTCTTGTCACCCGGCAACGGCTTCAGCATCCTAACGTCATGGCAACCGACAACAAACACAGACGCTTCAGCATCAGCAGCCACTAAACTTCAAAACAAACAGCAGCAAACTGCAGAAACACAGCGATTCTGAATCTCTGGAGGAGATTCGACACACGAGGGAAAATGACATGACGCGACAAAGATCTTCACTCATATTACATTCAATCAAAACTCAAATATCTAAGTCAGGGTTCCCACTCGAAGCCAATTTCCCTGACTTTCACTGACTAAAAAGCTGAATTTCCATGACCTATAATGAACGGATCCATCCATTTGCAAGCTTTATTCACTTGTTTACAGACGTTTTTAGTACAAACCTATTGAAGTCTGTTTCTGCCACTAAATAAAAAAAAGATAAAGATAAAACTCGTTATTCTGACTGTTTTTCTTGCAATTTGAGAGTTTGTATCTTGCAATTCTTTCAACTGTGAAATATAAACTCATTTCTTAGGAGAAAAAGCACTAATGTTCACAGAATTGCGAGTTTATATCATGCAATTCTGACTTTAAAACTCGCAATTGCGACTTTATCTCACAATTCTGACTTTATTTCTCAGAATTGCGAGTTTATATCACAAATGTCAAATTCCCTGACTTTCACTGACTAAAAAGCTGAATTTCCATGACCTATAATGAACGGATCCATCCATTTGCAAGCTTTATTCACTTATTTACAGACGTTTTTAGAACAAAACTATGGAAGTCTGTTTCTGCCACTAAATAAAAAAAAGATAAAGATAAAACTCGTTATTCAGACTTTTTTTCTTGCAATTTGAGAGTTTGTATCTTGCAATTCTTTCAATTGTGAAATATAAACTCATTTCTTAGGAGAAAAAACACTGATGTTTACAGAATTGCGAGTTT
Organism: Cirrhinus molitorella; assembly: GCA_033026305.1. Taxonomy (NCBI): domain Eukaryota; kingdom Metazoa; phylum Chordata; class Actinopteri; order Cypriniformes; family Cyprinidae; genus Cirrhinus; species Cirrhinus molitorella. Next base: position 403,237 of record CM065124.1, on the reverse strand, counting down.
ATATCATGCAACTCTGACTTTAAAACTCGCAATTGCGACTTTATCTCACAATTCTGACTTTATTTCTCAGAATTGCGAGTTTATATCTTACAGTTCTGAGAAAAAAAGTCAGAATTGTGAGATAAGTCGCAGCATTTTAACCCTGGCTTTATATAATGTTCAGTTTTATCAGCTGTGAATGTATTCAAATGAGTGCATATTTAATTAGATCCCTCATTTGCATATTTAAACAACATTTCTTTAAAGTTTGCCCCCTGCTCATCTGTAGTTTCTAGTTTTAAAGTATATTTCTGTGTATTCACTGTTTTTTAATAATGTTCCAGATCAACCTGCTGAAATGAACACTGATAGAGTTTGATCTGAAATCATCTCTTCTGCTTTTTGCTAATCTGTGGCAGACAAACGGTTAAAGTTTGCTAGTTAGCAGCTTCGTGTTTTCATCCTGTTTGTCTGTCATACAGATCATCTCAACACTAATGTGTGACCCTGGAGCACAAAACCAGCCAGAAGTCGCTGGGGTTTATTTGTAGCGATACAAATACATTGCATGGGTCAAAATGATAGATTTTTCTTTTATGCCAAAAATCATTAGGATATTAAAATCATGTTGCATGAAAATATTTAGCTAATTTTCTACCGTAAATATATCAAAACTTAATTTTTGATTAGTGATATGCACTGCTAAGAACTTCATTTGGACAACTTTAAATTTTTCTCAATATTTAGATTTGTTTGCACCCTCAGATTGCAGATTTCAATAGTTTTATCTAGTTATATCCTAACAAACCATACATCAATGCAAAGCTTATTTATTCAGCTATCAGATGATGTATAAATCGTAATTTTGAAAAATGTACCCTTATGACTGGTTTTGTGGTCCGGGGTCACTTGTGTGTATTGTGTGCATATATTGTGTATATATAAACACATACATGTATATATTAAGAAAAAATATGTTTATATGTAAAATATTTATAGTGTGTAAATACAAATACATACAAATGAAAATGCAAAACCAGTTAAAAGCCATCTCGGTCAAAAATGAGATAATGATACTGAGTGAATGCTCTGGACACATATACTTCTACTTCAAACTCGCTAAAATCCCAGCCTCAGTCCAATCAGAAGAACCAGTGCTTACATAGAAACCTGATAAAAATGCATTTTTTAAAGAAAGATGTCAGATGGATTTAGAGGCTTTTGCATCTGAACTCTTCAAATATTTGTAATAATTGATACATACACACTAGCAGTCAAAAGTTTGGGCACACCCTCTCATTTAATGTTTTTTAAAGAAGTTTCTTATGCTCATCAAGGCTGTTTTCACTTCATCAAAAATACAGAAAAAAAATTACATTGTGAAATGATTTTACAATGTAAATCAATGTTTTTCTATATTAATATACATTAAAATCTAATTTATATTTGTAATTAAAGTTGAATTTCTTCAGTGTCACATGATCCTTCAAAAATCATTCTAATATACTGATTTATTATCAGAGCTGGAAACAATTGTGCTGCTTAATATATATATATTTTTTTATCAATAGAAGGTTAAAAAAGAACAGCATTTATTTAAAATAGAAAAGTTTTCTAACAATATACACTACTGTTCAAATGTTTGGGGTCAGTACTTTTTAATTCTTTCTTTTTGTGAAAGATATTATGTGTTCAATTAATAAAAAGTGACAGCATAGATTTACATTGTTAGAAAAGTTTTATATTTTAAATAAATTCTGTTGTTTTTAACTTGTTATTCATCAAAGAATCATGAAAAGACAATCACAGGTTACAAAAACATTTTTGATAATTGTAATAATAAATCAGTATATTAGAATGATTTTTGAAGGATCATGTGACACTTAAGACTGGAGTAACAGCTGATGAAAATTCAGCTTTGCATCACAGGAATAAATTATATCGTAAAGTATATTAAAATAAAAAATATTATTTTATATTGTAATAACATTTTGCAATATTACTGTATTTTTGATCAAATAAATGCAGCCTTGATGAGCAGAAGAGACTTCTTTAAAAAACATTACATGAGAGGGTGTGTCCAAACTTTTGACTGCTATCATTGTCATTATCATTCATCAGCTGAAAAAAAAATTATTCTGAAAGTGATTCCAGATATCATTGTGTCATTATCATTACGGTTACGATGTGGACTTCACTATTCTCATAAAATTAGAATGATAAGAACAGGCCTTTACTCATGTTTCCTGTGATAACGGCACACCATCATCAGAATCACAGTAACATTCAACAGTTTAAAAAAAATAATAATAAAAATCACACTCAAATGCTATAAACAGAGCTGATTATATCTAATCTATATTATGCAATAAGATACCAAAACATAAATGCCACCAATTAAATTATATTATGTTATTTTAAAACATTCATAATCAGATTAGTTACTTTTTATTATTTTACTTAACTATATTTTTCACAAAATGGTAGTAAATTAATCTATTTATTAATTCTCCTTTCTTATCTTTTACATGTTCTTTTCTAAAAAAAACACCAGCTGAAAGAGACTCATCACCACAAACTACTTCATGCACCTTTTTTCTAAGCAGATCAAACAACATGAAAAATACAAAACCTGTCCCAGATGTGTGGGCAAAATACACAAATACTGATCTCACATCCACACGCCTGAACTGGTGTCTCACGAGACAAAAACCGGTCTCGGGTGAGTTCTGATCGAGTCACTTCCAGCACAAATAAACCAGTCATATACAGCTGTGCTCAAAAGTTTACATACCCCTTGCAGGATCTGCAAAATGTTCATTCTTTTAGCAAAATAAGAGGGATCATACAAAATGCATGTTATTTTTTATTTAGTACTAACCTGATTAAGATATTTCACATAAAAGACATTTACATATAGTCCACAAGAGAAAACAATAGTTGAACTAATAAAAATGACCCTGTTCAAAAGTTTCCTGAATGACCCACAGCTGTTTTTCTCTGTGATAGTTGTTCATGAGTCTTATTTATTTTTTTAGTTATTTTATTTTATTTTTTATTTAATTTAATTTTTTATTGTATTTTATTTTATTATTATTTAATTTTTATTGTATTTAATTTTATTTTTTATGTTTTTTATTTAATTTGATTGTATTTTTATTTTATTATTATTTTATTTTTTATTTTATTATTATTTTTTATTTTTTATTATAATTAATTTTTCTTTTTATGTTTTTTATTATTATTTTTATTTTATTT